>OX451740.1:908127963-908504469 GCA_948472305.1 Vicia faba
ATGCCAATCTACTAGGGAGTCAAGATTGAGAATCTTTATTCTGTTGAGGATATCAGGAGTTTGGGTTGTATGTCAATCTACTGGGGAGTCAAGAATGAGAATCTTTATTCTGTTGGGGATATCAGGTGTTTGGGTTGTATGTCAATCTACTGGGGAGTCAAGAATGAGAATCTTCATTCTTTTAGGGATATCAGGTGTTTGGGTTGTATGCCAATGTACTGGGGAGTCAAGATTGAGAATCTTCATTCTTTTAGGGATATCAGGAGTTTGGGTTGTATGCCAATCTACTGGGGAGTCAAGATTTAGAATCTTCATTCTGTTGGGGATATCAGGAGTTTGAGTTTTATGCCAATCTACCGGGGAGTCAAGAATGAGAATCTTCATTCTGTTGGGGATATCAGGAGTTTGGGTTGTATGCCAATCTACTGGGGAGTCAAGAATGAGAATCTTCATTCTGTTGGGGATATCATGAGTTTGGGTTGTATGTCAATCTACTGGGGAGTCAAGAATTAGAATCTTCATCAATTGGGGATATCAAGAGTTTGGCTTGTATGTCAATCTACTGGGGAGTCAAGAATGAGAATCTTCATTCTGTTGGGGATATCAGGAGTTTGGGTTGTATGCCAATCTACTGGGGAGTCAAGATTGAGAATCTTCAGTCATGTTGAGGATATCAGGAGTTTGGGTTGTATGCCAATCTACTGGGGAGTCAAGAATGAGAATCTTCATTCTGTTGGGGATATCAGGAGTTTGGGTTGTATGCCAATCTACTGGGGAGTCAAGAATGAGAATCTTCATTCTGTTGGGGATATCAGGAGTTTGGGTTGTATGCCAATCTACTGGGGAGTCAAGAATGAGAATCTTCATTCTGTTTGGGATATCTGGAGTTTGGGTTGTATGCCAATCTACTGGGGAGTCAAGAATGAGAATCTTCATTCTGTTGGGAATATCTGGAGTTTGGGTTGTATGCCAATCTACTAGGGAGTCAAGAATGATAATCTTCATTCTGTTGGGGATATCAGAAGTTTGGTTTGTATGCCAATCTACTGGGGAGTCGAGAATGAGAATCTTCATTCTGTTGGGGATACTAGGAGTTTGGGTTGTATTCGAATCTACTGGGAGTCAAGATTGAGAATCTTCATTCTGTTGGGGATATCAGGAGTTTGGGTTGTATGCCAATCTACTGGGGAGTCGAGAATGAGAATCTTCATTCTGTTGGGGATATCAGGAGTTTGGGTTTTATGCATATCTACAGGGGAGTCAAGAATGAGAATCTTACTTCTGTTAGGGATATTAGGAGTTTGGGTTGTGTGTCAATCTATTGGGGAGTCAAGAATGAGAATCTTCATTCTGTTGGGGATATCAGGAGTTTGGGTTGTATGCCAATCTACCGGGGAGTCAAGAATGAGAATCTTCATTCTGTTGGGGATATCAGGAGTTTGGGTTTTATGCCGATCTACTGGGGAGTCAAGAATGAGAATCTTCATTCTGTTGGGGATAACAGGAGTTTGGGTTGTATGCCAATCTACTGGAGAGTCAAGAATGAGAATCTTCATTCTGTTGGGGATATCTGGAGTTTGGGTTGTATGCCAATCTACTGGGGAGTCCAGATTGAGAATCTTCATTCTGTTCCGGATATCAGGGGTTTGGGTTGTATGCCAATCTACTGGGGAGTTAAGAATGAGAATCAGGAGTTTGGAATTTGTAAGTCTCTGAGGATACGAGATTGGTGGTTTATAAGGTGGTGGAGGTACATAAGGCTTCTCTTGCTCCACTGCTTCTTGCGTTTCGCTTTCCTTTTCTTTAGGCTCATTGGCTTGTTCAGGCAGCTCGCTCTGCTTTTGGTACATGGCTGGATTTTCTAGTCTCGGGTCAACAGGTCCGTCGAGTTCTTTTCCACTTCTCAATATCACAGCATTAGCATGTCCTTTCGGGTTGGGCTGTGGTTGACCAGGAAAAATTCCAGCTGGTGCCGCAGTAGATGCTTGTTGTTGAGCTACTTGTGAGATTTGCGTCTCAAGCATCTTGTTATGGGTGGCTAAAGCATCAACCTTGCTAGCTAATTGTTTTATCTGCTCATTAGTATGCAAATTTTGATTCATAACGTCTTTATTAGTCTCAGCTTAGGTAGCAACGAAATGTTCAATCATGATTTCTAGGTTAGATTTCCTAGGAGTATTAGGTCCATTACCAGGATGATTTGGGATAGCTTTTGGATAACCGGGTGGTGTGGCAGGAGCTGGTACAGGCGCGTATAACGCGTTGTTGTTTTTGTATGAAACGTTCGGATGATTTTTCCAGCCTGGGTTATAGGCATTGCTATAAGGGTTCCCTTGTACATAGTTTGCTTGTTCAGCTGGAACTCCTGTTAGAAATGGGCATTCTGGAGAAAGATGTGATTGAAGACCACATAGATCGCAAGTTTGGACAACTGCAGCTACGGTAGCTGCAGGAGCAGTGGTGAGGTTTTCTAGCTTTTGGGTAAGAGCTTCCACTTTAGCATTGACTTGGTCCAGCATATTCACTTCAGACATTCCACCTTTGGTTTGGGATTTCTCCACATTAGCTCTTTCGCTTCCCCATTGATAGTGGTTCTGGGCCATACTTTCGATAAGTTGATTTGCTTCGGCATATGGTTTATCCATCAGTGCGCCACCAGCAGCGGCGTCTATAGTCATTCTTGTGTTATACAACAGACCATTGTAAAACGTATGAATGATTAGCCATTCTTCTAAACCATGATGAGGACAGAGTCTAATCATATCCTTGTAACGTTCCCATGCTTCGAAAAGTGATTCGTTATCTTTTTGTCTAAAACCGTTGATGTTAGCTCTAAGCATAGCAGTTTTGCTTGGTGGGAAATATCTAGCCAAGAAGACTTTTTTCAATTCATCCCATGTGGTGATTGAATTTGAAGGAAGGGATTGGAGCCAGGCTCGGGCTCTGTCTCTTAAAGAAAAAGGAAATAGGCGCAATCGTATCGCCTCGGGGTTTACACCATTCGCTTTTACAGTGTCTGCGTACTGCACAAACACTGACAGATGTAGATTAGGGTCGTCAGTAGGAGATCCAGAAAATTGATTCTGCTGAACGGCGGATAGAAGCGAAGGTTTCAGCTCGAAATCGTTTCGAGCGATAGCAGGGGCAACAATGTTGTTGTGAGGCTCCGCTTGCGAAGGAACTGCATAGTCCTTAAGAGCGCGAGGCGGATTTGGTACGTCAGCCATTGTCGATTCTTCAGTAGATTCTGATAACGGGGTATCAGGAATTTTTGTTGGAGGAAGATTATTAAGAGATCGGTATTCTTGAATTCGGCGTCTTAATCTTAAGTAACGCTCGATATCGTTAATTTGTAAATGCAAAGGCTCGTTTTGAGAACGAGTGTTTGGCATACACAGAGGGAAATGTAAAAAGTTGCCTTAGTCTAGACAGCGTTGTTTTCAGATTACACTAGTGACTAAACTAAAGTCCCCGGTAACGGCGCCAAAAACTTGATGGGGTCTGCGATCGACTTAATGTCTGATGGTATCTTAACTGCAAGCGCACAGCCTATCGCGTAGTTTTAAAAGATATCGAACCCACAGGGACTTTGTAATCACGCTAGTGTTGTAAAACAGGTTGGTTTAGCTAAGGCGGAAATTGTCACGTTGGTTTTGGGAAAATTAAGGAAGGTAAATTAATTGATTTTAAAGTAATTATAAATTGAACGGTCGGTATGCAATAGAGTCAACCTAAGGGATCTAATCGGGCCTAGGCATATAAGGATGGTCAACTTAGTTTATCCGTAGAATTAATCAGTTTAAAAACCCTCAACTCACACTTTCATGGTCTTATCTCGGATTATACGTCTAAAGCCATATACCTGCTTTCGCTAGCCTATAAGTGTTTAGAAGTATTCTTTGGAAACTTAATTAATTCTAATTTGGTTTAAAACGCTTTCACTGTATTTAAATCAAATGCCTAACTTTAGCTATCCGGTTAAAAACCTCACACTTTCGTGGTCTCGATTTAACCTATTTACTCTTCTTACTTTCGTAACAAAGATTTTATTATTAAGCATAAAAAGTTATAACCAGAGTTAAGTTGATTAAAGTTTTAGCCTAAGTTTGATTAGAAGCCTAATGTCCCTTACTATTCCATACCGACACTAAAGGTTTAGCTAGCCATGGAAATCAAAATAAACATACTGTAAATAAAAGCAAGCAAATATAAATTGGACATTATAAATAACAAATAACAAGCATGCATTAATAAATTAATTAAAATGAATTTAATACAATTGCAAAATAAAAACCTGACAGTAAAGCCAATACTTCAATCCTTCTTCCATAAATCGGAAACTCGGACTTGGTATTGGGAGTATTGCAAATTCTGAAGCTTGAATGATAAATCTTAAACTAGAATAATAATTCCCTAATGTTGGAAATTATTATTTGGACAGTGGAATTTAAAAGAATTGAAATAAACAAATGCTGGAAAATGAATACTGAAATAATACTGGTTTCAATTTTGGCAGAGCTTCGGCACAAATAAGCTGTAATAAAACTCCCTACTTTTTTGTTCAATATTGAGGTATTTATAGAAGAATAAAATCTGGCAGTTGGTTTGTTAAACTTGGAACTCAGTCTTCCTTCAAAATCTCCAAAAATATAGTAACCTAGTAGTTGAGGGAGAAATGGTGAACATGGTGTTTGACTGGAGAGAATTAAGGAGTTTGGAAACTCCTTATGTTATGCTTGCCACGTTCTGCATTTTCCAAGTGAAGTGTTATACGCATTACGTTCGTTACATGAACGTGACGAGCAGATTTTGGTCTTTCCCGTGTTACGGTCGTGGCCACTGTGTTACGGTCGTAACACTCTTCAAACTGGCTTACGGTCGTGGCAGCTTCATTACGACCGTCACAGCTACAAAAGTGCATTTCTTTGACAGATTTATTCTTTTCTTCTGTTCTTTTGATGCTTTCTTGCATTGTTTCATGTTTTCTTCTATTTTGAGCTCAATTATGAAATACCTGCAAAAGTGATGACAAACTCGAAATATTCGGGAATTAATCGGGTCAAAATAATACAAATTGGACGAATTTCATAGCAAATAAACGATACGATTTCGTGTTATCAATCTACTGGGGAGTCAAGAATGAGAATCTTCATTCTGTTGGGGATATCAGGAGTTTGGGTTGTATGCCTATCTACTGGGGAGTCAAGAATGAGAATCTTCATTTTGTTGGGGATATTAGGAGTTTGGGTTGTATGCCAATCTACTGGAGAGTCAAGAATGAGAATCTTTATTCTGTTGGGGATATCAGGAGTTTAGGTTATATGTCAATCTACTGGGGAGTCAAGAATGAGAATCTCCATTCAGTTGGGGATATCAGGAGTTTGGGTTGTATGCCAATCTACTGGGGAGTCAAGAATGAGAATCTTCATTCTGTTGGGATATCAGGAGTTTGGGTTGTATGCCAATCTACTAGGGAGTCAAGATTGATAATCTTCATTCTGTTGAGGATATCAGGAGTTTGGGTTGTATGCCAATCTACTGGGGAGTCAAGAATGAGAATCTTCATTCTGTTGGGGATATCAGGTGTTTGGGTTGTATGCCAATCTACAAGGGAGTCAAGAATGAGAATCTTCATTCTATTGGGGATATCAGGAGTTTGGGTTGTATGCCAATCTACTAGGGAGTCAAGAATGAGAATCTTCATTCAGTCGGGGATATCAGGAGTTTGTGTTGTATGTTAATCTACTGGGGAGTCAAGAATGAGAATCTTTATTATGTTGGGAATATCAGGAGTTTGGGTTGTATGCCAATATACTAGGGAGTCAAGATTGAGAATCTTCATTCTCTTGAGGATATCAGGAGTTTGGGTTGTATGCCAATCTACTGGGGAGTCAAGAATGAGAATCTTCATTCTGTTTGGGATATCAAGAGTTTGGGTTGTATGTCAATCTACTGGGGAGTCAAGAATGAGAATCTTCATTCTGTTAGGGATATCAGGAGTTTGGGTTGTATGTCAATCTACTGGGGAGTCAAGAATGAGAATCTTCATTCTGTTAGGGATATCAGGAGTTTGGGTTGTATGTCAATCTACTGGGGAGTCAAGAATGAGAATCTTCATTCAGTTGGGGATATCAGGAGTTTGGGTTGTATGCCAATCTACTAGGGAGTCAAGAATGAGAATCTTCATTCTGTTGGGGATATAAGGAGTTTGGGTTGTATGCCAATATACTGGGGAGTCAAGATTGAGAATCTTCATTCTGTTAAGGATATCAGGAGTTTGGGTTGTATGCCAATCTACTGGGGAGTCAAGAATGAGAATCTTCATTCTGTTTTGGATATCAGGAGTTTGGATTGTATGCCAATCTACTAGGGAGTCAAGAATGAGAATCTTCATTCTATTGGGGATATTAGGAGTTTGGATTGTATGCCAATCTACTGAGGAGTCAAGAATGAGAATCTTCATTCTGTTGGGGATATCAGGAGTTTGGGTTGTATGCCAATCTACTGGGGAGTCAAGAATGAGAATCTTCATTCTGTTGGGGATATTTGGAGTTTGGGTTGTATGCCAATCTACTGGGGAGTCAAGAATGAGAATCTTCATTCTATTGGGGATATCAGGAGTTTGGGTTGTATGTCAATCTTCTGTGGAGTCAAGATTGAGAATCTTCATTCTGTTGGGGATATCAGGAGTTTGGGTTGTATGCCAATCTACTGGGGAGTCAAGAATGAGAATCTTCATTCTATTGGGGATATCAGGAGTTTGGGTTGTATGCATATCTACTGGGGAGTCAAGAATGAGAATCTTCATTTTTTTGGGGATATCAGGAGTTTGGGTTGTATGCCTATCTACAGGGGAGTCAAGAATGAGAATCTTCATTCTGTTGGGGATATCAGGAGTTTGGGTTGTATGCCAATCTACTGGAGAGTCAAGAATGAGAATGTTTATTCTGTTGGGGATATCAGGAGTTTGGGTTATATGTCAATCTACTGGGGAATCAAGAATGAGAATCTCCATTCAGTTGGGGATATCAGGAGTTTGGGTTGTATGCCAATCTACTGGGGAGTCAAGAATGAGAATCTTCATTCTGTTTGGGATATCAGGAGTTTGGGTTGTCTGCCAATCTACTAGGGAGTCAAGATTGAGAATCTTCATTCTGTTGAGGATATCAGGAGTTTGGGTTGTATGCCAATCTACTGGGGAGTCAAGAATGAGAATCTTCATTCTGTTGGGGATATCAGGTGTTTGGGTTGTATGCTAATCTACTAGGGAGTCAAGAATGAGAATCTTCATTCTGTTGGGGATATCATGAGTTTGGGTTGTATGACAATCTACTAGGGAGTCAAGAATGAGAATCTTCATTCTGTTGGGGATATCAGGAGTTTGGGTTGTATGCCAATCTATTGGGGAGTCAAGAATGAGAATCTTCATTCTGTTGGGGATATCAGGAGTTTGGGTTTTATGCCAATCTACTGGGGATTCAAGAATGAGAATCTTCATTCTGTTGGGGATATCAGGAGTTTGGGTTGTATGCCAATCTACTGGGTAGTCAAGAATGAGAATCTTCATTCTGTTGGGGATATCAGAAGTTTGGGTTGTATGTCAATCTACTGGGGAGTCAAGAATGAGAATCTTCATTCAGTTGGGGATATCAGGAGTTTGGGTTGTATGCTAATCTACTGGGGAGTCAAGAATGAGAATCTTCATTATGTTGGGAATATCAGGAGTTTGGGTTGTATGCCAATATACTGGGGAGTCAAGATTGAGAATCTTCATTCTGTTGAGGATATCAGGAGTTTGGGTTGTATGCCTATCTACTGGGGAGTCAAGAATGAGAATCTTCATTCTGTTTGGGATATCAGGAGTTTGGGTTGTATGCCAATTTATTGGGGAGTCAAGAATGAGAATCTTAATTCTGTTGGGGATATCAGGAGTTTGGGTTGTATGTCAATCTACTAGGGAGTCAAGAATGAGAATCTTCATTCAGTTGGGGATATCAGGAGTTTGGGATGTATGCTAATCTACTGGGGAGTCAAGAATGAGAATCTTCATTATGTTGGGAATATCAGGAGTTTGGGTTGTATACCAATATACTGGGGAGTCAAGATTGAGAATCTTCATTCTGTTGAGGATATCAGGAGTTTGGGTTGTATGCAAATCTACTGGGGAGTCAAGAATGAGAATCTTCATTCTGTTTGGGATATCAGGAGTTTGGGTTGTATGCCAATCTACTGGGGAGTCAAGAATGAGAATCTTCATTCTGTTGGGGATATCAGGAGTTTGGATTGTATGCCAATCTATTGGGGAGTCAAGAATGAGAATTTTCATTCTATTGGGGATATCAGGAGTTTGGGTTGTATCTCAATCTTCTGTGGAGTCAAGATTGAGAATCTTCATTCTGTTGGGGATATCAGGAGTTTGGGTTGTATGCCAATCTACTGGGGAGTCAAGAATGAGAATCTTCATTCTGTTAAGGATATCAGGAGTTTGGGTTGTATGCCAATCTACTGGGGAGTCAAGAATGAGAATCTTCATTCTGTTTGGGATATCAGGAGTTTGGATTGTATGCCAATTTACTGGGGAGTCAAGAATGAGAATCTTCATTCTATTGGGGATATTAGGAATTTGGATTGTATGCCAATCTACTGAGGAGTCAAGAATGAGAATCTTCATTCTGTTGGGGATATCAGGAGTTTGGGTTGTATGCCAATCTACTGGGGAGTCAAGAATGAGAATCTGCATTCTGTTGGGTATATTTGGAGTTTAGGTTGTATGCCAATCTACTGGGGAGTCAAGAATGAGAATCTTCATTCTATTGGGGATATCAGGAGTTTGGGTTGTATGTCAATCTTCTGTGGAGTCAAGATTGAGAATCTTCATTCTGTTGGGGATATCAGGAGTTTGGGTTGTATGCCAATCTACTGGGGAGTCAAGAATGAGAATCTTCATTCTGTTGGGGATATCAGGAGTTTGGGTTGTATGCCAATCTACTGGGGAGTCAAGAATGAGAATCTTCATTCTATTGGGGATATCAGGAGTTTGGGTTGTATGCATATCTACTGGGGAGTCAAGAATGAGAATCTTCATTTTGTTGGGGATATCAGGAGTTTGGGTTGTATGCCTATCTACTGGGGAGTCAAGAATGAGAATCTTCATTCTGTTGGGGATATCAGGAGTTTGGGTTGTATGCCAATCTACTGGAGAGTCAAGAATGAGAATGTTTATTCTGTTGGGGATATCAGGAGTTTGGGTTATATGTCAATCTACTGGGGAATCATGAATGAGAATCTCCATTCAGTTGGGGATATCAGCAGTTTGGGTTGTATGCCAATCTACTGGGGAGTCAAGAATGAGAATCTTCATTCTGTTGGGGATATCAGGAGTTTGGGTTGTCTGCCAATCTACTAGGGAGTCAAGATTGAGAATCTTCATTCTGTTGAGGATATCAGGAGTTTGGGTTGTATGCCAATCTACTGGGGAGTCAAGAATGAGAATCTTCATTTTATTGGGGATATCAGGACTTTGGGTTGTATGCCAATCTACTAGGGAGTCAAGAATGAGAATCTTCATTCTGTTGGGGATATCAGGAGTTTGGGTTGTATGCCAATCTACTGGGGAGTCAAGAATGAGAATCTTCATTCTGTTGGGGATATCAGGAGTTTGGGTTTTATGCCAATCTACTAGGGAGTCAAGAATGAGAATCTTCATTCTGTTGGGGATATCAGGAGTTTGGTTGTATGCCAATCTACTGGGGAGTCAAGAATGAGAATCTTCATTTTGTTGGGGATATCAGAAGTTTGGGTTGTATTTCAATCTACTGGGGAGTCAAGAATGAGAATCGTCATTCAGTCGGGGATATCAGGAGTTTGTGTTGTATGTTAATCTACTGGGGAGTCAAGAATGAGAATCTTTATTATGTTGGGAATATCAGGAGTTTGGGTTGTATGCCAATATACTAGGGAGTCAAGATTGAGAATCTTCATTCTCTTGAGGATATCAGGAGTTTGGGTTGTATGCCAATCTACTGGGGAGTCAAGAATGAGAATCTTCATTCTGTTTGGGATATCAGGAGTTTGGGTTGTATGTCAATCTACTGGGGAGTCAAGAATGAGAATCTTCATTCTGTTGGGGATATCAGGAGTTTGGGTTGTATGTCAATCTACTGGGGAGTCAAGAATGAGAATCTTCATTCATTTGGGGATATCAGGAGTTTGGGTTGTATGCCAATCTACTAGGGAGTAAAGAATGAGAATCTTCATTCTGTTGGGGATATAAGGAGTTTGGGTTGTATGCCAATATACTGGGGAGTCAAGATTGAGAATCTTCATTATGTTAAGGATATCAGGAGTTTGGGTTGTATGCCAATCTACTGGGGAGTCAAGAATGAGAATCTTCATTCTGTTTGGGATATCAGGAGTTTGGATTGTATGCCAATCTACTGGGGAGTCAAGAATGAGAATCTTCATTCTATTGGGGATATTAGGAGTTTGGATTGTATGCCAATCTACTGAGGAGTCAAGAATGAGAATCTTCATTCTGTTGGGGATATCAGGAGTTTGGGTTGTATGCCAATCTACTGGGGAGTCAAGAATGAGAATCTTCATTCTGTTGGGGATATTTGGAGTTTGGGTTGTATGCCAATCTACTGGGGAGTCAAGAATGAGAATCTTCATTCTATTGGGGATATCAGGAGTTTGGGTTGTATGTCAATCTTTTTGTGGAGTCAAGATTGAGAATCTTCATTCTGTTGGGGATATCAGGAGTTTGGGTTGTATGCCAATCTACTGGGGAGTCAAGAATGAGAATCTTCATTTTGTTGGGGATATCAGGAGTTTGGGTTGTATGCCAATCTACTGGGGAGTCAAGAATGAGAATCTTCATTCTATTGGGGATATCAGGAGTTTGGGTTGTATGCATATCTACTGGGGAGTCAAGAATGAGAATCTTCATTTTGTTGGGGATATCAGAAGTTTGGGTTGTATGCCTATCTACTGGGGAGTCAAGAATGAGAATCTTCATTCTGTTGGGGATATCAGGAGTTTGGGTTGTATGCCATCTACTGGAGAGTCAAGAATGAGAATGTTTATTCTGTTGGGGATATCAGGAGTTTGGGTTATATGTCAATCTACTGGGGAATCAAGAATGAGAATCTCCATTCAGTTGGGGATATCAGGAGTTTGGGTTGTATGCCAATCTACTGGGGAGTCAAGAATGAGAATCTTCATTCTGTAAGGGATATCAGGAGTTTGGGTTGTCTGCCAATCTACTAGGGAGTCAAGATTGAGAATCTTCATTCTGTTGAGGATATCAGGAGTTTGGGTTGTATGCCAATCTACTGGGGAGTCAAAAATGAGAATCTTCATTCTGTTGGGGATATCAGGTGTTTGGGTTGTATGATAATCTACTAGGGAGTCAAGAATGAGAATCTTCATTCTGTTGGGGATATCATGAGTTTGGGTTGTATGCCAATCTACTAGGGAGTCAAGAATGAGAATCTTCATTTTGTTGGGGATATCAGGAGTTTGGGTTGTATGCCAATCTATTGAGGAGTCAAGAATGAGAATCTTCATTCTGTTGGGGATATCAGGAGTTTGGGTTTTATGCCAATCTACTGGGGATTCAAGAATGAGAATCTTCATTCTGTTGGGGATATCAGGAGTTTGGGTTGTATGCCAATCTACTGGGTAGTCAAGAATGAGAATCTTCATTCTGTTGGGGATATCAGGAGTTTGGGTTGTATGCCAATATACTGGGGAGTCAAGATTGAGAATCTTCATTCTGTTGAGGATATCAGGAGTTTGGGTTGTATGCCAATCTACTGGGGAGTCAAGAATGAGAATCTTCATTCTGTTTGGGATATCAGGAGTTTGGGTTGTATGCCAATCTATTGGGGAATCAAGAATGAGAATCTTCATTCTGTTGGGGATATCAGGAGTTTGGGTTGTATGTCAATCTACTGGGGAGTCAAGAATGAGAATCTTCATTCAGTTGGGGATATCAGGAGTTTGGGTTGTATGCTAATCTACTGGGGAGTCAAGAATGAGAATCTTCATTATGTTGGGAATATCAGGAGTTTGGGTTGTATACCAATATACTGGGGAGTCAAGATTGAGAATCTTCATTCTGTTGAGGATATCAGGAGTTTGGGTTGTATGCCAATCTACTGGGGAGTCAAGAATGAGAATCTTCATTCTGTTTGGGATATCAGGAGTTTGGGTTGTATGCCAATCTACTGGGGAGTCAAGAATGAGAATCTTCATTCTGTTGGGGATATCAGGAGTTTGGATTGTATGCCAATCTATTGGGGAGTCAAGAATGAGAATCTTCATTCTGTTGGGGATATCAGGAGTTTGGGTTGTATGCCAATCTACTGGGGAGTCAAGAATGAGAATCTTCATTCTGTTGGGAATATCTGGAGTTTGGGTTGTATGCCAATAAACTGGGGAGTCAAGAATGAGAATTTTCATTCTATTGGGGATATCAGGAGTTTGGGTTGTATCTCAATCTTCTGTGGAGTCAAGATTGAGAATCTTCATTCTGTTGGGGATATCAGGAGTTTGGGTTGTATGCCAATCTACTGGGGAGTCAAGAATGAGAATCTTCATTCTGTTAAGGATATCAGGAGTTTGGGTTGTATGCCAATCTACTGGGGAGTCAAGAATGAGAATCTTCATTCTGTTTGGGATATCATGAGTTTGGATTGTATGCCAATCTACTGGGGAGTCAAGAATGAGAATCTTCATTCTATTGGGGATATTAGGAGTTTGGATTGTATGCCAATCTACTGAGGAGTCAAGAATGAGAATCTTCATTCTGTTGGGGATATCAGGAGTTTGGGTTGTATGCCAATCTACTGGGGAGTCAAGAATGAGAATCTTCATTCTGTTGAGGATATCAGGAGTTTGGGTTGTATGCCAATCTACTGGGGAGTCAAGAATGAGAATCTTCATTCTATTGGGGATATCAGGAGTTTGGGTTGTATGCATATCTACTGGGGAGTCAAGAATGAGAATCTTCATTTTGTTTGGGATATCAGGAGTTTGGGTTGTATGCCTATTTACTGGGGAGTCAAGAATGAGAATCTTCATTCTGTTGGGGATATCAGGAGTTTGGGTTGTATGCCAATCTACTGGAGAGTCAAGAATGAGAATGTTTATTCTGTTGGGGATATCAGGAGTTTGGGTTATATGTCAATCTACTGGGGAATAAAGAATGAGAATCTGCATTCAGTTGGGGATATCAGCAGTTTGGGTTGTATGTCAATCTACCGGGGAGTCAAGAATGAGAATCTTCATTCTGTTGGGGATATCAGGAGTTTGGGTTGTCTGCCAATCTACTAGGGAGTCAAGATTAAGAATCTTCATTCTGTTGAGGATATCAGGAGTTTGGGTTGTATGCCAATCTACTGGGGAGTCAAGAATGAGAATCTTCATTCTGTTGGGGATATCAGGTGTTTGGGTTGTATGCTAATCTACTAGGGAGTCAAGAATGAGAATCTTCATTCTGTTGGGGATATCATGAGTTTGGGTTGTATGCCAATCTACTAGGGAGTCAAGAATGAGAATCTTCATTCTGTTGGGGATATCAGGAGTTTGGGTTGTATGCCAATCTATTGGGGAGTCAAGAATGAGAATCTTCATTCTGTTGGGGATCTCAGGAGTTTGGGTTTTATGCCAATCTACTGGGGATTCAAGAATGAGAATCTTCATTCTGTTGGGGATATCATAGGTTTGGGTTGTATGCCAATCTACTGGGTAGTCAAGAATGAGAATCTTCATTCTGTTGGGGATATCAGGAGTTTGGGTTGTATGTCAATCTACTGGGGAGTCAAGAATGAGAATCTTCATTCAGTTGGGGATATCAGGAGTTTGGGTTGTATGCTAATCTACTGGGGAGTCAAGAATGAGAATCTTCATTATGTTGGGAATATCAGGAGTTTGGGTTGTATGCCAATATACTGGGGAGTCAAGATTGAGAATCTTCATTCTGTTGAGGATATCAGGAGTTTGGGTTGTATGCCAATCTACTGGGGAGTCAAGAATGAGAATCTTCATTCTGTTTGGGATATCAGGAGTTTGGGTTGTATGCCAATCTATTGGGGAGTCAAGAATGAGAATCTTCATTCTGTTGGGGATATCAGGAGTTTGGGTTGTATGTCAATCTACTGGGGAGTCAAGAATGAGAATCTTCATTCAGTTGGGGATATCAAGAGTTTGGGTTGTATGCTAATCTACTGGGGAGTCAAGAATGAGAATCTTCATTATGTTGGGAATATCAGGAGTTTGGGTTGTATACCAATATACTGGGGAGTCAAGATTGAGAATCTTCATTCTGTTGAGGATATCAGGAGTTTGGGTTGTATGCCAATCTACTGGGGAGTCAAGAATGAGAATCTTCATTCTGTTTGGGATATCAGGAGTTTGGGTTGTATGCCAATCTACTGGGGAGTCAAGAATGAGAATCTTCATTCTGTTGGGGATATCAGGAGTTTGGGTTGTATGCCAATCTACTGGGGAGTCAAGAATGAGAATCTTCATTCTGTTGGGGATATCTGGAGTTTGGGTTGTATGCCAATCTACTGGGGAGTCAAGAATGAGAATCTTCATTTTGTTGGGGATATCAGGAGTTTGGGTTGTATGCCAATCTACTGGGGAGTCAAGAATGAGAATCTTCATTCTATTGGGGATATCACGAGTTTGGGTTGTATGCATATCTACTGGGGAGTCAAGAATGAGAATCTTCATTTTGTTGGGGATATCAGAAGTTTGGGTTGTATGCCTATCTACTGGGGAGTCAAGAATGAGAATCTTCATTCTGTTGGGGATATCAGGAGTTTGGGTTGTATGCCATCTACTGGAGAGTCAAGAATGAGAATGTTTATTCTGTTGGGGATATCAGGAGTTTGGGTTATATGTCAATCTACTGGGGAATCAAGAATGAGAATCTCCATTCAGTTGGGGATATCAGGAGTTTGGGTTGTATGCCAATCTACTGGGGAGTCAAGAATGAGAATCTTCATTCTGTAAGGGATATCAGGAGTTTGGGTTGTCTGCCAATCTACTAGGGAGTCAAGATTGAGAATCTTCATTCTGTTGAGGATATCAGGAGTTTGGGTTGTATGCCAATCTACTGGGGAGTCAAAAATGAGAATCTTCATTCTGTTGGGGATATCAGGTGTTTGGGTTGTATGATAATCTACTAGGGAGTCAAGAATGAGAATCTTCATTCTGTTGGGGATATCATGAGTTTGGGTTGTATGCCAATCTACTAGGGAGTCAAGAATGAGAATCTTCATTTTGTTGGGGATATCAGGAGTTTGGGTTGTATGCCAATCTATTGAGGAGTCAAGAATGAGAATCTTCATTCTGTTGGGGATATCAGGAGTTTGGGTTTTATGCCAATCTACTGGGGATTCAAGAATGAGAATCTTCATTCTGTTGGGGATATCAGGAGTTTGGGTTGTATGCCAATCTACTGGGTAGTCAAGAATGAGAATCTTCATTCTGTTGGGGATATCAGGAGTTTGGGTTGTATGCCAATATACTGGGGAGTCAAGATTGAGAATCTTCATTCTGTTGAGGATATCAGGAGTTTGGGTTGTATGCCAATCTACTGGGGAGTCAAGAATGAGAATCTTCATTCTGTTTGGGATATCAGGAGTTTGGGTTGTATGCCAATCTATTGGGGAATCAAGAATGAGAATCTTCATTCTGTTGGGGATATCAGGAGTTTGGGTTGTATGTCAATCTACTGGGGAGTCAAGAATGAGAATCTTCATTCAGTTGGGGATATCAGGAGTTTGGGTTGTATGCTAATCTACTGGGGAGTCAAGAATGAGAATCTTCATTATGTTGGGAATATCAGGAGTTTGGGTTGTATACCAATATACTGGGGAGTCAAGATTGAGAATCTTCATTCTGTTGAGGATATCAGGAGTTTGGGTTGTATGCCAATCTACTGGGGAGTCAAGAATGAGAATCTTCATTCTGTTTGGGATATCAGGAGTTTGGGTTGTATGCCAATCTACTGGGGAGTCAAGAATGAGAATCTTCATTCTGTTGGGGATATCAGGAGTTTGGATTGTATGCCAATCTATTGGGGAGTCAAGAATGAGAATCTTCATTCTGTTGGGGATATCAGGAGTTTGGGTTGTATGCCAATCTACTGGGGAGTCAAGAATGAGAATCTTCATTCTGTTGGGAATATCTGGAGTTTGGGTTGTATGCCAATAAACTGGGGAGTCAAGAATGAGAATTTTCATTCTATTGGGGATATCAGGAGTTTGGGTTGTATCTCAATCTTCTGTGGAGTCAAGATTGAGAATCTTCATTCTGTTGGGGATATCAGGAGTTTGGGTTGTATGCCAATCTACTGGGGAGTCAAGAATGAGAATCTTCATTCTGTTAAGGATATCAGGAGTTTGGGTTGTATGCCAATCTACTGGGGAGTCAAGAATGAGAATCTTCATTCTGTTTGGGATATCATGAGTTTGGATTGTATGCCAATCTACTGGGGAGTCAAGAATGAGAATCTTCATTCTATTGGGGATATTAGGAGTTTGGATTGTATGCCAATCTACTGAGGAGTCAAGAATGAGAATCTTCATTCTGTTGGGGATATCAGGAGTTTGGGTTGTATGCCAATCTACTGGGGAGTCAAGAATGAGAATCTTCATTCTGTTGAGGATATCAGGAGTTTGGGTTGTATGCCAATCTACTGGGGAGTCAAGAATGAGAATCTTCATTCTATTGGGGATATCAGGAGTTTGGGTTGTATGCATATCTACTGGGGAGTCAAGAATGAGAATCTTCATTTTGTTGGGGATATCAGGAGTTTGGGTTGTATGCCTATCTACTGGGGAGTCAAGAATGAGAATCTTCATTCTGTTGGGGATATCAGGAGTTTGGGTTGTATGCCAATCTACTGGAGAGTCAAGAATGAGAATGTTTATTCTGTTGGGGATATCAGGAGTTTGGGTTATATGTCAATCTACTGGGGAATAAAGAATGAGAATCTGCATTCAGTTGGGGATATCAGCAGTTTGGGTTGTATGCCAATCTACCGGGGAGTCAAGAATGAGAATCTTCATTCTGTTGGGGATATCAGGAGTTTGGGTTGTCTGCCAATCTACTAGGGAGTCAAGATTAAGAATCTTCATTCTGTTGAGGATATCAGGAGTTTGGGTTGTATGCCAATCTACTGGGGAGTCAAGAATGAGAATCTTCATTCTGTTGGGGATATCAGGTGTTTGGGTTGTATGCTAATCTACTAGGGAGTCAAGAATGAGAATCTTCATTCTGTTGGGGATATCATGAGTTTGGGTTGTATGCCAATCTACTAGGGAGTCAAGAATGAGAATCTTCATTCTGTTGGGGATATCAGGAGTTTGGGTTGTATGCCAATCTATTGGGGAGTCAAGAATGAGAATCTTCATTCTGTTGGGGATCTCAGGAGTTTGGGTTTTATGCCAATCTACTGGGGATTCAAGAATGAGAATCTTCATTCTGTTGGGGATATCATAGGTTTGGGTTGTATGCCAATCTACTGGGTAGTCAAGAATGAGAATCTTCATTCTGTTGGGGATATCAGGAGTTTGGGTTGTATGTCAATCTACTGGGGAGTCAAGAATGAGAATCTTCATTCAGTTGGGGATATCAGGAGTTTGGGTTGTATGCTAATCTACTGGGGAGTCAAGAATGAGAATCTTCATTATGTTGGGAATATCAGGAGTTTGGGTTGTATGCCAATATACTGGGGAGTCAAGATTGAGAATCTTCATTCTGTTGAGGATATCAGGAGTTTGGGTTGTATGCCAATCTACTGGGGAGTCAAGAATGAGAATCTTCATTCTGTTTGGGATATCAGGAGTTTGGGTTGTATGCCAATCTATTGGGGAGTCAAGAATGAGAATCTTCATTCTGTTGGGGATATCAGGAGTTTGGGTTGTATGTCAATCTACTGGGGAGTCAAGAATGAGAATCTTCATTCAGTTGGGGATATCAAGAGTTTGGGTTGTATGCTAATCTACTGGGGAGTCAAGAATGAGAATCTTCATTATGTTGGGAATATCAGGAGTTTGGGTTGTATACCAATATACTGGGGAGTCAAGATTGAGAATCTTCATTCTGTTGAGGATATCAGAAGTTTGGGTTGTATGCCAATCTACTGGGGAGTCAAGAATGAGAATCTTCATTCTGTTTGGGATATCAGGAGTTTGGGTTGTATGCCAATCTACTGGGGAGTCAAGAATGAGAATCTTCATTCTGTTGGGGATATCTGGAGTTTGGGTTGTATGCCAATCTACTGGGGAGTCAAGAATGAGAATTTTCATTCTATTGGGGATATCAGGAGTTTGGGTTGTATCTCAATCTTCTGTGGAGTCAAGATTGAGAATCTTCATTCTGTTGGGGATATCAGGAGTTTGGGTTGTATGCCAATCTACTGGGGAGTCAAGAATGAGAATCTTCATTCTGTTCGAGATATTAGGAGTTTGGGTTGTATGCCAATCTACTGGGGAGTCAAGAATGAGAATCTTCATTCTGTTGGGGATATCAGGAGTTTGGGTTGTATGCCAATCTACTGGGGAGTCAAGAATGGGAATCTTCATTCTGTTGGGGATATCAGGAGTTTTGTTTGTATGTCAATCTACAGGGGAGTCAAGAATGAGAATCTTCCTTCTGTTGGGGATATTAGGAGTTTGGGTTGTGTGTCAATCTATTGTGGAGTCAAGATTGAGAATCTTCATTCTGTTGGGGATATCAGGAGTTTGGGTTGTATGCCAATCTAGTGTGGAGTCAAGAATAAGAATCTTCATTCTGTTGGGGATATCAGGAGTTTGGGTTGTATGTCAATCTACTGGGAAGTCGAGAATGAGAATCTTCATTCTGTTGGGGATATCAGGAGTTTGGGTTGTACGCCAATCTACTGGAGAGTCAAGAATGAGAATCTTCATTCTATTGGGGATATCAGGAGTTTGGGTTATATGTCAATCTACTGGGGAGTCAAGATTGAGAATCTTCATTCTGTTGGGGATATCAGGAGTTTGGGTTTTATGCCAATCTACTGGGGAGTCAAGAATGAGAATCTTCATTCTGTTGGGGATATCAGGAGTTTGGGTTGTATGCATATCTACTGGGGAGTCAAGAATGAGAATCTTCATTCTATTGGGGATATCAGGAGTTTGGGTTGTATGCATATCTACTGGGGAGTCAAGAATGAGAATCTTCATTTTGTTGGGGATATCAGGAGTTTGGGTTGTATGCCTATCTACTGGGGAGTCAAGAATGAGAATCTTCATTCTGTTGGGGATATCAGGAGTTTGGGTTGTATGCCAATCTACTGGAGAGTCAAGAATGAGAATGTTTATTCTGTTGGGGATATCAGGAGTTTGGGTTATATGTCAATCTACTGGGGAATCAAGAATGAGAATCTGCATTCAGTTGGGGATATCAGCAGTTTGGGTTGTATGCCAATCTACCGGGGAGTCAAGAATGAGAATCTTCATTCTGTTGGGGATATCAGGAGTTTGGGTTGTCTGCCAATCTACTAGGGAGTCAAGATTAAGAATCTTCATTCTGTTGAGGATATCAGGAGTTTGGGTTGTATGCCAATCTACTGGGGAGTCAAGAATGAGAATCTTCATTCTGTTTGGGATATCAGGTGTTTGGGTTGTATGCTAATCTACTAGGGAGTCAAGAATGAGAATCTTCATTCTGTTGGGGATATCATGAGTTTGGGTTGTATGCCAATCTACTAGGGAGTCAAGAATGAGAATCTTCATTCTGTTGGGGATATCAGGAGTTTGGGTTGTATGCCAATCTATTGGGGAGTCAAGAATGAGAATCTTCATTCTGTTGGGGATCTCAGGAGTTTGGGTTTTATGCCAATCTACTGGGGATTCAAGAATGAGAATCTTCATTCTGTTGGGGATATCATAGGTTTGGGTTGTATGCCAATCTACTGGGTAGTCAAGAATGAGAATCTTCATTCTGTTGGGGATATCAGGAGTTTGGGTTGTATGTCAATCTACTGGGGAGTCAAGAATGAGAATCTTCATTCAGTTGGGGATATCAGGAGTTTGGGTTGTATGCTAATCTACTGGGGAGTCAAGAATGAGAATCTTCATTATGTTGGGAATATCAGGAGTTTGGGTTGTATGCCAATATACTGGGGAGTCAAGATTGAGAATCTTCATTCTGTTGAGGATATCAGGAGTTTGGGTTGTATGCCAATCTACTGGGGAGTCAAGAATGAGAATCTTCATTCTGTTTGGGATATCAGGAGTTTGGGTTGTATGCCAATCTATTGGGGAGTCAAGAATGAGAATCTTCATTCTGTTGGGGATATCAGGAGTTTGGGTTGTATGTCAATCTACTGGGGAGTCAAGAATGAGAATCTTCATTCAGTTGGGGATATCAAGAGTTTGGGTTGTATGCTAATCTACTGGGGAGTCAAGAATGAGAATCTTCATTATGTTGGGAATATCAGGAGTTTGGGTTGTATACCAATATACTGGGGAGTCAAGATTGAGAATCTTCATTCTGTTGAGGATATCAGGAGTTTGGGTTGTATGCCAATCTACTGGGGAGTCAAGAATGAGAATCTTCATTCTGTTTGGGATATCAGGAGTTTGGGTTGTATGCCAATCTACTGGGGAGTCAAGAATGAGAATCTTCATTCTGTTGGGGATATCAGGAGTTTGGGTTGTATGCCAATCTACTGGGGAGTCAAGAATGAGAATCTTCATTCTGTTGGGGATATCTGGAGTTTGGGTTGTATGCCAATCTACTGGGGAGTCAAGAATGAGAATTTTCATTCTATTGGGGATATTAGGAGTTTGGGTTGTATCTCAATCTTCTGTGGAGTCAAGATTGAGAATCTTCATTCTGTTGGGGATATCAGGAGTTTGGGTTGTATGCCAATCTACTGGGGAGTCAAGAATGAGAATCTTCATTCTGTTCGAGATATTAGGAGTTTGGGTTGTATGCCAATCTACTGGGGAGTCAAGAATGAGAATCTTCATTCTGTTGGGGATATCAGGAGTTTGGGTTGTATGCCAATCTACTGGGGAGTCAAGAATGGGAATCTTCATTCTGTTGGGGATATCAGGAGTTTTGTTTGTATGTCAATCTACAGGGGAGTCAAGAATGAGAATCTTCCTTCTGTTGGGGATATTAGGAGTTTGGGTTGTGTGTCAATCTATTGTGGAGTCAAGATTGAGAATCTTCATTCTGTTGGGGATATCAGGAGTTTGGGTTGTATGCCAATCTAGTGTGGAGTCAAGAATAAGAATCTTCATTCTGTTGGGGATATCAGGAGTTTGGGTTGTATGTCAATCTACTGGGAAGTCGAGAATGAGAATCTTCATTCTGTTGGGGATATCAGGAGTTTGGGTTGTACGCCAATCTACTGGAGAGTCAAGAATGAGAATCTTCATTCTATTGGGGATATCAGGAGTTTGGGTTATATGTCAATCTACTGGGGAGTCAAGATTGAGAATCTTCATTCTGTTGGGGATATCAGGAGTTTGGGTTTTATGCCAATCTACTGGGGAGTCAAGAATGAGAATCTTCATTCTGTTGGGGATATCAGGAGTTTGGGTTGTATGCATATCTACTGGGGAGTCAAGAATGAGAATCTTCATTCTATTGGGGATATCAGGAGTTTGGGTTGTATGCATATCTACTGGGGAGTCAAGAATGAGAATCTTCATTTTGTTGGGGATATCAGGAGTTTGGGTTGTATGCCTATCTACTGGGGAGTCAAGAATGAGAATCTTCATTCTGTTGGGGATATCAGGAGTTTGGGTTGTATGCCAATCTACTGGAGAGTCAAGAATGAGAATGTTTATTCTGTTGGGGATATCAGGAGTTTGGGTTATATGTCAATCTACTGGGGAATCAAGAATGAGAATCTGCATTCAGTTGGGGATATCAGCAGTTTGGGTTGTATGCCAATCTACCGGGGAGTCAAGAATGAGAATCTTCATTCTGTTGGGGATATCAGGAGTTTGGGTTGTCTGCCAATCTACTAGGGAGTCAAGATTAAGAATCTTCATTCTGTTGAGGATATCAGGAGTTTGGGTTGTATGCCAATCTACTGGGGAGTCAAGAATGAGAATCTTCATTCTGTTTGGGATATCAGGTGTTTGGGTTGTATGCTAATCTACTAGGGAGTCAAGAATGAGAATCTTCATTCTGTTGGGGATATCATGAGTTTGGGTTGTATGCCAATCTACTAGGGAGTCAAGAATGAGAATCTTCATTCTGTTGGGGATATCAGGAGTTTGGGTTGTATGCCAATCTATTGGGGAGTCAAGAATGAGAATCTTCATTCTGTTGGGGATATCAGGAGTTTGGGTTTTATGCCAATCTACTGGGGATTCAAGAATGAGAATCTTCATTCTGTTGGGGATATCATAGGTTTGGGTTGTATGCCAATCTACTGGGTAGTCAAGAATGAGAATCTTCATTCTGTTGGGGATATCAGGAGTTTGGGTTGTATGTCAATCTACTGGGGAGTCAAGAATGAGAATCTTCATTCAGTTGGGGATATCAGGAGTTTGGGTTGTATGCTAATCTACTGGGGAGTCAAGAATGAGAATCTTCATTATGTTGGGAATATCAGGAGTTTGGGTTGTATGCCAATATACTGGGGAGTCAAGATTGAGAATCTTCATTCTGTTGAGGATATCAGGAGTTTGGGTTGTATGCCAATCTACTGGGGAGTCAAGAATGAGAATCTTCATTCTGTTTGGGATATCAGGAGTTTGGGTTGTATGCCAATCTATTGGGGAGTCAAGAATGAGAATCTTCAATCTGTTGGGGATATCAGGAGTTTGGGTTGTATGTCAATCTACTGGGGAGTCAAGAATGAGAATCTTCATTCAGTTGGGGATATCAGGAGTTTGGGTTGTATGCTAATCTACTGGGGAGTCAAGAATGAGAATCTTCATTATGTTGGGAATATCAGGAGTTTGGGTTGTATACCAATATACTGGGGAGTCAAGATTGAGAATCTTCATTCTGTTGAGGATATCAGGAGTTTGGGTTGTATGCCAATCTACTGGGGAGTCAAGAATGAGAATCTTCATTCTGTTTGGGATATCAGGAGTTTGGGTTGTATGCCAATCTACTGGGGAGTCAAGAATGAGAATCTTCATTCTGTTGGGGATATCAGGAGTTTGGGTTGTATGCCAATCTACTGGGGAGTCAAGAATGAGAATCTTCATTCTGTTGGGGATATCTGGAGTTTGGGTTGTATGCCAATCTACTGGGGAGTCAAGAATGAGAATTTTCATTCTATTGGGGATATCAGGAGTTTGGGTTGTATCTCAATCTTCTGTGGAGTCAAGATTGAGAATCTTCATTC
This sequence comes from Vicia faba, assembly GCA_948472305.1. NCBI lineage: Eukaryota > Viridiplantae > Streptophyta > Magnoliopsida > Fabales > Fabaceae > Vicia > Vicia faba. Next base: position 908,151,332 of record OX451740.1, read on the forward strand.
TGTTGGGGATATCAGGAGTTTGGGTTGTATGCCAATCTACTGGGGAGTCAAGAATGAGAATCTTCATTCTGTTCGAGATATTAGGAGTTTGGGTTGTATGCCAATCTACTGGGGAGTCAAGAATGAGAATCTTCATTCTGTTGGGGATATCAGGAGTTTGGGTTGTATGCCAATCTACTGGGGAGTCAAGAATGGGAATCTTCATTCTGTTGGGGATATCAGGAGTTTTGTTTGTATGTCAATCTACAGGGGAGTCAAGAATGAGAATCTTCCTTCTGTTGGGGATGTTAGGAGTTTGGGTTGTGTGTCAATCTATTGTGGAGTCAAGATTGAGAATCTTCATTCTGTTGGGGATATCAGGAGTTTGGGTTGTATGCCAATCTAGTGTGGAGTCAAGAATAAGAATCTTCATTCTGTTGGGGATATCAGGAGTTTGGGTTGTATGTCAATCTACTGGGAAGTCGAGAATGAGAATCTTCATTCTGTTGGGGATATCAGGAGTTTGGGTTGTACGCCAATCTACTGGAGAGTCAAGAATGAGAATCTTCATTCTATTGGGGATATCAGGAGTTTGGGTTATATGTCAATCTACTGGGGAGTCAAGATTGAGAATCTTCATTCTGTTGGGGATATCAGGAGTTTGGGTTTTATGCCAATCTACTGGGGAGTCAAGAATGAGAATCTTCATTCTGTTGGGGATATCAGGAGTTTGGGTTGTATGCATATCTACTGGGGAGTCAAGAATGAGAATCTTCATTCTATTGGGGATATCAGGAGTTTGGGTTGTATGCATATCTACTGGGGAGTCAAGAATGAGAATCTTCATTTTGTTGGGGATATCAGGAGTTTGGGTTGTATGCCTATCTACTGGGGAGTCAAGAATGAGAATCTTCATTCTGTTGGGGATATCAGGAGTTTGGGTTGTATGCCAATCTACTGGAGAGTCAAGAATGAGAATGTTTATTCTGTTGGGGATATCAGGAGTTTGGGTTATATGTCAATCTACTGGGGAATCAAGAATGAGAATCTGCATTCAGTTGGGGATATCAGCAGTTTGGGTTGTATGCCAATCTACCGGGGAGTCAAGAATGAGAATCTTCATTCTGTTGGGGATATCAGGAGTTTGGGTTGTCTGCCAATCTACTAGGGAGTCAAGATTAAGAATCTTCATTCTGTTGAGGATATCAGGAGTTTGGGTTGTATGCCAATCTACTGGGGAGTCAAGAATGAGAATCTTCATTCTGTTTGGGATATCAGGTGTTTGGGTTGTATGCTAATCTACTAGGGAGTCAAGAATGAGAATCTTCATTCTGTTGGGGATATCATGAGTTTGGGTTGTATGCCAATCTACTAGGGAGTCAAGAATGAGAATCTTCATTCTATTGGGGATATCAGGAGTTTGGGTTGTATGCCAATCTATTGGGGAGTCAAGAATGAGAATCTTCATTCTGTTGGGGATATCAGGAGTTTGGGTTTTATGCCAATCTACTGGGGATTCAAGAATGAGAATCTTCATTCTGTTGGGGATATCATAGGTTTGGGTTGTATGCCAATCTACTGGGTAGTCAAGAATGAGAATCTTCATTCTGTTGGGGATATTAGGAGTTTGGGTTGTATGTCAATCTACTGGGGAGTCAAGAATGAGAATCTTCATTCAGTTGGGGATATCAGGAGTTTGGGTTGTATGCTAATCTACTGGGGAGTCAAGAATGAGAATCTTCATTATGTTGGGAATATCAGGAGTTTGGGTTGTATGCCAATATACTGGGGAGTCAAGATTGAGAATCTTCATTCTGTTGAGGATATCAGGAGTTTGGGTTGTATGCCAATCTACTGGGGAGTCAAGAATGAGAATCTTCATTCTGTTTGGGATATCAGGAGTTTGGGTTGTATGCCAATCTATTGGGGAGTCAAGAATGAGAATCTTCATTCTGTTGGGGATATCAGGAGTTAGGGTTGTATGTCAATCTACTGGGGAGTCAAGAATGAGAATCTTCATTCAGTTGGGGATATCAGGAGTTTGGGTTGTATGCTAATCTACTGGGGAGTCAAGAATGAGAATCTTCATTATGTTGGGAATATCAGGAGTTTGGGTTGTATACCAATATACTGGGGAGTCAAGATTGAGAATCTTCATTCTGTTGAGGATATCAGGAGTTTGGGTTGTATGCCAATCTACTGGGGAGTCAAGAATGAGAATCTTCATTCTGTTTGGGATATCAGGAGTTTGGGTTGTATGCCAATCTACTGGGGAGTCAAGAATGAGAATCTTCATTCTGTTGGGGATATCAGGAGTTTGGGTTGTATGCCAATCTACTGGGGAGTCAAGAATGAGAATCTTCATTCTGTTGGGGATATCTGGAGTTTGGGTTGTATGCCAATCTACTGGGGAGTCAAGAATGAGAATTTTCATTCTATTGGGGATATCAGGAGTTTGGGTTGTATCTCAATCTTCTGTGGAGTCAAGATTGAGAATCTTCATTCTGTTGGGGATATCAGGAGTTTGGGTTGTATGCCAATCTACTGGGGAGTCAAGAATGAGAATCTTCATTCTGTTCGAGATATTAGGAGTTTGGGTTGTATGCCAATCTACTGGGGAGTCAAGAATGAGAATCTTCATTCTGTTGGGGATATCAGGAGTTTGGGTTGTATGCCAATCTACTGGGGAGTCAAGAATGGGAATCTTCATTCTGTTGGGGATATCAGGAGTTTTGTTTGTATGTCAATCTACAGGGGAGTCAAGAATGAGAATCTTCCTTCTGTTGGGGATATTAGGAGTTTGGGTTGTGTGTCAATCTATTGTGGAGTCAAGATTGAGAATCTTCATTCTGTTGGGGATATCAGGAGTTTGGGTTGTATGCCAATCTAGTGTGGAGTCAAGAATAAGAATCTTCATTCTGTTGGGGATATCAGGAGTTTGGGTTGTATGTCAATCTACTGGGAAGTCAAGAATGAGAATCTTCATTTTGTTGGGGATATCAGGAGTTTGGGTTGTACGCCAATCTACTGGAGAGTCAAGAATGAGAATCTTCATTCTATTGGGGATATCAGGAGTTTGGGTTATATGTCAATCTACTGGGGAGTCAAGATTGAGAATCTTCATTCTGCTGGGGATATCAGGAGTTTGGGTTTTATGCCAATCTACTGGGGAGTCAAGAATGAGAATCTTCATTCTGTTGGGGATATCAGGAGTTTGGGTTGTATGCATATCTACTGGGGAGTCAAGAATGAGAATCTTCATTCTATTGGGGATATCAGGAGTTTGGGTTGTATGCATATCTACTGGGGAGTCAAGAATGAGAATCTTCATTTTGTTGGGGATATCAGGAGTTTGGGTTGTATGCCTATCTACTGGGGAGTCAAGAATGAGAATCTTCATTCTGTTGGGGATATCAGGAGTTTGGGTTGTATGCCAATCTACTGGAGAGTCAAGAATGAGAATGTTTATTCTGTTGGGGATATCAGGAGTTTGGGTTATATGTCAATCTACTGGGGAATCAAGAATGAGAATCTGCATTCAGTTGGGGATATCAGCAGTTTGGGTTGTATGCCAATCTACCGGGGAGTCAAGAATGAGAATCTTCATTCTGTTGGGGATATCAGGAGTTTGGGTTGTCTGCCAATCTACTAGGGAGTCAAGATTAAGAATCTTCATTCTGTTGAGGATATCAGGAGTTTGGGTTGTATGCCAATCTACTGGGGAGTCAAGAATGAGAATCTTCATTCTGTTTGGGATATCAGGTGTTTGGGTTGTATGCTAATCTACTAGGGAGTCAAGAATGAGAATCTTCATTCTGTTGGGGATATCATGAGTTTGGGTTGTATGCCAATCTACTAGGGAGTCAAGAATGAGAATCTTCATTCTGTTGGGGATATCAGGAGTTTGGGTTGTATGCCAATCTATTGGGGAGTCAAGAATGAGAATCTTCATTCTGTTGGGGATATCAGGAGTTTGGGTTTTATGCCAATCTACTGGGGATTCAAGAATGAGAATCTTCATTCTGTTGGGGATATCATAGGTTTGGGTTGTATGCCAATCTACTGGGTAGTCAAGAATGAGAATCTTCATTCTGTTGGGGATATCAGGAGTTTGGGTTGTATGTCAATCTACTGGGGAGTCAAGAATGAGAATCTTCATTCAGTTGGGGATATCAGGAGTTTGGGTTGTATGCTAATCTACTGGGGAGTCAAGAATGAGAATCTTCATTATGTTGGGAATATCAGGAGTTTGGGTTGTATGCCAATATACTGGGGAGTCAAGATTGAGAATCTTCATTCTGTTGAGGATATCAGGAGTTTGGGTTGTATGCCAATCTACTGGGGAGTCAAGAATGAGAATCTTCATTCTGTTTGGGATATCAGGAGTTTGGGTTGTATGCCAATCTATTGGGGAGTCAAGAATGAGAATCTTCATTCTGTTGGGGATATCAGGAGTTTGGGTTGTATGTCAATCTACTGGGGAGTCAAGAATGAGAATCTTCATTCAGTTGGGGATATCAGGAGTTTGGGTTGTATGCTAATCTATTGGGGAGTCAAGAATGAGAATCTTCATTATGTTGGGAATATCAGGAGTTTGGGTTGTATACCAATATACTGGGGAGTCAAGATTGAGAATCTTCATTCTGTTGAGGATATCAGGAGTTTGGGTTGTATGCCAATCTACTGGGGAGTCAAGAATGAGAATCTTCATTCTGTTTGGGATATCAGGAGTTTGGGTTGTATGCCAATCTACTGGGGAGTCAAGAATGAGAATCTTCATTCTGTTGGGGATATCAGGAGTTTGGGTTGTATGCCAATCTACTGGGGAGTCAAGAATGAGAATCTTCATTCTGTTGGGGATATCTGGAGTTTGGGTTGTATGCCAATCTACTGGGGAGTCAAGAATGAGAATTTTCATTCTATTGGGGATATCAGGAGTTTGGGTTGTATCTCAATCTTCTGTGGAGTCAAGATTGAGAATCTTCATTCTGTTGGGGATATCAGGAGTTTGGGTTGTATGCCAATCTACTGGGGAGTCAAGAATGAGAATCTTCATTCTGTTCGAGATATTAGGAGTTTGGGTTGTATGCCAATCTACTGGGGAGTCAAGAATGAGAATCTTCATTCTGTTGGGGATATCAGGAGTTTGGGTTGTATGCCAATCTACTGGGGAGTCAAGAATGGGAATCTTCATTATGTTGGGGATATCAGGAGTTTTGTTTGTATGTCAATCTACAGGGGAGTCAAGAATGAGAATCTTCCTTCTGTTGGGGATATTAGGAGTTTGGGTTGTGTGTCAATCTATTGTGGAGTCAAGATTGAGAATCTTCATTCTGTTGGGGATATCAGGAGTTTGGGTTGTATGCCAATCTAGTGTGGAGTCAAGAATAAGAATCTTCATTCTGTTGGGGATATCAGGAGTTTGGGTTGTATGTCAATCTACTGGGAAGTCGAGAATGAGAATCTTCATTCTGTTGGGGATATCAGGAGTTTGGGTTGTACGCCAATCTACTGGAGAGTCAAGAATGAGAATCTTCATTCTATTGGGGATATCAGGAGTTTGGGTTATATGTCAATCTACTGGGGAGTCAAGATTGAGAATCTTCATTCTGTTGGGGATATCAGGAGTTTGGGTTTTATGCCAATCTACTGGGGAGTCAAGAATGAGAATCTTCATTCTGTTGGGGATATCAGGAGTTTGGGTTGTATGCATATCTACTTGGGAGTCAAGAATGAGAATCTTCATTCTATTGGGGATATCAGGAGTTTGGATTGTATGCATATCTACTGGGGAGTCAAGTATGAGAATCTTCATTTTGTTGGGGATATCAGGAGTTTGGGTTGTATGCCTATCTACTGGGGAGTCAAGAATGAGAATCTTCATTCTGTTGGGGATATCAGGAGTTTGGGTTGTATGCCAATCTACTGGAGAGTCAAGAATGAGAATGTTTATTCTGTTGGGGATATCAGGAGTTTGGGTTATATGTCAATCTACTGGGGAATCAAGAATGAGAATCTGCATTCAGTTGGGGATATCAGCAGTTTGGGTTGTATGCCAATCTACCGGGGAGTCAAGAATGAGAATCTTCATTCTGTTGGGGATATCAGGAGTTTGGGTTGTCTGCCAATCTACTAGGGAGTCAAGATTAAGAATCTTCATTCTGTTGAGGATATCAGGAGTTTGGGTTGTATGCCAATCTACTGGGGAGTCAAGAATGAGAATCTTCATTCTGTTTGGGATATCAGGTGTTTGGGTTGTATGCTAATCTACTAGGGAGTCAAGAATGAGAATCTTCATTCTGTTGGGGATATCATGAGTTTGGGTTGTATGCCAATCTACTAGGGAGTCAAGAATGAGAATCTTCATTCTGTTGGGGATATCAGGAGTTTGGGTTGTATGCCAATCTATTGGGGAGTCAAGAATGAGAATCTTCATTCTGTTGGGGATATCAGGAGTTTGGGTTTTATGCCAATCTACTGGGGATTCAAGAATGAGAATCTTCATTCTGTTGGGGATATCATAGGTTTGGGTTGTATGCCAATCTACTGGGTAGTCAAGAATGAGAATCTTCATTCTGTTGGGGATATCAGGAGTTTGGGTTGTATGTCAATCTACTGGGGAGTCAAGAATGAGAATCTTCATTCAGTTGGGGATATCAGGAGTTTGGGTTGTATGCTAATCTACTGGGGAGTCAAGAATGAGAATCTTCATTATGTTGGGAATATCAGGAGTTTGGGTTGTATGCCAATATACTGGGGAGTCAAGATTGAGAATCTTCATTCTGTTGAGGATATCAGGAGTTTGGGTTGTATGCCAATCTACTGGGGAGTCAAGAATGAGAATCTTCATTCTGTTTGGGATATCAGGAGTTTGGGTTGTATGCCAATCTATTGGGGAGTCAAGAATGAGAATCTTCATTCTGTTGGGGATATCAGGAGTTAGGGTTGTATGTCAATCTACTGGGGAGTCAAGAATGAGAATCTTCATTCAGTTGGGGATATCAGGAGTTTGGGTTGTATGCTAATCTACTGGGGAGTCAAGAATGAGAATCTTCATTATGTTGGGAATATCAGGAGTTTGGGTTGTATACCAATATACTGGGGAGTCAAGATTGAGAATCTTCATTCTGTTGAGGATATCAGGAGTTTGGGTTGTATGCCAATCTACTGTGGAGTCAAGAATGAGAATCTTCATTCTGTTTGGGATATCAGGAGTTTGGGTTGTATGCCAATCTACTGGGGAGTCAAGAATGAGAATCTTCATTCTGTTGGGGATATCAGGAGTTTGGGTTGTATGCCAATCTACTGGGGAGTCAAGAATGAGAATCTTCATTCTGTTGGGGATATCTGGAGTTTGGGTTGTATGCCAATCTACTGGGGAGTCAAAAATGAGAATTTTCATTCTATTGGGGATATCAGGAGTTTGGGTTGTATCTCAATCTTCTGTGGAGTCAAGATTGAGAATCTTCATTCTGTTGGGGATATCAGGAGTTTGGGTTGTATGCCAATCTACTGGGGAGTCAAGAATGAGAATCTTCATTCTGTTCGAGATATTAGGAGTTTGGGTTGTATGCCAATCTACTGGGGAGTCAAGAATGAGAATCTTCATTATGTTAGGGATATCAGGAGTTTGGGTTGTATGCCAATCTACTGGGGAGTCAAGAATGAGAATCTTCGTTCTGTTTGGGATATCAGGTGTTTGGGTTGTATGCTAATCTACTAGGGAGTCAAGAATGAGAATCTTCATTCTGTTGGGGATATCATGAGTTTGGGTTGTATGCCAATCTACTAGGGAGTCAAGAATGAGAATCTTCATTCTGTTGGGGATATCAGGAGTTTGGGTTGTATGCCAATCTATTGGGGAGTCAAGAATGAGAATCTTCATTCTGTTGGGGATATCAGGAGTTTGGGTTTTATGCCAATCTACTGGGGATTCAAGAATGAGAATCTTCATTCTGTTGGGGATATCATAGGTTTGGGTTGTATGCCAATCTACTGGGTAGTCAAGAATGAGAATCTTCATTCTGTTGGGGATATCAGGAGTTTGGGTTGTATGTCAATCTACTGGGGAGTCAAGAATGAGAATCTTCATTCAGTTGGGGATATCAGGAGTTTGGGTTGTATGCTAATCTACTGGGGAGTCAAGAATGAGAATCTTCATTATGTTGGGAATATCAGGAGTTTGGGTTGTATGCCAATATACTGGGGAGTCAAGATTGAGAATCTTCATTCTGTTGAGGATATCAGGAGTTTGGGTTGTATGCCAATCTACTGGGGAGTCAAGAATGAGAATCTTCATTCTGTTTGGGATATCAGGAGTTTGGGTTGTATGCCAATCTATTGGGGAGTCAAGAATGAGAATCTTCATTCTGTTGGGGATATCAGGAGTTAGGGTTGTATGTCAATCTACTGGGGAGTCAAGAATGAGAATCTTCATTCAGTTGGGGATATCAGGAGTTTGGGTTGTATGCTAATCTACTGGGGAGTCAAGAATGAGAATCTTCATTATGTTGGGAATATCAGGAGTTTGGGTTGTATACCAATATACTGGGGAGTCAAGATTGAGAATCTTCATTCTGTTGAGGATATCAGGAGTTTGGGTTGTATGCCAATCTACTGGGGAGTCAAGAATGAGAATCTTCATTCTGTTTGGGATATCAGGAGTTTGGGTTGTATGCCAATCTACTGGGGAGTCAAGAATGAGAATCTTCATTCTGTTGGGGATATCAGGAGTTTGGGTTGTATGCCAATCTACTGGGGAGTCAAGAATGAGAATCTTCATTCTGTTGGGGATATCTGGAGTTTGGGTTGTATGCCAATCTACTGGGGAGTCAAAAATGAGAATTTTCATTCTATTGGGGATATCAGGAGTTTGGGTTGTATCTCAATCTTCTGTGGAGTCAAGATTGAGAATCTTCATTCTGTTGGGGATATCAGGAGTTTGGGTTGTATGCCAATCTACTGGGGAGTCAAGAATGAGAATCTTCATTCTGTTCGAGATATTAGGAGTTTGGGTTGTATGCCAATCTACTGGGGAGTCAAGAATGAGAATCTTCATTATGTTAGGGATATCAGGAGTTTGGGTTGTATGCCAATCTACTGGGGAGTCAAGAATGGGAATCTTCATTCTGTTGGGGATATCAGGAGTTTTGTTTGTATGTCAATCTACAGGGGAGTCAAGAATGAGAATCTTCCTTCTGTTGGGGATATTAGGAGTTTGGGTTGTGTGTCAATCTATTGTGGAGTCAAGATTGAGAATCTTCATTTTGTTGGGGATATCAGGAGTTTGGGTTGTATGCCAATCTAGTGTGGAGTCAAGAATAAGAATCTTCATTCTGTTGGGGATATCAGGAGTTTGGGTTGTATGTCAATCTACTGGGAAGTCGAGAATGAGAATCTTCATTCTGTTGGGGATATCAGGAGTTTGGGTTGTATGCCAATCTACTGGGGAGTCAAGAATGAGAATCTTCATTCTATTGGGGATATCAGGAGTTTGGGTTATATGTCAATCTACTGGGGAGTCAAGATTGAGAATCTTCATTCTGTTGGGGATATCAGGAGTTTGGGTTTTATGCCAATCTACTGGGGAGTCAAGAATGAGAATCTTCATTCTGTTGGGGATATCAGGAGTTTGGGTTGTATGCATATCTACTGGGGAGTCAAGAATGAGAATCTTCATTCTGTTGGGGATATCAGGATTTTGGGTTGTATGCCAATCTACTGGGGAGTCAAGAATGAGAATCTTCATTCTGTTGGGGATATCAGGAGTTTGGGTTGTATGTCAATCTACTGGGGAGTCAAGAATGAGAATCTTCATTCTGTTGGGGATATCAGGAGTTTGGGTTGTATGCTAATCTACTGGGGAGTCAAGAATGAGAATCTTGATTATGTTGGGGATATCAGGAGTTTGGGTTGTATGCCAATCTACTGGAGAGTCAAGAATGAGAATCTTCATTCTGTTGGGGATATCTGGAGTTTGGGTTATATGTCAATCAACTGGGGAGTCAAGAATGATAATCTTCATTCTGTTGGGGATATCAGGTGTTTGGGTTGTATGCCAATCTACTGGGGAGTCAAGAATGAGAATCTTCATTCTGTTGGGGATATTAGGAGTTTGGGTTTTATGCCAATCTACTGGGGAGTCAAGAATGAGAATCTTCATTCTGTTGGGGATATCTGGAGTTTGGGTTGTATGCCAATCTACTAGGGAGTCAAGAATGAGAATCTTCATTCTGTTGGGGATATCAGGAGTTTGGGTTTTATGCCAATCTACTGGGGAGTCAAGAATGAGAATCTTCATTCTGTTGGGGATATCAGGAGTTTGGGTTTTATGCCAATCTACTGGGGAGTCAAGAATGAGAATCTTCATTCTGTTGGGGATATCAGGAGTTTGGGTTGTATGCCTATCTACCGGGGAGTCAAGAATGAGAATCTTCATTCTGTTGGGGATATCAGGATTTTGGGTTTTATGCCGATCTACTGGGGAGTCAAGAATGAGAATCTTCATTCTGTTGGGGATAACAGGAGTTTGGGTTGTATGCCAATCTACTGGAGAGTCAAGAATGAGAATCTTCATTCTGTTGGGGATATCTGGAGTTTGGGTTATATGTCAATCTACTGGGGAGTCAAGAATGAGAATCTTCATTCTGTTGGGGATATCAGGAGTTTGGGTTTTATGCCAATCTACTGGGGAGTCAAGAATGAGAATCTTCATTCTGTTGGGGATATCAGGAGTTTTGGTTGTATGCCAATCTACTGGGGAGTCAAGAATGAGAATCTTCATTCTGTTGGGGATATCAGGAGTTTGGGTTGTATGCCAATCTACTGGAGAGTCAAGAATGAGAATGTTTATTCTGTTGGGGATATCAGGAGTTTGGGTTATATGTTAATCTACTGGGGAATCAAGAATGAGAATCTGCATTCAGTTGGGGATATCAGCAATTTGGGTTGTATGCGAATCTACCGGGGAGTCAAGAATGAGAATCTTCATTCTGTTGGGGATATCAGGAGTTTGGGTTGTCTGCCAATCTACTAGGGAGTCAAGATTAAGAATCTTCATTCTGTTGAGGATATCAGGAGTTTGGGTTGTATGCCAATCTACTGGGGAGTCAAGAATGAGAATCTTCATTCTGTTGGGGATATCAGGTGTTTGGGTTGTATGCTAATCTACTAGGGAGTCAAGAATGAGAATCTTCATTCTGTTGGGGATATCATGAGTTTGGGTTGTATGCCAATCTACTAGGGAGTCAAGAATGAGAATCTTCATTCTGTTGGGGATATCAGGAGTTTGGGTTGTATGCCAATCTATTGGGGAGTCAAGAATGAGAATCTTCATTCTGTTGGGGATATCAGGAGTTTGGGTTTTATGCCAATCTACTGGGGATTCAAGAATGAGAATCTTCATTCTGTTGGGGATATCATAGGTTTGGGTTGTATGCCAATCTACTGGGTAGTCAAGAATGAGAATCTTCATTCTGTTGGGGATATCAGGAGTTTGGGTTGTATGTCAATCTACTGGGGAGTCAAGAATGAGAATCTTCATTCAGTTGGGGATATCAGGAGTTTGGGTTGTATGCTAATCTACTGGGGAGTCAAGAATGAGAATCTTCATTATGTTGGGAATATCAGGAGTTTGGGTTGTATGCCAATATACTGGGGAGTCAAGATTGAGAATCTTCATTCTGTTGAGGATATCAGGAGTTTGGGTTGTATGCCAATCTACTGGGGAGTCAAGAATGAGAATCTTCATTCTGTTTGGGATATCAGGAGTTTGGGTTGTATGCCAATCTATTGGGGAGTCAAGAATGAGAATCTTCATTCTGTTGGGGATATCAGGAGTTTGGGTTGTATGTCAATCTACTGGGGAGTCAAGAATGAGAATCTTCATTCAGTTGGGGATATCAGGAGTTTGGGTTGTATGCTAATCTACTGGGGAGTCAAGAATGAGAATCTTCATTATGTTGGGAATATCAGGAGTTTGGGTTGTATGCCAATCTACTGGGGAGTCAAGAATGAGAATCTTCATTCTGTTTGGGATATCAGGAGTTTGGGTTGTATGCCAATCTACTGGGGAGTCAAGAATGAGAATCTTCATTCTGTTGGGGATATCAGGAGTTTGGGTTGTATGCCAATCTACAGGGGAGTCAAGAATGAGAATCTTCATTCTGTTGGGGATATCTGGAGTTTGGGTTGTATGCCAATCTACTGGGGAGTCAAGAATGAGAATCTTCATTCTATTGGGGATATCAGGAGTTTGGGTTATATGTCAATCTACTGGGGAGTCAAGATTGAGAATCTTCATTCTGTTGGGGATATCAGAAGTTTGGGTTTTATGCCAATCTACTGGGGAGTCAAGAATGAGAATCTTCATTCTGTTGGGGATATCAGGAGTTTGGGTTGTATGCATATCTACTGGGGAGTCAAGAATGAGAATCTTCATTCTGTTGGGGATATCAGGATTTTGGGTTGTATGCCAATCTACTGGGGAGTCAAGAATGAGAATCTTCATTCTGTTGGGGATATCAGGAGTTTGGGTTGTATGTCAATCTACTGGGGAGTCAAGAATGAGAATCTTCATTCTGTTGGGGATATCAGGAGTTTGCGTTGTATGCTAATCTACTGGGGAGTCAAGAATGAGAATCTTGATTATGTTGGGGATATCAGGAGTTTGGGTTGTATGCCAATCTACTGGAGAGTCAAGAATGAGAATCTTCATTCTGTTGGGGATATCTGGAGTTTGGGTTATATGTCAATCTACTAGGGAGTCAAGAATGATAATCTTCATTCTGTTGGGGATATCAGGTGTTTGGGTTGTATGCCAATCTACTGGGGAGTCAAGAATGAGAATCTTCATTCTGTTGGGGATATCAGGAGTTTGGGTTTTATGCCAATCTACTGGGGAGTCAAGAATGAGAATCTTCATTCTGTTGGGGATATCTGGAGTTTGGGTTGTATGCCAATCTACTAGGGAGTCAAGAATGAGAATCTTCATTCTGTTGGGGATATCAGGAGTTTGGGTTTTATGCCAATCTACTGGGGAGTCAAGAATGAGAATCTTCATTCTGTTGGGGATATCAGGAGTTTGGGTTGTATGCCAATCTACTGGGGAGTCAAGAATGAGAATCTTCATTCTGTTGGGGATATCAGGAGTTTGGGTTGTATGCCTATCTACCGGGGAGTCAAGAATGAGAATCTTCATTCTGTTGGGGATATCAGGATTTTGGGTTTTATGCCGATCTACTGGGGAGGCAAGAATGAGAATCTTCATTCTGTTGGGGATAACAGGAGTTTGGGTTGTATGCCAATCTACTGGAGAGTCAAGAATGAGAATCTTCATTCTGTTGGGGATATCTGGAGTTTGGGTTATATGTCAATCTACTGGGGAGTCAAGAATGAGAATCTTCATTCTGTTGGGGATATCAGGAGTTTGGGTTTTATGCCAATCTACTGGGGAGTCAAGAATGAGAATCTTCATTCTGTTGGGGATATCAGGAGTTTTGGTTGTATGCCAATCTACTGGGGAGTCAAGAATGAGAATCTTCATTCTGTTGGAGATATCAGGAGTTTGGGTTGTATGTCAATCTACTGGGGTGTCAAGAATGAGAATCTTCATTCAGTTTGGGATATCAGGAGTTTGGGTTGTATGCCAATCTACTGGGGAGTCAAGAATGAGAATCTTCATTCTGTTGGGGATATCAGGAGTTTGGGTTGTATGCCAATATACTGGGGAGTCAAGATTGAGAATCTTCATTCTGTTGAGGATATCAGGAGTTTGGGTTTTATGTCAATCTACTGGGGAGTCAACAATGAGAATCTTCATTCTGTTGGGGATATAAGGAGTTTAGGTTGTATGCCAATCTACTAGGGAGTCAAGATTGAAAATCTTCATTCTGTTGAGGATATCAGGAGTTTGGGTTGTATGCCAATCTACTGGGGAGTCAATAATGAGAATCTCGATTCTGTTGGGGATATCAGGTGTTTGGGTTGTATGCCAATCTACTAGGAAGTCAAGAATGAGAATCTTCATTCTGTTGGGGATATCAGGAGTTTGGGTTGTATGCCAATCTACTGGGGAGTCAAGATTGAGAATCCTTATTCTGTTGGGGATATCAGGAGTTTGGGTTGTATGCCAATCTACTGGGGAGTCAAGAATGAGAATCTTCATTCTGTTGGGGATATCAGGAGTTTGGGTTTTATGCCAATCTACTGGGGAGTCAAGAATGAGAATCTTCATTCTGTTGGGGATATCAGAAGTTTTGGTTGTATGCAAATCTACTGGGGAGTCAAGAATGAGAATCTTCATTCTGTTGGAGATATCAGGAGTTTGGGTTGTATGTCAATCTACTGGGGAGTCAAGAATGAGAATCTTCATTCAGTTGGGGATATCAAAAGTTTGGGTTGTATGCCAATCTACTGGGGAGTCAACAATGAGAATCTTCATTCTGTTGGGGATATCAGGAGTTTAGGTTGTATGCCAATCTACTAGGGAGTCATGATTGAAAATCTTCATTCTGTTGAGGATATCAGGAGTTTGGGTTGTATGCCAATCTACTGGGGAGTCAACAATGAGAATCTTCATTCTGTTGGGGATATCAGGAGTTTAGGTTGTATGCCAATCTACTAGGGAGTCAAGATTGAAAATCTTCATTCTGTTGAGGATATCAGGAGTTTGGGTTGTATGCCAATCTATTGGGGAGTCAATAATGAGAATCTTCATTCTGTTGGGGATATCAGGTGTTTGGGTTGTATGCCAATCTACTAGGGAGTCAAGAATGAGAATCTTCATTCTGTTGGGGATATCAGGAGTTTGGGTTGTATGCCAATCTACTGGGGAGTCAAGATTGAGAATCTTCATTCTGTTGGGGATATCAGGAGTTTGGGTTGTATGCCAATCTACTGGGGAGTCAAGAATGAGAATCTTCATTCTGATGGGGATATCAGGAGTTTGGGTTTTATGCCAATCTACTGGGGAGTCAAGAATGAGAATCTTCATTCTGTTGGGGATATCAGGAGTTTGGGTTGTATGCCAATCTACTGGGGAGTCAAGAATGAGAATCTCCATTCTGTTGGAGATATCAGGAGTTTGGGTTGTATGTCAATCTACTAGGGAGTCAAGAATGAGAATCTTCATTCAGTTGGGGATATCAAAAGTTTGGGTTGTATGCCAATCTACTGGGGAGTCAAGAATGAGAATCTTCATTCTGTTGGGGATATTAGGAGTTTGGGTTGTATGCCAATCTACTGGGGAGTCAAGATTGAGAATCTTTATTCTGTTGAGGATATCAGGAGTTTGGGTTGTATGCCAATCTACTGGGGAGTCAAGAATGGGAATCTTCATTCTGTTGGGGATATCAGGAGTTTTGGTTGTATGTCAATCTACTGGGGAGTCAAGAATGAGAATCTTCCTTCTGTTGGGGATATTAGGAGTTTGGGTTGTATGTCAATCTATTGGGGAGTCAAGATTGAGAATCTTCATTCTGTTGGGGATATCAGGAGTTTGGGTTGTATGCCAATCTAGTGGGGAGTCAAGAATGAGAATCTTCATTCTGTTGGGGATATCAGGAGTTTGGGTTGTATGTCAATCTACTGGGGAGTCGAGAATGAGAATCTTCATTCTGTTGGGGATATCAGGAGTTTG
Organism: Vicia faba; assembly: GCA_948472305.1. Taxonomy (NCBI): domain Eukaryota; kingdom Viridiplantae; phylum Streptophyta; class Magnoliopsida; order Fabales; family Fabaceae; genus Vicia; species Vicia faba. The sequence continues at coordinate 908,166,948 of OX451740.1, forward strand.
GGTTGTATGCCAATCTACTGGGGAGTCAAGAATGAGAATCTTCATTCTATTGGGGATATCAGGAGTTTGGGTTGTATGCCAATCTACTGGGGAGTCCAGATTGAGATTCTTCATTCTGTTGCGGATATCAGGGGTTTGGGTTGTATGCCAATCTACTGGGGAGTTAAGAATGAGAATCTTCATTCTGTTGGGGATATCAGGAGTTTGGGTTGTATGCTAATCTACTGGTGAGTAAAGATTGAGAATCTTCATTCTGTTGGGGATATAAGGAGTTTGGGTTGTATGCCAATCTATTGGGGAGTCAAGAATGAGAATCTTCATTCTGTTGGGGATATCAGGAGTTTGGGTTGTATGCCAATCTACTGGGGAGTCAAGAATGGGAATCTTCATTCTGTTTGGGGTATCAGGAGTTTTGGTTATATGCCAATCTACTGGGGAGTCAAGAATGAGAATCTTCATTCTGTTGGGGATATCAGGAGTTATGATTGTATGCCAATCTACTGGGGAGTCAAGAATGAGAATCTTCATTCTGTTGGGGATATCAGGAGTTTGGGTTGTATGCCAATCTACTGGGGAGTCAAGAATGAGAATCTTCATTCTGTTGGGGGTATCAGGAGTTTGGGTTGTATGCCAATCTACTGGGGAGTCAAAAATGAGAATCTTCATTCTGTTGGGGATATCAGGAGTTTGGGTTGTATGCCAATCTACTGGGGAGTCAAGAATGAGAATCTTCATTCTGTTGGGGATATCAGAAGTTTGGGTTGTATGCCAATCTACTGGGGAGTCAAGAATGAGAATCTTCATTTTGTTGGGGATATCAGGATTTTGGGTTGTATGCCTATAAACTGAGGAGTCAAGAATGAGAATCTTCATTCTGTTGGGGATATCAGGAGTTTGGGTTGTATGCCAACCTACTAGGGGGTCAAGAATGAGAATCTTCATTCTGTTGGGGATATCAGGAGTTTGGGTTGTATGTCAATCTACTGTGGAGTCAAGAATGAGAATCTTCATTCTGTAGGGGATATCAGGAGTTTGGGTTGTATGCCAATCTACTGGGGAGTCAAGAATGAGAATCTTCATTCTGTTGGGGATATCAGGAGTTTGGGTTGTATGTCAATCTACTGGGGAGTCAAGAATGAGAATCTCCATTCAGTTGGGGATAACAGGAGTTTGGGTTGTATGCCAATCTACTGGGGAGTCAAGAATGAGAATCTTCATTCTGTTGGGGATATCAGGAGTTTGGGTTGTATGCCAATCTACTGGGGAGTCAAGATTGAGAATCTTCATTCTGTTGAGGATATCAGGAGTTTGGGTTGTATGCCAATCTACTGGGGAGTCAAGACTGAGAATCTTCATTCTGTTGGGGATATCAGGTGTTTGGGTTGTATGCCAATCTACTGGGGAGTCAAGAATGAGAATCTTCATTCTGTTGGGGATATCATGAGTTTGGGTTGTATGCCAATCTACTAGGGAGTCAAGAATTAGAATCTTCATTGTGTTGGGGATATCAGGAGTTTGGGTTGTATGCCAATCTACTGGGGAGTCAAGAATGAGAATCTTCATTCTGTTGGAGATATCAAGAGTTTGGGTTGTATGCCAATCTACTGGGAAGTCAAGAATGAGAATCTTCATTCTGTTGGGGATATCAGGAGTTTGGGTTGTATTCCAATCTACTGGGGAGTCAAGAATGAGAATCTTCATTCTGTTGTGGATATCAGGAGTTTGGGTTATATGCTAATCTACTGGTAGTCAAGAATGAGAATCTTCATTCAGTTGGGGATATCAGGAGTTTGGGTTGTATGTCAATCTACTGGGGAGTCAAGAATGAAAATCTCCATTCAGTTGGGGATATCAGGAGTTTGGGTTGTATGCCAATCTACTGGGGAGTCAAGAATGAGAATCTTCATTCTGTTGGGGATATCAGGAGTTTGGGTTGTATTCCAATCTACTGGGGAGTCAAGATTGAGAATCTTCATTCTATTGAGGATATCAGGAGTTTGGGTTGTATGCTAATCTACTGGTGAGTAAAGATTGAGAATCTTCATTCTGTTAGGGATATAAGGAGTTTGGGTTGTATGCCAATCTACTGGGGAGTCAAGAATGAGAATCTTCATTCTGTTGGGGATATCAGGAGTTTGGGTTGTATGCCAATCTACTGGGGAGTCAAGAATGGGAATCTTCATTCTGTTTGGGATATCAGGACTTTTGGTTATATGCCAATCTACTGGGGAGTCAAGAATGAGAATCTTCATTCTGTTGGGGATATCAGGAGTTATGATTGATGCCAATCTACTGGGGAGTCAAGAATGAGAATCTTCATTCTGTTGGGGATATCAGGAGTTTGGGTTGTATGCCAATCTACTGGGGAGTTAAGAATGAGAATCTTCATTCTGTTGGGGATATCAGGAGTTTGGGTTGTATGCTAATTTACTGGTGAGTAAAGATTGAGAATCTTCATTCTGTTGGGGATATAAGGAGTTTGGGTTGTATGCCAATCTATTGGGGAGTCAAGAATGAGAATCTTCATTCTGTTGGGGATATCAGGAGTTTGGGTTGTATGCCAATCTACTGGGGAGTCAAGAATGGGAATCTTCATTCTGTTTGGGATATCAGGAGTTTTGGTTATATGCCAATCTACTGGGGAGTCAAGAATGAGAATCTTCATTCTGTTGGGGATATCAGGAGTTATGATTGTATGCCAATCTACTGGGGAGTCAAGAATGAGAATCTTCATTCTGTTGGGGATATCAGGAGTTTGGGTTGTATGCCAATCTACTAGGGAGTCAAGAATGAGAATCTTCATTCTGTTGGGGGTATCAGGAGTTTGGGTTGTATGCCAATCTACTGGGGAGTCAAAAATGAGAATCTTCATTCTGTTGGGGATATCAGGAGTTTGGGTTGTATGCCAATCTACTGGGGAGTCAAGAATGAGAATCTTCATTCTGTTGGGGATATCAGAAGTTTGGGTTGTATGCCAATCTACTGGGGAGTCAAGAATGAGAATCTTCATTCTGTTGGGGATATCAGGATTTTGGGTTGTATGCCTATAAACTGAGGAGTCAAGAATGAGAATCTTCATTCTGTTGGGGATATCAGGAGTTTGGGTTGTATGCCAACCTACTAGGGGGTCAAGAATGAGAATCTTCATTCTGTTGGGGATATCAGGAGTTTGGGTTGTATGTCAATCTACTGTGGAGTCAAGAATGAGAATCTTCATTCTGTAGGGGATATCAGGAGTTTGGGTTGTATGCCAATCTACTGGGGAGTCAAGAATGAGAATCTTCATTTTGTTGGGGATATCAGGAGTTTGGGTTGTATGCCAATCTACTGGGGAGTCAAGAATGAGAATCTTCATTCTGTTGGGGATATCAGGAGTTTGGGTTGTATGCCAATCTACTGGGGAGTCAAGATTGAGAATCTTCATTCTGTTGAGGATATCAGGAGTTTGGGTTGTGTGTCAATCTATTGTGGAGTCAAGATTGAGAATCTTCATTTTGTTGGGGATATCAGGAGTTTGGGTTGTATGCCAATCTAGTGTGGAGTCAAGAATAAGAATCTTCATTCTGTTGGGGATATCAGGAGTTTGGGTTGTATGTCAATCTACTGGGAAGTCGAGAATGAGAATCTTCATTCTGTTGGGGATATCAGGAGTTTGGGTTGTATGCCAATCTACTGGGGAGTCAAGAATGAGAATCTTCATTCTATTGGGGATATCAGGAGTTTGGGTTATATGTCAATCTACTGGGGAGTCAAGATTGAGAATCTTCATTCTGTTGGGGATATCAGGAGTTTGGGTTTTATGCCAATCTACTGGGGAGTCAAGAATGAGAATCTTCATTCTGTTGGGGATATCAGGAGTTTGGGTTGTATGCATATCTACTGGGGAGTCAAGAATGAGAATCTTCATTCTGTTGGGGATATCAGGATTTTGGGTTGTATGCCAATCTACTGGGGAGTCAAGAATGAGAATCTTCATTCTGTTGGGGATATCAGGAGTTTGGGTTGTATGTCAATCTACTGGGGAGTCAAGAATGAGAATCTTCATTCTGTTGGGGATATCAGGAGTTTGGGTTGTATGCTAATCTACTGGGGAGTCAAGAATGAGAATCTTGATTATGTTGGGGATATCAGGAGTTTGGGTTGTATGCCAATCTACTGGAGAGTCAAGAATGAGAATCTTCATTCTGTTGGGGATATCTGGAGTTTGGGTTATATGTCAATCTACTGGGGAGTCAAGAATGATAATCTTCATTCTGTTGGGGATATCAGGTGTTTGGGTTGTATGCCAATCTACTGGGGAGTCAAGAATGAGAATCTTCATTCTGTTGGGGATATTAGGAGTTTGGGTTTTATGCCAATCTACTGGGGAGTCAAGAATGAGAATCTTCATTCTGTTGGGGATATCTGGAGTTTGGGTTGTATGCCAATCTACTAGGGAGTCAAGAATGAGAATCTTCATTCTGTTGTGGATATCAGGAGTTTGGGTTTTATGCCAATCTACTGGGGAGTCAAGAATGAGAATCTTCATTCTGTTGGGGGTATCAGGAGTTTGGGTTGTATGCCAATCTACTGGGGAGTCAAAAATGAGAATCTTCATTCTGTTGGGGATATCAGGAGTTTGGGTTGTATGCCAATCTACTGGGGAGTCAAGAATGAGAATCTTCATTCTGTTGGGGATATCAGGAGTTTGGGTTGTATGCCAATCTACTGGGGAGTCAAGAATGGGAATCTTCATTATGTTTGGGATATCAGGACTTTTGGTTATATGCCAATCTACTGGGGAGTCAAGAATGAGAATCTTCATTCTGTTGGGGATATCAGGAGTTATGATTGATGCCAATCTACTGGGGAGTCAAGAATGAGAATCTTCATTCTGTTGGGGATATCAGGAGTTTGGGTTGTATGCCAATCTACTGGGGAGTTAAGAATGAGAATCTTCATTCTGTTGGGGATATCAGGAGTTTGGGTTGTATGCTAATTTACTGGTGAGTAAAGATTGAGAATCTTCATTCTGTTGGGGATATAAGGAGTTTGGGTTGTATGCCAATCTATTGGGGAGTCAAGAATGAGAATCTTCATTCTGTTGGGGATATCAGGAGTTTGGGTTGTATGCCAATCTACTGGGGAGTCAAGAATGGGAATCTTCATTCTGTTTGGGATATCAGGAGTTTTGGTTATATGCCAATCTACTGGGGAGTCAAGAATGAGAATCTTCATTCTGTTGGGGATATCAGGAGTTATGATTGTATGCCAATCTACTGGGGAGTCAAGAATGAGAATCTTCATTCTGTTGGGGATATCAGGAGTTTGGGTTGTATGCCAATCTACTAGGGAGTCAAGAATGAGAATCTTCATTCTGTTGGGGGTATCAGGAGTTTGGGTTGTATGCCAATCTACTGGGGAGTCAAAAATGAGAATCTTCATTCTGTTGGGGATATCAGGAGTTTGGGTTGTATGCCAATCTACTGGGGAGTCAAGAATGAGAATCTTCATTCTGTTGGGGATATCAGAAGTTTGGGTTGTATGCCAATCTACTGGGGAGTCAAGAATGAGAATCTTCATTCTGTTGGGGATATCAGGATTTTGGGTTGTATGCCTATAAACTGAGGAGTCAAGAATGAGAATCTTCATTCTGTTGGGGATATCAGGAGTTTGGGTTGTATGCCAACCTACTAGGGGGTCAAGAATGAGAATCTTCATTCTGTTGGGGATATCAGGAGTTTGGGTTGTATGTCAATCTACTGTGGAGTCAAGAATGAGAATCTTCATTCTGTAGGGGATATCAGGAGTTTGGGTTGTATGCCAATCTACTGGGGAGTCAAGAATGAGAATCTTCATTTTGTTGGGGATATCAGGAGTTTGGGTTGTATGCCAATCTACTGGGGAGTCAAGAATGAGAATCTTCATTCTGTTGGGGATATCGGGAGTTTGGGTTGTATGCCAATCTACTGGGGAGTCAAGATTGAGAATCTTCATTCTGTTGAGGATATCAGGAGTTTGGGTTGTGTGTCAATCTATTGTGGAGTCAAGATTGAGAATCTTCATTTTGTTGGGGATATCAGGAGTTTGGGTTGTATGCCAATCTAGTGTGGAGTCAAGAATAAGAATCTTCATTCTGTTGGGGATATCAGGAGTTTGGGTTGTATGTCAATCTACTGGGAAGTCGAGAATGAGAATCTTCATTCTGTTGGGGATATCAGGAGTTTGGGTTGTATGCCAATCTACTGGGGAGTCAAGAATGAGAATCTTCATTCTATTGGGGATATCAGGAGTTTGGGTTATATGTCAATCTACTGGGGAGTCAAGATTGAGAATCTTCATTCTGTTGGGGATATCAGGAGTTTGGGTTTTATGCCAATCTACTGGGGAGTCAAGAATGAGAATCTTCATTCTGTTGGGGATATCAGGAGTTTGGGTTGTATGCATATCTACTGGGGAGTCAAGAATGAGAATCTTCATTCTGTTGGGGATATCAGGATTTTGGGTTGTATGCCAATCTACTGGGGAGTCAAGAATGAGAATCTTCATTCTGTTGGGGATATCAGGAGTTTGGGTTGTATGTCAATCTACTGGGGAGTCAAGAATGAGAATCTTCATTCTGTTGGGGATATCAGGAGTTTGGGTTGTATGCTAATCTACTGGGGAGTCAAGAATGAGAATCTTGATTATGTTGGGGATATCAGGAGTTTGGGTTGTATGCCAATCTACTGGAGAGTCAAGAATGAGAATCTTCATTCTGTTGGGGATATCTGGAGTTTGGGTTATATGTCAATCTACTGGGGAGTCAAGAATGATAATCTTCATTCTGTTGGGGATATCAGGTGTTTGGGTTGTATGCCAATCTACTGGGGAGTCAAGAATGAGAATCTTCATTCTGTTGGGGATATTAGGAGTTTGGGTTTTATGCCAATCTACTGGGGAGTCAAGAATGAGAATCTTCATTCTGTTGGGGATATCTGGAGTTTGGGTTGTATGCCAATCTACTAGGGAGTCAAGAATGAGAATCTTCATTCTGTTGTGGATATCAGGAGTTTGGGTTTTATGCCAATCTACTGGGGAGTCAAGAATGAGAATCTTCATTCTGTTGGGGGTATCAGGAGTTTGGGTTGTATGCCAATCTACTGGGGAGTCAAAAATGAGAATCTTCATTCTGTTGGGGATATCAGGAGTTTGGGTTGTATGCCAATCTACTGGGGAGTCAAGAATGAGAATCTTCATTCTGTTGGGGATATCAGGAGTTTGGGTTGTATGCCAATCTACTGGGGAGTCAAGAATGGGAATCTTCATTCTGTTTGGGATATCAGGACTTTTGGTTATATGCCAATCTACTGGGGAGTCAAGAATGAGAATCTTCATTCTGTTGGGGATATCAGGAGTTATGATTGATGCCAATCTACTGGGGAGTCAAGAATGAGAATCTTCATTCTGTTGGGGATATCAGGAGTTTGGGTTGTATGCCAATCTACTGGGGAGTTAAGAATGAGAATCTTCATTCTGTTGGGGATATCAGGAGTTTGGGTTGTATGCTAATTTACTGGTGAGTAAAGATTGAGAATCTTCATTCTGTTGGGGATATAAGGAGTTTGGGTTGTATGCCAATCTATTGGGGAGTCAAGAATGAGAATCTTCATTCTGTTGGGGATATCAGGAGTTTGGGTTGTATGCCAATCTACTGGGGAGTCAAGAATGGGAATCTTCATTCTGTTTGGGATATCAGGAGTTTTGGTTATATGCCAATCTACTGGGGAGTCAAGAATGAGAATCTTCATTCTGTTGGGGATATCAGGAGTTATGATTGTATGCCAATCTACTGGGGAGTCAAGAATGAGAATCTTCATTCTGTTGGGGATATCAGGAGTTTGGGTTGTATGCCAATCTACTAGGGAGTCAAGAATGAGAATCTTCATTCTGTTGGGGGTATCAGGAGTTTGGGTTGTATGCCAATCTACTGGGGAGTCAAAAATGAGAATCTTCATTCTGTTGGGGATATCAGGAGTTTGGGTTGTATGCCAATCTACTGGGGAGTCAAGAATGAGAATCTTCATTCTGTTGGGGATATCAGAAGTTTGGGTTGTATGCCAATCTACTGGGGAGTCAAGAATGAGAATCTTCATTCTGTTGGGGATATCAGGATTTTGGGTTGTATGCCTATAAACTGAGGAGTCAAGAATGAGAATCTTCATTCTGTTGGGGATATCAGGAGTTTGGGTTGTATGCCAACCTACTAGGGGGTCAAGAATGAGAATCTTCATTCTGTTGGGGATATCAGGAGTTTGGGTTGTATGTCAATCTACTGTGGAGTCAAGAATGAGAATCTTCATTCTGTAGGGGATATCAGGAGTTTGGGTTGTATGCCAATCTACTGGGGAGTCAAGAATGAGAATCTTCATTTTGTTGGGGATATCAGGAGTTTGGGTTGTATGCCAATCTACTGGGGAGTCAAGAATGAGAATCTTCATTCTGTTGGGGATATCAGGAGTTTGGGTTGTATGCCAATCTACTGGGGAGTCAAGATTGAGAATCTTCATTCTGTTGAGGATATCAGGAGTTTGGGTTGTGTGTCAATCTATTGTGGAGTCAAGATTTAGAATCTTCATTTTGTTGGGGATATCAGGAGTTTGGGTTGTATGCCAATCTAGTGTGGAGTCAAGAATAAGAATCTTCATTCTGTTGGGGATATCAGGAGTTTGGGTTGTATGTCAATCTACTGGGAAGTCGAGAATGAGAATCTTCATTCTGTTGGGGATATCAGGAGTTTGGGTTGTATGCCAATCTACTGGGGAGTCAAGAATGAGAATCTTCATTCTATTGGGGATATCAGGAGTTTGGGTTATATGTCAATCTACTGGGGAGTCAAGATTGAGAATCTTCATTCTGTTGGGGATATCAGGAGTTTGGGTTTTATGCCAATCTACTGGGGAGTCAAGAATGAGAATCTTCATTCTGTTGGGGATATCAGGAGTTTGGGTTGTATGCATATCTACTGGGGAGTCAAGAATGAGAATCTTCATTCTGTTGGGGATATCAGGATTTTGGGTTGTATGCCAATCTACTGGGGAGTCAAGAATGAGAATCTTCATTCTGTTGGGGATATCAGGAGTTTGGGTTGTATGTCAATCTACTGGGGAGTCAAGAATGAGAATCTTCATTCTGTTGGGGATATCAGGAGTTTGGGTTGTATGCTAATCTACTGGGGAGTCAAGAATGAGAATCTTGATTATGTTGGGGATATCAGGAGTTTGGGTTGTATGCCAATCTACTGGAGAGTCAAGAATGAGAATCTTCATTCTGTTGGGGATATCTGGAGTTTGGGTTATATGTCAATCTACTGGGGAGTCAAGAATGATAATCTTCATTCTGTTGGGGATATCAGGTGTTTGGGTTGTATGCCAATCTACTGGGGAGTCAAGAATGAGAATCTTCATTCTGTTGGGGATATTAGGAGTTTGGGTTTTATGCCAATCTACTGGGGAGTCAAGAATGAGAATCTTCATTCTGTTGGGGATATCTGGAGTTTGGGTTGTATGCCAATCTACTAGGGAGTCAAGAATGAGAATCTTCATTCTGTTGTGGATATCAGGAGTTTGGGTTTTATGCCAATCTACTGGGGAGTCAAGAATGAGAATCTTCATTTTGTTAGGGATATCAGGAGTTTGGGTTTTATGCCAATCTACTGGGGAGTCAAGAATGAGAATCTTCATTCTGTTGGGGATATCAGGAGTTTGGGTTGTATGCCTATCTACCGGGGAGTCAAGAATGAGAATCTTCATTCTGTTGGGGATATCAGGATTTTGGGTTTTATGCCGATCTACTGGGGAGTCAAGAATGAGAATCTTCATTCTGTTGGGGATAACAGGAGTTTGGGTTGTATGCCAATCTACTGGAGAGTCAAGAATGAGAATCTTCATTCTGTTGGGGATATCTGGAGTTTGGGTTATATGTCAATCTACTGGGGAGTCAAGAATGAGAATCTTCATTCTGTTGGGGATATCAGGAGTTTGGGTTTTATGTCAATCTACTGGGGAGTCAAGAATGAGAATCTTCATTCTGTTGGGGATATCAGGAGTTTTGGTTGTATGCCAATCTACTGGGGAGTCAAGAATGAGAATCTTCATTCTGTTGGGGATATCAGGAGTTTGGGTTGTATGCCAATCTACTGGAGAGTCAAGAATGAGAATGTTTATTCTGTTGGGGATATCAGGAGTTTGGGTTATATGTCAATCTACTGGGGAATCAAGAATGAGAATCTGCATTCAGTTGGGGATATCAGCAATTTGGGTTGTATGCGAATCTACCGGGGAGTCAAGAATGAGAATCTTCATTCTGTTGGGGATATCAGGAGTTTGGGTTGTCTGCCAATCTACTAGGGAGTCAAGATTAAGAATCTTCATTCTGTTGAGGATATCAGGAGTTTGGGTTGTATGCCAATCTACTGGGGAGTCAAGAATGAGAATCTTCATTCTGTTGGGGATATCAGGTGTTTGGGTTGTATGCTAATCTACTAGGGAGTCAAGAATGAGAATCTTCATTCTGTTGGGGATATCATGAGTTTGGGTTGTATGCCAATCTACTAGGGAGTCAAGAATGAGAATCTTCATTCTGTTGGGGATATCAGGAGTTTGGGTTGTATGCCAATCTATTGGGGAGTCAAGAATGAGAATCTTCATTCTGTTGGGGATATCAGGAGTTTGGGTTTTATGCCAATCTACTGGGGATTCAAGAATGAGAATCTTCATTCTGTTGGGGATATCATAGGTTTGGGTTGTATGCCAATCTACTGGGTAGTCAAGAATGAGAATCTTCATTCTGTTGGGGATATCAGGAGTTTGGGTTGTATGTCAATCTACTGGGGAGTCAAGAATGAGAATCTTCATTCAGTTGGGGATATCAGGAGTTTGGGTTGTATGCTAATCTACTGGGGAGTCAAGAATGAGAATCTTCATTATGTTGGGAATATCAGGAGTTTGGGTTGTATGCCAATATACTGGGGAGTCAAGATTGAGAATCTTCATTCTGTTGAGGATATCAGGAGTTTGGGTTGTATGCCAATCTACTGGGGAGTCAAGAATGAGAATCTTCATTCTGTTTGGGATATCAGGAGTTTGGGTTGTATGCCAATCTATTGGGGAGTCAAGAATGAGAATCTTCATTCTGTTGGGGATATCAGGAGTTTGGGTTGTATGTCAATCTACTGGGGAGTCAAGAATGAGAATCTTCATTCAGTTGGGGATATCAGGAGTTTGGGTTGTATGCTAATCTACTGGGGAGTCAAGAATGAGAATCTTCATTATGTTGGGAATATCAGGAGTTCGGGTTGTATGCCAATCTACTGGGGAGTCAAGAATGAGAATCTTCATTCTGTTTGGGATATCAGGAGTTTGGGTTGTATGCCAATCTACTGGGGAGTCAAGAATGAGAATCTTCATTCTGTTGGGGATATCAGGAGTTTGGGTTGTATGCCAATCTACAGGGGAGTCAAGAATGAGAATCTTCATTCTGTTGGGGATATCTGGAGTTTGGGTTGTATGCCAATCTACTGGGGAGTCAAGAATGAGAATCTTCATTCTATTGGGGATATCAGGAGTTTGGGTTATATGTCAATCTACTGGGGAGTCAAGATTGAGAATCTTCATTCTGTTGGGGATATCAGGAGTTTGGGTTTTATGCCAATCTACTGGGGAGTCAAGAATGAGAATCTTCATTCTGTTGGGGATATCAGGAGTTTGGGTTGTATGCATATCTACTGGGGAGTCAAGAATGAGAATCTTCATTCTGTTGGGGATATCAGGATTTTGGGTTGTATGCCAATCTACTGGGGAGTCAAGAATGAGAATCTTCATTCTGTTGGGGATATCAGGAGTTTGGGTTGTATGTCAATCTACTGGGGAGTCAAGAATGAGAATCTTCATTCTGTTGGGGATATCAGGAGTTTGCGTTGTATGCTAATCTACTGGGGAGTCAAGAATGAGAATCTTGATTATGTTGGGGATATCAGGAGTTTGGGTTGTATGCCAATCTACTGGAGAGTCAAGAATGAGAATCTTCATTCTGTTGGGGATATCTGGAGTTTGGGTTATATGTCAATCTACTAGGGAGTCAAGAATGATAATCTTCATTCTGTTGGGGATATCAGGTGTTTGGGTTGTATGCCAATCTACTGGGGAGTCAAGAATGAGAATCTTCATTCTGTTGGGGATATCAGGAGTTTGGGTTTTATGCCAATCTACTGGGGAGTCAAGAATGAGAATCTTCATTCTGTTGGGGATATCTGGAGTTTGGGTTGTATGCCAATCTACTAGGGAGTCAAGAATGAGAATCTTCATTCTGTTGGGGATATCAGGAGTTTGGGTTTTATGCCAATCTACTGGGGAGTCAAGAATGAGAATCTTCATTCTGTTGGGGATATCAGGAGTTTGGGTTGTATGCCAATCTACTGGGGAGTCAAGAATGAGAATCTTCATTCTGTTGGGGATATCAGGAGTTTGGGTTGTATGCCTATCTACCGGGGAGTCAAGAATGAGAATCTTCATTCTGTTGGGGATATCAGGATTTTGGGTTTTATGCCGATCTACTGGGGAGGCAAGAATGAGAATCTTCATTCTGTTGGGGATAACAGGAGTTTGGGTTGTATGCCAATCTACTGGAGAGTCAAGAATGAGAATCTTCATTCTGTTGGGGATATCTGGAGTTTGGGTTATATGTCAATCTACTGGGGAGTCAAGAATGAGAATCTTCATTCTGTTGGGGATATCAGGAGTTTGGGTTTTATGCCAATCTACTGGGGAGTCAAGAATGAGAATCTTCATTCTGTTGGGGATATCAGGAGTTTTGGTTGTATGCCAATCTACTGGGGAGTCAAGAATGAGAATCTTCATTCTGTTGGAGATATCAGGAGTTTGGGTTGTATGTCAATCTACTGGGGTGTCAAGAATGAGAATCTTCATTCAGTTTGGGATATCAGGAGTTTGGGTTGTATGCCAATCTACTGGGGAGTCAAGAATGAGAATCTTCATTCTGTTGGGGATATCAGGAGTTTGGGTTGTATGCCAATATACTGGGGAGTCAAGATTGAGAATCTTCATTCTGTTGAGGATATCAGGAGTTTGGGTTTTATGTCAATCTACTGGGGAGTCAACAATGAGAATCTTCATTCTGTTGGGGATATAAGGAGTTTAGGTTGTATGCCAATCTACTAGGGAGTCAAGATTGAAAATCTTCATTCTGTTGAGGATATCAGGAGTTTGGGTTGTATGCCAATCTACTGGGGAGTCAATAATGAGAATCTCGATTCTGTTGGGGATATCAGGTGTTTGGGTTGTATGCCAATCTACTAGGAAGTCAAGAATGAGAATCTTCATTCTGTTGGGGATATCAGGAGTTTGGGTTGTATGCCAATCTACTGGGGAGTCAAGATTGAGAATCCTTATTCTGTTGGGGATATCAGGAGTTTGGGTTGTATGCCAATCTACTGGGGAGTCAAGAATGAGAATCTTCATTCTGTTGGGGATATCAGGAGTTTGGGTTTTATGCCAATCTACTGGGGAGTCAAGAATGAGAATCTTCATTCTGTTGGGGATATCAGAAGTTTTGGTTGTATGCAAATCTACTGGGGAGTCAAGAATGAGAATCTTCATTCTGTTGGAGATATCAGGAGTTTGGGTTGTATGTCAATCTACTGGGGAGTCAAGAATGAGATTCTTCATTCAGTTGGGGATATCAAAAGTTTGGGTTGTATGCCAATCTACTGGGGAGTCAACAATGAGAATCTTCATTCTGTTGGGGATATCAGGAGTTTAGGTTGTATGCCAATCTACTAGGGAGTCATGATTGAAAATCTTCATTCTGTTGAGGATATCAGGAGTTTGGGTTGTATGCCAATCTACTGGGGAGTCAACAATGAGAATCTTCATTCTGTTGGGGATATCAGGAGTTTAGGTTGTATGCCAATCTACTAGGGAGTCAAGATTGAAAATCTTCATTCTGTTGAGGATATCAGGAGTTTGGGTTGTATGCCAATCTATTGGGGAGTCAATAATGAGAATCTTCATTCTGTTGGGGATATCAGGTGTTTGGGTTGTATGCCAATCTACTAGGGAGTCAAGAATGAGAATCTTCATTCTGTTGGGGATATCAGGAGTTTGGGTTGTATGCCAATCTACTGGGGAGTCAAGATTGAGAATCTTCATTCTGTTGGGGATATCAGGAGTTTGGGTTGTATGCCAATCTACTGGGGAGTCAAGAATGAGAATCTTCATTCTGATGGGGATATCAGGAGTTTGGGTTTTATGCCAATCTACTGGGGAGTCAAGAATGAGAATCTTCATTCTGTTGGGGATATCAGGAGTTTGGGTTGTATGCCAATCTACTGGGGAGTCAAGAATGAGAATCTCCATTCTGTTGGAGATATCAGGAGTTTGGGTTGTATGTCAATCTACTAGGGAGTCAAGAATGAGAATCTTCATTCAGTTGGGGATATCAAAAGTTTGGGTTGTATGCCAATCTACTGGGGAGTCAAGAATGAGAATCTTCATTCTGTTGGGGATATTAGGAGTTTGGGTTGTATGCCAATCTACTGGGGAGTCAAGATTGAGAATCTTTATTCTGTTGAGGATATCAGGAGTTTGGGTTGTATGCCAATCTACTGGGGAGTCAAGAATGGGAATCTTCATTCTGTTGGGGATATCAGGAGTTTTGGTTGTATGTCAATCTACTGGGGAGTCAAGAATGAGAATCTTCCTTCTGTTGGGGATATTAGGAGTTTGGGTTGTATGTCAATCTATTGGGGAGTCAAGATTGAGAATCTTCATTCTGTTGGGGATATCAGGAGTTTGGGTTGTATGCCAATCTAGTGGGGAGTCAAGAATGAGAATCTTCATTCTGTTGGGGATATCAGGAGTTTGGGTTGTATGTCAATCTACTGGGGAGTCGAGAATGAGAATCTTCATTCTGTTGGGGATATCAGGAGTTTGGGTTGTATGCCAATCTACTGGGGAGTCAAGAATGAGAATCTTCATTCTATTGGGGATATCAGGAGTTTGGGTTGTATGCCAATCTACTGGGGAGTCCAGATTGAGATTCTTCATTCTGTTGCGGATATCAGGGGTTTGGGTTGTATGCCAATCTACTGGGGAGTTAAGAATGAGAATCTTCATTCTGTTGGGGATATCAGGAGTTTGGGTTGTATGCTAATCTACTGGTGAGTAAAGATTGAGAATCTTCATTCTGTTGGGGATATAAGGAGTTTGGGTTGTATGCCAATCTATTGGGGAGTCAAGAATGAGAATCTTCATTCTGTTGGGGATATCAGGAGTTTGGGTTGTATGCCAATCTACTGGGGAGTCAAGAATGGGAATCTTCATTCTGTTTGGGGTATCAGGAGTTTTGGTTATATGCCAATCTACTGGGGAGTCAAGAATGAGAATCTTCATTCTGTTGGGGATATCAGGAGTTATGATTGTATGCCAATCTATTGGGGAGTCAAGAATGAGAATCTTCATTCTGTTGGGGATATCAGGAGTTTGGGTTGTATGCCAATCTACTGGGGAGTCAAGAATGAGAATCTTCATTCTGTTGGGGGTATCAGGAGTTTGGGTTGTATGCCAATCTACTGGGGAGTCAAAAATGAGAATCTTCATTCTGTTGGGGATATCAGGAGTTTGGGTTGTATGCCAATCTACTGGGGAGTCAAGAATGAGAATCTTCATTCTGTTGGGGATATCAGAAGTTTGGGTTGTATGCCAATCTACTGGGGAGTCAAGAATGAGAATCTTCATTCTGTTGGGGATATCAGGATTTTGGGTTGTATGCCTATAAACTGAGGAGTCAAGAATGAGAATCTTCATTCTGTTTGGGATATCAGGAGTTTGGGTTGTATGCCAACCTACTAGGGGGTCAAGAATGAGAATCTTCATTCTGTTGGGGATATCAGGAGTTTGGGTTGTATGTCAATCTACTGTGGAGTCAAGAATGAGAATCTTCATTCTGTAGGGGATATCAGGAGTTTGGGTTGTATGCCAATCTACTGGGGAGTCAAGAATGAGAATCTTCATTCTGTTGGGGATATCAGGAGTTTGGGTTGTATGTCAATCTACTGGGGAGTCAAGAATGAGAATCTCCATTCAGTTGGGGATAACAGGAGTTTGGGTTGTATGCCAATCTACTGGGGAGTCAAGAATGAGAATCTTCATTCTGTTGGGGATATCAGGAGTTTGGGTTGTATGCCAATCTACTGGGGAGTCAAGATTGAGAATCTTCATTCTGTTGAGGATATCAGGAGTTTGGGTTGTATGCCAATCTACTGGGGAGTCAAGACTGAGAATCTTCATTCTGTTGGGGATATCAGGTGTTTGGGTTGTATGCCAATCTACTGGGGAGTCAAGAATGAGAATCTTCATTCTGTTGGGGATATCAGGAGTTTGGGTTGTATGCCAATCTACTAGGGAGTCAAGAATTAGAATCTTCATTGTGTTGGGGATATCAGGAGTTTGGGTTGTATGCCAATCTACTGGGGAGTCAAGAATGAGAATCTTCATTCTGTTGGAGATATCAAGAGTTTGGGTTGTATGCCAATCTACTGGGAAGTCAAGAATGAGAATCTTCATTCTGTTGGGGATATCAGGAGTTTGGGTTGTATTCCAATCTACTGGGGAGTCAAGAATGAGAATCTTCATTCTGTTGTGGATATCAGGAGTTTGGGTTATATGCTAATCTACTGGTAGTCAAGAATGAGAATCTTCATTCAGTTGGGGATATCAGGAGTTTGGGTTGTATGTCAATCTACTGGGGAGTCAAGAATGAAAATCTCCATTCAGTTGGGGATATCAGGAGTTTGGGTTGTATGCCAATCTACTGGGGAGTCAAGAATGAGAATCTTCATTCTGTTGGGGATATCAGGAGTTTGGGTTGTATTCCAATCTACTGGGGAGTCAAGATTGAGAATCTTCATTCTATTGAGGATATCAGGAGTTTGGGTTGTATGCTAATCTACTGGTGAGTAAAGATTGAGAATCTTCATTCTGTTAGGGATATAAGGAGTTTGGGTTGTATGCCAATCTACTGTGGAGTCAAGAATGAGAATCTTCATTCTGTTGGGGATATCAGGAGTTTGGGTTGTATGCCAATCTACTGGGGAGTCAAGAATGGGAATCTTCATTCTGTTTGGGATATCAGGACTTTTGGTTATATGCCAATCTACTGGGGAGTCAAGAATGAGAATCTTCATTCTGTTGGGGATATCAGGAGTTATGATTGATGCCAATCTACTGGGGAGTCAAGAATGAGAATCTTCATTCTGTTGGGGATATCAGGAGTTTGGGTTGTATGCCAATCTACTGGGGAGTTAAGAATGAGAATCTTCATTCTGTTGGGGATATAAGGAGTTTGGGTTGTATGCTAATTTACTGGTGAGTAAAGATTGAGAATCTTCATTCTGTTGGGGATATAAGGAGTTTGGGTTGTATGCCAATCTATTGGGGAGTCAAGAATGAGAATCTTCATTCTGTTGGGGATATCAGGAGTTTGGGTTGTATGCCAATCTACTGGGGAGTCAAGAATGGGAATCTTCATTCTGTTTGGGATATCAGGAGTTTTGGTTATATGCCAATCTACTGGGGAGTCAAGAATGAGAATCTTCATTCTGTTGGGGATATCAGGAGTTATGATTGTATGCCAATCTACTGGGGAGTCAAGAATGAGAATCTTCATTCTGTTAGGGATATCAGGAGTTTGGGTTGTATGCCAATCTACTAGGGAGTCAAGAATGAGAATCTTCATTCTGTTGGGGGTATCAGGAGTTTGGGTTGTATGCCAATCTACTGGGGAGTCAAAAATGAGAATCTTCATTCTGTTGGGGATATCAGGAGTTTGGGTTGTATGCCAATCTACTGGGGAGTCAAGAATGAGAATCTTCATTCTGTTGGGGATATCAGAAGTTTGGGTTGTATGCCAATCTACTGGGGAGTCAAGAATGAGAATCTTCATTCTGTTGGGGATATCAGGATTTTGGGTTGTATGCCTATAAACTGAGGAGTCAAGAATGAGAATCTTCATTCTGTTGGGGATATCAGGAGTTTGGGTTGTATGCCAACCTACTAGGGGGTCAAGAATGAGAATCTTCATTCTGTTGGGGATATCAGGAGTTTGGGTTGTATGTCAATCTACTGTGGAGTCAAGAATGAGAATCTTCATTCTGTAGGGGATATCAGGAGTTTGGGTTGTATGCCAATCTACTGGGGAGTCAAGAATGGGAATCTTCATTCTGTTTGGGGTATCAGGAGTTTTGGTTATATGCCAATCTACTGGGGAGTCAAGAATGAGAATCTTCATTCTGTTGGGGATATCAGGAGTTATGATTGTATGCCAATCTATTGGGGAGTCAAGAATGAGAATCTTCATTCTGTTGGGGATATCAGGAGTTTGGGTTGTATGCCAATCTACTGGGGAGTCAAGAATGAGAATCTTCATTCTGTTGGGGGTATCAGGAGTTTGGGTTGTATGCCAATCTACTGGGGAGTCAAAAATGAGAATCTTCATTCTGTTGGGGATATCAGGAGTTTGGGTTGTATGCCAATCTACTGGGGAGTCAAGAATGAGAATCTTCATTCTGTTGGGGATATCAGAAGTTTGGGTTGTATGCCAATCTACTGGGGAGTCAAGAATGAGAATCTTCATTCTGTTGGGGATATCAGGATTTTGGGTTGTATGCCTATAAACTGAGGAGTCAAGAATGAGAATCTTCATTCTGTTTGGGATATCAGGAGTTTGGGTTGTATGCCAACCTACTAGGGGGTCAAGAATGAGAATCTTCATTCTGTTGGGGATATCAGGAGTTTGGGTTGTATGTCAATCTACTGTGGAGTCAAGAATGAGAATCTTCATTCTGTAGGGGATATCAGGAGTTTGGGTTGTATGCCAATCTACTGGGGAGTCAAGAATGAGAATCTTCATTCTGTTGGGGATATCAGGAGTTTGGGTTGTATGTCAATCTACTGGGGAGTCAAGAATGAGAATCTCCATTCAGTTGGGGATAACAGGAGTTTGGGTTGTATGCCAATCTACTGGGGAGTCAAGAATGAGAATCTTCATTCTGTTGGGGATATCAGGAGTTTGGGTTGTATGCCAATCTACTGGGGAGTCAAGATTGAGAATCTTCATTCTGTTGAGGATATCAGGAGTTTGGGTTGTATGCCAATCTACTGGGGAGTCAAGACTGAGAATCTTCATTCTGTTGGGGATATCAGGTGTTTGGGTTGTATGCCAATCTACTGGGGAGTCAAGAATGAGAATCTTCATTCTGTTGGGGATATCAGGAGTTTGGGTTGTATGCCAATCTACTAGGGAGTCAAGAATTAGAATCTTCATTGTGTTGGGGATATCAGGAGTTTGGGTTGTATGCCAATCTACTGGGGAGTCAAGAATGAGAATCTTCATTCTGTTGGAGATATCAAGAGTTTGGGTTGTATGCCAATCTACTGGGAAGTCAAGAATGAGAATCTTCATTCTGTTGGGGATATCAGGAGTTTGGGTTGTATTCCAATCTACTGGGGAGTCAAGAATGAGAATCTTCATTCTGTTGTGGATATCAGGAGTTTGGGTTATATGCTAATCTACTGGTAGTCAAGAATGAGAATCTTCATTCAGTTGGGGATATCAGGAGTTTGGGTTGTATGTCAATCTACTGGGGAGTCAAGAATGAAAATCTCCATTCAGTTGGGGATATCAGGAGTTTGGGTTGTATGCCAATCTACTGGGGAGTCAAGAATGAGAATCTTCATTCTGTTGGGGATATCAGGAGTTTGGGTTGTATTCCAATCTACTGGGGAGTCAAGATTGAGAATCTTCATTCTATTGAGGATATCAGGAGTTTGGGTTGTATGCTAATCTACTGGTGAGTAAAGATTGAGAATCTTCATTCTGTTAGGGATATAAGGAGTTTGGGTTGTATGCCAATCTACTGTGGAGTCAAGAATGAGAATCTTCATTCTGTTGGGGATATCAGGAGTTTGGGTTGTATGCCAATCTACTGGGGAGTCAAGAATGGGAATCTTCATTCTGTTTGGGATATCAGGACTTTTGGTTATATGCCAATCTACTGGGGAGTCAAGAATGAGAATCTTCATTCTGTTGGGGATATCAGGAGTTATGATTGATGCCAATCTACTGGGGAGTCAAGAATGAGAATCTTCATTCTGTTGGGGATATCAGGAGTTTGGGTTGTATGCCAATCTACTGGGGAGTTAAGAATGAGAATCTTCATTCTGTTGGGGATATAAGGAGTTTGGGTTGTATGCTAATTTACTGGTGAGTAAAGATTGAGAATCTTCATTCTGTTGGGGATATAAGGAGTTTGGGTTGTATGCCAATCTATTGGGGAGTCAAGAATGAGAATCTTCATTCTGTTGGGGATATCAGGAGTTTGGGTTGTATGCCAATCTACTGGGGAGTCAAGAATGGGAATCTTCATTCTGTTTGGGATATCAGGAGTTTTGGTTATATGCCAATCTACTGGGGAGTCAAGAATGAGAATCTTCATTCTGTTGGGGATATCAGGAGTTATGATTGTATGCCAATCTACTGGGGAGTCAAGAATGAGAATCTTCATTCTGTTAGGGATATCAGGAGTTTGGGTTGTATGCCAATCTACTAGGGAGTCAAGAATGAGAATCTTCATTCTGTTGGGGGTATCAGGAGTTTGGGTTGTATGCCAATCTACTGGGGAGTCAAAAATGAGAATCTTCATTCTGTTGGGGATATCAGGAGTTTGGGTTGTATGCCAATCTACTGGGGAGTCAAGAATGAGAATCTTCATTCTGTTGGGGATATCAGAAGTTTGGGTTGTATGCCAATCTACTGGGGAGTCAAGAATGAGAATCTTCATTCTGTTGGGGATATCAGGATTTTGGGTTGTATGCCTATAAACTGAGGAGTCAAGAATGAGAATCTTCATTCTGTTGGGGATATCAGGAGTTTGGGTTGTATGCCAACCTACTAGGGGGTCAAGAATGAGAATCTTCATTCTGTTGGGGATATCAGGAGTTTGGGTTGTATGTCAATCTACTGTGGAGTCAAGAATGAGAATCTTCATTCTGTAGGGGATATCAGGAGTTTGGGTTGTATGCCAATCTACTGGGGAGTCAAGAATGAGAATCTTCATTTTGTTGGGGATATCAGGAGTTTGGGTTGTATGCCAATCTACTGGGGAGTCAAGAATGAGAATCTTCATTCTGTTGGGGATATCAGGAGTTTGGGTTGTATGCCAATCTACTGGGGAGTCAAGATTGAGAATCTTCATTCTGTTGAGGATATCAGGAGTTTGGGTTGTATGCCAATCTACTGGGGAGTCAAGACTGAGAATCTTCATTCTGTTGGCGATATCAGGTGTTTGGGTTGTATGCCAATCTACTGGGGAGTCAAGAATGAGAATCTTCATTCTGTTGGGGATATCAGGAGTTTGGGTTGTATGCCAATCTACTAGGGAGTCAAGAATTAGAATCTTCATTGTGTTGGGGATATCAGGAGTTTGGGTTGTATGCCAATCTACTGGGGAGTCAAGAATGAGAATCTTCATTCTGTTGGAGATATCAGGAGTTTGGGTTGTATGCCAATCTACTGGGAAGTCAAGAATGAGAATCTTCATTCTGTTGGGCATATCAGGAGTTTGGGTTGTATTCCAATCTACTGGGGAGTCAAGAATGAGAATCTTCATTCTGTTGTGGATATCAGGAGTTTGGGTTATATGCTAATCTACTGGGAGTCAAGAATGAGAATCTTCATTCTGTTGGGGATATCAGGAGTTTGGGTTGTATGTCAATCTACTGGGGAGTCAAGAATGAAAATCTCCATTCAGTTGGGGATATCAGGAGTTTGGGTTGTATGCCAATCTACTGGGGAGTCAAGAATGAGAATCTTCATTCTGTTGGGGATATCAGAAGTTTGGGTTGTATTCCAATCTACTGGGGAGTCAAGATTGAGAATCTTCATTCTGTTGAGGATATCAGGAGTTTGGGTTGTATGTCAATCTACTGGGGAGTCAAGAATGAGAATCTTCATTCTGTTGGGGATATCAGGTGATTGGGTTGTATGCCAATCTACTGGGGAGTCAAGATTGAGAATCTTCATTCTTTTGGGGATATCAGGAGTTTGGGTTGTATGCCAATCTACTGGGGAGTCAAGAATGAGAATCTCCATTCAGTTGGGGATATCAGGAGTTTGGGTTGTATGTCAATGTACTGGGGAGTCAAGAATGAGAATCTTCATTCAGTCGGGGATATCAGGAGTTTGTGTTGTATGCTAATCTACTGGGGAGTCAAGAATGAGAATCTTTATTATGTTGGGAATATCAGGAGTTTGGGTTGTATGCCAATATACTGGGGAGTCAAGATTGAGAATCTTCATTCTGTTGAGGATATCAGGAGTTTGGGTTGTATGCCAATCTACTGGGGAGTCAAGAATGAGAATCTTCATTCTGTTTCGGATATCAGGAGTTTGGGTTGTATGTCAATCTACTGGGGAGTCAAGAATTAGAATCTTCATTTTGTTGGGGATATCAGGTGTTTGGGTTGTATGTCAATCTACTGGGGAGTCAAGAATGAGAATCTTCATTCAATTGGGGATATCAGGAGTTTGGGTTGTATGCCAATATACTGGGGAGTCAAGATTGAGAATCTTCATTCTGTTAAGGATATCAGGAGTTTGGGTTGTATGCCAATCTACTGGGGAGTCAAGAATGAGAATCTTCATTCTGTTTGGGATATCAGGAGTTTGGGTTGTATGCCAATCTACTGGGGAGTCAAGAATGAGAATCTTCATTCTATTGGGGATATTAGGAGTTTGGATTATATGCCAATCTACTGAGGAGTCAAGAATGAGAATCTTCATTCTGTTGGGGATATCAGGAGTTTGGGTTGTATGCCAATCTACTGGGGAGTCAAGAATGAGAATCTTCATTCTGTTGGGGATATTTGGAGTTTGGGTTGTATGCCAATATACTGGGGAGTCAAGATTGAGAATCTTCATTCTGTTAAGGATATCAGGAGTTTGGGTTGTATGCCAATCTACTGGGGAGTCAAGAATGAGAATCTTCATTCTGTTTGGGATATCAGGAGTTTGGGTTGTATGCCAATCTACTAGGGAGTCAAGAATGAGAATCTTCATTCTATTGGGGATATTAGGAGTTTGGATTGTATGCCAATCTACTGAGGAGTCAAGAATGAGAATCTTCATTCTGTTGGGGATATCAGGAGTTTGGGTTGTATGCCAATCTACTGGGGAGTCAAGAATGAGAATCTTCATTCTATTGGGGATATTTGGAGTTTGGGTTGTATGCCAATCTACTGCGGAGTCAAGAATGAGAATCTTCATTCTATTGGGGATATCAGGAGTTTGGGTTGTATGTCAATCTTCTGTGGAGTCAAGATTGAGAATCTTCATTCTGTTGGGGATATCAGGAGTTTGGGTTGTATGCCAATCTACTGGGGAGTAAAGAATGAGAATCTTCATTCTGTTGGGGATATCAGGTGTTTGGGTTGTATGCCAATCTACTGGGGAGTCAAGAATGAGAATCTTCATTCTATTGGGGATATCAGGAGTTTGGGTTGTATGCATATCTACTGGGGAGTCAAGAATGAGAATCTTCATTTTGTTGGGGATATCAGGAGTTTGGGTTGTATGCCTATCTACTGGGGAGTCAAGAATGAGAATCTTCATTCTGTTGGGGATATCAGGAGTTTGGGTTGTATGCCAATCTACTGGAGAGTCAAGAATGAGAATCTTTATTCTGTTGGGGATATCAGGAGTTTGGGTTATATGTCAATCTACTGGGGAATCAAGAATGAGAGTCTCCATTCAGTTGGGGATATCAGGAGTTTGGGTTGTATGCCAATCTACTGGGGAGTCAAGAATGAGAATCTTCATTCTGTTGGGGATATCAGGAGTTTGGGTTGTCTGCCAATCTACTAGGGAGTCAAGATTGAGAATCTTCATTCTGTTGAGGATATCAGGAGTTTGGGTTGTATGCCAATCTACTGGGGAGTCAAGAATGAGAATCTTCATTCTGTTGGGGATATCAGGTGTTTGGGTTATATGCCAATCTACTAGGGAGTCAAGAATGAGAATCTTCATTCTGTTGGGGATATCATGAGTTTCGGTTGTATGCCAATCTACTAGGGAGTCAAGAATGAGAATCTTCATTCTGTTGGGGATATCAGGAGTTTGGGTTGTATGCCAATCTATTGGGGAGTCAAGAATGAGAATCTTCATTCTGTTGTGGATATCAGGAGTTTGGGTTTTATGCCAATCTACTGGGGATTCAAGAATGAGAATCTTCATTTTGTTGGGGATATCAGGAGTTTGGGTTGTATGCCAATCTACTGGGTAGTCAAGAATGAGAATCTTCATTCTGTTGGGGATATCAGGAGTTTGGGTTGTATGTCAATCTACTGGGGAGTCAAGAATGAGAATCTTCATTCAGTTGGGGATATCAGGAGTTTGGGTTGTATGCTAATCTACTGGGGAGTCAAGAATGAGAATCTTCATTATGTTGGGAATATCAGGAGTTTGGGTTGTATGCCAATATATTGGGGAGTCAAGATTGAGAATCTTCATTCTGTTGAGGATATCAGGAGTTTGGGTTGTATGCCAATCTACTGGGGAGTCAAGAATGAGAATCTTCATTCTGTTTGGGATATCAGGAGTTTGGGTTGTATGCCAATCTATTGGGGAGTCAAGAATGAGAATCTTCATTCTGTTGGGGATATCAGGAGTTTGGGTTGTATGTCAATCTACTGGGGAGTCAAGAATGAGAATCTTCATTCTGTTGGGGATATCAGGAGTTTGGATTGTATGCCAATCTATTGGGGAGTCAAGAATGAGAATCTTCATTCTGTTGGGGATATCAGGAGTTTGGGTTGTATGCCAATCTACTGGGGAGTCAAGATTGAGAATCTTCATTCTGTTGAGGATATCAGGAGTTTGGGTTGTATGCCAATCTACTGGGGAGTCAATAATGAGAATTTTCATTCTATTGGGGATATCAGGAGTTTGGGTTGTATCTCAATCTTCTGTGGAGTCAAGATTGAGAATCTTCATTCTGTTTGGGATATCAGGAGTTTGGGTTGTATGCCAATCTACTGGGGAGTCAAGAATGAGAATCTTCATTCTGTTCGGGATATTAGGAGTTTGGGTTGTATGCCAATCTACTGGGGAGTCAAGAATGAGAATCTTCATTCTGTTGGGGATATCAGAAGTTTGGGTTGTATGCCAATCTACTGGGGAGTCAAGAATGGGAATCTTCATTCTGTTGGGGATATCAGGAGTTTTGGTTGTATGTCAATCTACAGGGGAGTAAAGAATGAGAATCTTCCTTCTGTTGGGGATATTAGGAGTTTGGGTTGTGTGTCAATCTATTGTGGAGTCAAGATTGAGAATCTTCATTCTATTGGGGATATCAGGAGTTTGGGTTGTATGCCAATCTAGTGTGGAGTCAAGAATAAGAATCTGCATTCTGTTGGGGATATCAGGAGTTTGGGTTGTATGTCAATCTACTGGGGAGTCGAGAATGAGAATCTTCATTCTGTTGGGGATATCAGGAGTTTGGGTTGTATGCCAATCTACTGGGGAGTCAAGAATGAGAATCTTCATTCTATTGGGGATATCAGGAGTTTGGGTTGTATGCCAATCTACTGGGGAGTCCAGATTGAGAATCTTCATTCTGTTCCGAATATCAGGGGTTTGGGTTGTATGCCAATCTATTGGGGAGTTAAGAATGAGAATCTTCATTCTGTTGGGGATATCAGGAGTTTGGGTTGTATGCTAATCTACTGGGGAGTAAAGATTGAGAATCTTCATTCTGTTGGGGATATCAGGAGTTTGGGTTGTATGCCAATCTATTGGGGAGTCAAGAATGAGAATCTTCATTCTGTTGTGGATATCAGGAGTTTGGGTTGTATGCCAATCTACTGGGGAGTCAAGAATGATAATCTTCATTCTGTTGGGGATATCAGGAGTTTGGGTTGTATGCCAATCTATTGGGGAGTCAAGAATGGGAATCTTCATTCTGTTTGGGATATCAGGAGTTTGGGTTGTATGCCAATCTACTGGGGAGTCAAGAATGAGAATCTTCATTCTGTTGGGGATATCAGGAGTTTGGTTTGTATGCCAATCTACTGGGGAGTCAAGAATGAGAATCTTCATTCTGTTGGGGATATCAGGAGTTTGGGTTGTATGCCAATCTACTGGGGAGTCAAGAATGAGAATCTTTATTCTGTTGGGGGTATCAGGAGTTTGGGTTGTATGCCAATCTACTGGGGAGTCAAGAATGAGAATCTTCATTCTGTTGGGGATATCAGGAGTTTGGGTTGTATGCCAATCTACTGGGGAGTCAAGAATGAGAATCTTCATTCTGTTGGGGATATCAGAAGTTTGGGTTGTATGCCAATCTACTGGGGAGTCCAGATTGAGAATCTTCATTCTGTTCCGAATATCAGGGGTTTGGGTTGTATGCCAATCAACTGGGGAGTTAAGAATGAGAATCTTCATTCTGTTGGGGATATCAGGAGTTTGGGTTGTATGCTAATCTACTGGGGAGTAAAGATTGAGAATCTTCATTCTGTTGGGGATATCAGGAGTTTGGGTTGTATGCCAATCTATTGGGGAGTCAAGAATGAGAATCTTCATTCTGTTGGGGATATCAGGAGTTTGGGTTGTATGTCAATCTACTGGGGAGTCAAGAATGAGAATCTTCATTCTGTTGGGGATATCAGGAGTTTGGATTGTATGCCAATCTATTGGGGAGTCAAGAATGAGAATCTTCATTCTGTTGGGGATATCAGGAGTTTGGGTTGTATGCCAATCTACTGGGGAGTCAAGATTGAGAATCTTCATTCTGTTGAGGATATCAGGAGTTTGGGTTGTATGCCAATCTACTGGGGAGTCAATAATGAGAATTTTCATTCTATTGGGGATATCAGGAGTTTGGGTTGTATCTCAATCTTCTGTGGAGTCAAGATTGAGAATCTTCATTCTGTTTGGGATATCAGGAGTTTGGGTTGTATGCCAATCTACTGGGGAGTCAAGAATGAGAATCTTCATTCTGTTCGGGATATTAGGAGTTTGGGTTGTATGCCAATCTACTGGGGAGTCAAGAATGAGAATCTTCATTCTGTTGGGGATATCAGGAGTTTGGGTTGTATGCCAATCTACTGGGGAGTCAAGAATGGGAATCTTCATTCTGTTGGGGATATCAGGAGTTTTGGTTGTATGTCAATCTACAGGGGAGTTAAGAATGAGAATCTTCCTTCTGTTGGGGATATTATGAGTTTGGGTTGTGTGTCAATCTATTGTGGAGTCAAGATTGAGAATCTTCATTCTATTGGGGATATCAGGAGTTTGGGTTGTATGCCAATCTAGTGTGGAGTCAAGAATAAGAATCTGCATTCTGTTGGGGATATCAGGAGTTTGGGTTGTATGTCAATCTACTGGGGAGTCGAGAATGAGAATCTTCATTCTGTTGGGGATATCAGGAGTTTGGGTTGTATGCCAATCTACTGGGGAGTCAAGAATGAGAATCTTCATTCTATTGAGGATATCAGGAGTTTGGGTTGTATGCCAATCTACTGGGGAGTCCAGATTGAGAATCTTCATTCTGTTCCGAATATCAGGGGTTTGGGTTGTATGCCAATCTATTGGGGAGTTAAGAATGAGAATCTTCATTCTGTTGGGGATATCAGGAGTTTGGGTTGTATGCTAATCTACTGGGGAGTAAAGATTGAGAATCTTCATTCAGTTGGGGATATCAGGAGTTTGGGTTGTATGCCAATCTATTGGGGAGTCAAGAATGAGAATCTTCATTCTGTTGGGGATATCAGGAGTTTGGGTTGTATGCCAATCTACTGGGGAGTCAAGAATGATAATCTTCATTCTGTTGGGGATATCAGGAGTTTGGGTTGTATGCCAATCTATTGGGGAGTCAAGAATGGGAATCTTCATTCTGTTTGGGATATCAGGAGTTTGGGTTGTATGCCAATCTACTGGGGAGTCAAGAATGAGAATCTTCATTCTGTTGGGGATATCAGGAGTTTGGTTTGTATGCCAATCTACTGGGGAGTCAAGAATGAGAATCTTCATTCTGTTGGGGATATCAGGAGTTTGGGTTGTATGCCAATCTACTGGGGAGTCAAGAATGAGAATCTTTATTCTGTTGGGGGTATCAGGAGTTTGGGTTGTATGCCAATCTACTGGGGAGTCAAGAATGAGAATCTTCATTCTGTTGGGGATATCAGGAGTTTGGGTTGTATGCCAATCGACTGGGGAGTCAAGAATGAGAATCTTCATTCTGTTGGGGATATCATAAGTTTGGGTTGTATGCCAATCTACTGGGGAGTCCAGATTGAGAATCTTCATTCTGTTCCGAATATCAGGGGTTTGGGTTGTATGCCAATCAACTGGGGAGTTAAGAATGAGAATCTTCATTCTGTTGGGGATATCAGGAGTTTGGGTTGTATGCTAATATACTGGGGAGTAAAGATTGAGAATCTTCATTCTGTTGGGGATATCAGGAGTTTGGGTTGTATGCCAATCTATTGGGGAGTCAAGAATGAGAATCTTCATTCTGTTGGGGATATCAGGAGTTTGGGTTGTATGCCAATCTACTGGGGAGTCAAGAATGATAATCTTCATTCTGTTGGGGATATCAGGAGTTTCGGTTGTATGCCAATCTATTGGGGAGTCAAGAATGGGAATCTTCATTCTGTTTGGGATATCAGGAGTTTAGGTTGTATGCCAATCTACTGGGGAGTCAAGAATGAGAATCTTCATTCTGTTGGGGATATCAGGAGTTTGGTTTGTATGCCAATCTACTGGGGAGTCAAGAATGAGAATCTTCATTCTGTTGGGGATATCAGGAGTTTGGGTTGTATGCCAATCTACTGGGGAGTCAAGAATGAGAATCTTTATTCTGTTGGGGGTATCAGGAGTTTGGGTTGTATGCCAATCTACTGGGGAGTCAAGAATGAGAATCTTCATTCTGTTGGGGATATCAGGAGTTTGGGTTGTATGCCAATCTACTGGGGAGTCAAGAATGAGAATCTTCATTCTGTTGGGGATATCAGAAGTTTGGGTTGTATGCCAATCTACTGGGGAGTCAAGAATGAGAATCTTCATTCTGTTGGGGATATCAGGATTTTGGGTTGTATGCCTATAAACCGGGGAGTCAAGAATGAGAATCTTCATTCTGTTGGGGATATCAGGAGTTTGGGTTGTATGCCAACCTACTAGGGGGTCAAGAATGAGAATCTTCATTCTGTTGGGAATATCAGGAGTTTGGGTTGTATGTCAATCTACTGTGGAGTCAAGAATGAGAATCTTCATTCTGTAGGGGATATCAGGAGTTTGGGTTGTATGCCAATCTATTGGGGAGTCAAGAATGAGAATCTTCACTCTGTTGGGGATATCAGGAGTTTGGCTTGTATGCCAATCTACTGGGGAGTCAAGAATGATAATCTTCATTCTGTTGGGGATATCAGGAGTTTGGGTTGTATGCCAATCTACTGGGGAGTCAAGAATGATAATCTTCATTCTGTTGGGGATATCAGGAGTTTGGGTTGTATGCCAATCTATTGGGGAGTCAAGAATGGGAATCTTCATTCTGTTTGGGATATCAGGAGTTTGGGTTGTATGCCAATCTACTGGGGAGTCAAGAATGATAATCTTCATTCTGTTGGGGATATCAGGAGTTTGGGTTGTATGCCAATCTATTGGGGAGTCAAGAATGGGAATCTTCATTCTGTTTGGGATATCAGGAGTTTGGGTTGTATGCCAATCTACTGGGGAGTCAAGAATGAGAATCTTCATTCTGTTGGGGATATCAGGAGTTTGGTTTGTATGCCAATCTACTGGGGAGTCAAGAATGAGAATCTTCATTCTGTTGGGGATATCAGGAGTTTGGGTTGTATGCCAATCTACTGGGGAGTCAAGAATGAGAATCTTTATTCTGTTGGGGGTATCAGTATTTGGGTTGTATGCCAATCTACTGGGGAGTCAAGAATGAGAATCTTCATTCTGTTGGGGATATCAGGAGTTTGGGTTGTATGCCAATCGACTGGGGAGTCAAGAATGAGAATCTTCATTCTGTTGGGGATATCAGAAGTTTGGGTTGTATGCCAATCTACTGGGGAGTCCAGATTGAGAATCTTCATTCTGTTCCGAATATCAGGGGTTTGGGTTGTATGCCAATCAACTGGGGAGTTAAGAATGAGAATCTTCATTCTGTTGGGGATATCAGGAGTTTGGGTTGTATGCTAATATACTGGGGAGTAAAGATTGAGAATCTTCATTCTGTTGGGGATATCAGGAGTTTGGGTTGTATGCCAATCTATTGGGGAGTCAAGAATGAGAATCTTCATTCTGTTGGGGATATCAGGAGTTTGGGTTGTATGCCAATCTACTGGGGAGTCAAGAATGATAATCTTCATTCTGTTGGGGATATCAGGAGTTTCGGTTGTATGCCAATCTATTGGGGAGTCAAGAATGGGAATCTTCATTCTGTTTGGGATATCAGGAGTTTGGGTTGTATGCCAATCTACTGGGGAGTCAAGAATGAGAATCTTCATTCTGTTGGGGATATCAGGAGTTTGGTTTGTACGCCAATCTACTGGGGAGTCAAGAATGAGAATCTTCATTCTGTTGGGGATATCAGGAGTTTGGGTTGTATGCCAATCTACTGGGGAGTCAAGAATGAGAATCTTTATTCTGTTGGGGGTATCAGGAGTTTGGGTTGTATGCCAATCTACTGGGGAGTCAAGAATGAGAATCTTCATTCTGTTGGGGATATCAGGAGTTTGGGTTGTATGCCAATCTACTGGGGAGTCAAGAATGAGAATCTTCATTCTATTGGGGATATCAGAAGTTTGGGTTGTATGCCAATCTACTGGGGAGTCAAGAATGAGAATCTTCATTCTGTTGGGGATATCAGGATTTTGGGTTGTATGCCTATAAACCGGGGAGTCAAGAATGAGAATCTTCATTCTGTTGGGGATATCAGGAGTTTGGGTTGTATGCCAACCTACTAGGGGGTCAAGAATGAGAATCTTCATTCTGTTGGGAATATCAGGAGTTTGGGTTGTATGTCAATCTACTGTGGAGTCAAGAATGAGAATCTTCATTCTGTAGGGGATATCAGGAGTTTGTGTTGTATGGCAATCTATTGGGGAGTCAAGAATGAGAATCTTCACTCTGTTGGGGATATCAGGAGTTTGGCTTGTATGCCAATCTACTGGGGAGTCAAGAATGATAATCTTCATTATGTTGGGGATATTAGGAGTTTGGGTTGTATGCCAATCTATTGGGGAGTCAAGAATGGGAATCTTCATTCTGTTTGGGATATCAGGAGTTTGGGTTGTATGCCAATCTACTGGGGAGTCAAGAATGAGAATCTTCATTCTGTTGGGGATATCAGGAGTTTGGATTGTATGCCAATCTACTGGGGATTCAAGAATGAGAATCTTCATTCTGTTGGGGATATCAGGAGTTTGGGTTGTATGCCAATCTACTGGGGAGTCAAGAATGAGAATCTTCATTCTGTTGGGGGTATCAGGAGTTTGGGTTATATGCCAATCTACTGGGGAGTCAAGAATGAGAATCTTCATTCTGTTGGGGATATCAGGAGTTTGGGTTGTATGCCAATCTACTGGGGAGTCAAGAATGAGAATCTTCATTCTGTTGGGGATATCAGAAGTTTGGGTTGTATGCCAATCTACTGGGGAGTCAAGAATGAGAATCTTCATTCTATTGGGGATATCAGGATTTTGGGTTGTATGCCTATAAACCGGGGAGTCAAGAATGAGAATCTTCATTCTGTTGGGGATATCAGGAGTTTGGGTTGTATGCCAACCTACTAGGGGGTCAAGAATGAGAATCTTCATTCTGTTGGGAATATCAGGAGTTTGGGTTGTATGTCAATCTACTGTGGAGTCAAGAATGAGAATCTTCATTCTGTAGGGGATATCAGGAGTTTGGGTTGTATGCCAATCTACTGGGGAGTTAAGAAGGAGAATCTTCATTCTGTTGGGGATATCAAGAGTTTGGGTTGTATGTCAATCTACTAGGGAGTCAAGAATGAGAATCTCCATTCAGTTGGGGATAACAGGAGTTTGGGTTGTATGCCAATCTACGGGGGAGTCAAGAATGAGAATCTTCATTCTGTTGGGGATATCAGGAGTTTGGGTTGTATGCCAATCTACTTGGGAGTCAAGATTGAGAATCTTCATTCTGTTGAGGATATCAGGAGTTTGGGTTGTATGCCAATCTACTGGGGATTCAAGAATGAGAATCTCCATTCAGTTGGGGATATCAGGAGTTTGGGTTGTATGCCAATCTATTGGGGAGTCAAGAATGAGAATCTTCATTCTGTTGGGGATATCAGGAGTTTGGGTTGTATGCCAATCTACCAGGGAGTCAAGATTGATAATCTTCATTCTGTTGAGGATATCAGGAGTTTGGGTTGTATGCCAATCTACTGTGGAGTCAAGA
This sequence comes from Vicia faba, assembly GCA_948472305.1. Taxonomy (NCBI): domain Eukaryota; kingdom Viridiplantae; phylum Streptophyta; class Magnoliopsida; order Fabales; family Fabaceae; genus Vicia; species Vicia faba. Next base: position 908,199,468 of record OX451740.1, read on the forward strand.
ATGAGAATCTTCATTCTGTTGGGGATATCAGGTGTTTGGGTTGTATGCCAATCTACTAGGGAGTCAAGAATGAGAATCTTCATTCTGTTGGGGATATCAGGAGTTTGGGTTGTATGCCAATCTACTAGGGAGTCAAGAATGAGAATCTTCATTCTGTTGGGGATATCAGGAGTTTGGGTTGTATGCCAATCTACTGGGGAGTCAAGAATGAGAATCTTCATTCTGTTGGGGATATCAGGAGTATGGGTTTTATGCCAATCTACTGGGGAGTCAAGAATGAGAATCTTCATTCTGTTGGGGATATCAGGAGTTTAGGTTGTATGCCAATCTACTGGGGAGTCAAGAATGAGAATCTTCATTCTGTTCGGGATATCAGGAGTTTGGGTTGTATGTCAATCTACTAGGGAGTCAAGAATGAGAATCTTCATTCAGTTGGGGATATCAGGAGTTTGGGTTGTACGCTAATCTACTGGGGAGTCAAGAATGAGAATCTTCATTATGTTGGGAATATCAAGAGTTTGGGTTGTATGCCAATATACTGGGGAGTCAAGATTGAGAATCTTCATTCTGTTGAGGATATCAGGAGTTTGGGTTGTATGCCAATCTACTGGGGAGTCAAGAATGAGAATCTTCATTCTGTTTGGGATATCAGGAGTTTGGGTTGTATGCCAATCTACTGGGGAGTCAAGAATGAGAATCTTCATTCTGTTGGGGATATCAGGAGTTTGGGTTGTATGCCAATCTACTGGGGAGTCAAGAATGAGAATCTTCATTCTGTTGGGGATATCTGGAGTTTGGGTTGTATGACAATCTACTGGGGAGTCAAGAATGAGAATTTTCATTCTATTGGGGATATCAGGAGTTTGGGTTGTATCTCAATCTTCTGTGGAGTCAAAGATTGAGAATCTTCATTCTGTTGGGGATATCAGGAGTTTGGGTTGTATGCCAATCTACTGGGGAGTCAAGAATGAGAATCTTCATTATGTTCGGGATATTAGGAGTTTGGGTTGTATGCCAATCTACTGGGGAGTCAAGAATGAGAATCTTCATTCTGTTGGGGATATCAGGAGTTTGGGTTGTATGCCAATCTACTAGGGAGTCAAGAATGGGAATCTTCATTCTGTTGGGGATATCAGGAGTTTTGGTTGTATGTCAATCTACTGGCGAGTCAAGAATGAGAATCTTCCTTCTGTTGAGGATATCAGGAGTTTGGGTTGTATGTCAATCTACTGGGGAGTCAAGAATGAGAATCTCCATTCTGTTGGGGATATCAGGTGTTTGGGTTGTATGCCAATCTACTGGGGAGTCAAGATTGAGAATCTTCATTCTTTTGGGGATATCAGGAGTTTGGGTTGTATGCCAATCTACTGGGGAGTCAAGAATGAGAATCTCCATTCAGTTGGGGATATCAGGAGTTTGGGTTGTATGTCAATCTACTGGGGAGTCAAGAATGAGAATCTTCATTCTGTTTGGGATATCAGGAGTTTGGGTTGTATGCCAATCTACTGGGGAGTCAAGAATGAGAATCTTCATTCTATTGGGGATATCAGGAGTTTGGGTTGTATGCCAATCTACTGGGGAGTCAAGAATGGGAATCTTCACTCTGTAGGGGATATCAGGAGTTTGGGTTGTATGCCAATCTACTGGGGAGTCAAGAATGATAATCTTCATTATGTTGGGGATATCAGGAGTTTGGGTTGTATGCCAATCTACTGGGGAGTCAAGAATGGGAATCTTCATTCTGTTTGGGATATCAGGAGTTTGGGTTGTATGCCAATCTACTGGGGAGTCAAGAATGAGAATCTTCATTCTGTTGGGGATATCAGGAGTTTGGATTGTATGCCAATCTACTGGGGATTCAAGAATGAGAATCTTCATTCTGTTGGGGATATCAGGAGTTTGGGTTGTATGCCAATCTACTGGGGAGTCAAGAATGAGAATCTTCATTCTGTTGGGGGTATCAGGAGTTTGGGTTATATGCCAATCTACTGGGGAGTCAAGAATGAGAATCTTCATTCTGTTGGGGATATCAGGAGTTTGGGTTGTATGCCAATCTACTGGGGAGTCAAGAATGAGAATCTTCATTCTGTTGGGGATATCAGAAGTTTGGGTTGTATGCCAATCTACTGGGGAGTCAAGAATGAGAATCTTCATTCTATTGGGGATATCAGGATTTTGGGTTGTATGCCTATAAACCGGGGAGTCAAGAATGAGAATCTTCATTCTGTTGGGGATATCAGGAGTTTGGGTTGTATGCCAACCTACTAGGGGGTCAAGAATGAGAATCTTCATTCTGTTGGGAATATCAGGAGTTTGGGTTGTATGTCAATCTACTGTGGAGTCAAGAATGAGAATCTTCATTCTGTAGGGGATATCAGGAGTTTGGGTTGTATGCCAATCTACTGGGGAGTTAAGAAGGAGAATCTTCATTCTGTTGGGGATATCAAGAGTTTGGGTTGTATGTCAATCTACTAGGGAGTCAAGAATGAGAATCTCCATTCAGTTGGGGATAACAGGAGTTTGGGTTGTATGCCAATCTACGGGGGAGTCAAGAATGAGAATCTTCATTCTGTTGGGGATATCAGGAGTTTGGGTTGTATGCCAATCTACTTGGGAGTCAAGATTGAGAATCTTCATTCTGTTGAGGATATCAGGAGTTTGGGTTGTATGCCAATCTACTGGGGATTCAAGAATGAGAATCTCCATTCAGTTGGGGATATCAGGAGTTTGGGTTGTATGCCAATCTATTGGGGAGTCAAGAATGAGAATCTTCATTCTGTTGGGGATATCAGGAGTTTGGGTTGTATGCCAATCTACCAGGGAGTCAAGATTGATAATCTTCATTCTGTTGAGGATATCAGGAGTTTGGGTTGTATGCCAATCTACTGTGGAGTCAAGAATGAGAATCTTCATTCTGTTGGGGATATCAGGTGTTTGGGTTGTATGCCAATCTACTAGGGAGTCAAGAATGAGAATCTTCATTCTGTTGGGGATATCAGGAGTTTGGGTTGTATGCCAATCTACTAGGGAGTCAAGAATGAGAATCTTCATTCTGTTGGGGATATCAGGAGTTTGGGTTGTATGCCAATCTACTGGGGAGTCAAGAATGAGAATCTTCATTCTGTTGGGGATATCAGGAGTATGGGTTTTATGCCAATCTACTGGGGAGTCAAGAATGAGAATCTTCATTCTGTTGGGGATATCAGGAGTTTAGGTTGTATGCCAATCTACTGGGGAGTCAAGAATGAGAATCTTCATTCTGTTCGGGATATCAGGAGTTTGGGTTGTATGTCAATCTACTAGGGAGTCAAGAATGAGAATCTTCATTCAGTTGGGGATATCAGGAGTTTGGGTTGTACGCTAATCTACTGGGGAGTCAAGAATGAGAATCTTCATTATGTTGGGAATATCAAGAGTTTGGGTTGTATGCCAATATACTGGGGAGTCAAGATTGAGAATCTTCATTCTGTTGAGGATATCAGGAGTTTGGGTTGTATGCCAATCTACTGGGGAGTCAAGAATGAGAATCTTCATTCTGTTTGGGATATCAGGAGTTTGGGTTGTATGCCAATCTACTGGGGAGTCAAGAATGAGAATCTTCATTCTGTTGGGGATATCAGGAGTTTGGGTTGTATGCCAATCTACTGGGGAGTCAAGAATGAGAATCTTCATTCTGTTGGGGATATCTGGAGTTTGGGTTGTATGACAATCTACTGGGGAGTCAAGAATGAGAATTTTCATTCTATTGGGGATATCAGGAGTTTGGGTTGTATCTCAATCTTCTGTGGAGTCAAAGATTGAGAATCTTCATTCTGTTGGGGATATCAGGAGTTTGGGTTGTATGCCAATCTACTGGGGAGTCAAGAATGAGAATCTTCATTATGTTCGGGATATTAGGAGTTTGGGTTGTATGCCAATCTACTGGGGAGTCAAGAATGAGAATCTTCATTCTGTTGGGGATATCAGGAGTTTGGGTTGTATGCCAATCTACTAGGGAGTCAAGAATGGGAATCTTCATTCTGTTGGGGATATCAGGAGTTTTGGTTGTATGTCAATCTACTGGCGAGTCAAGAATGAGAATCTTCCTTCTGTTGAGGATATCAGGAGTTTGGGTTGTATGTCAATCTACTGGGGAGTCAAGAATGAGAATCTCCATTCTGTTGGGGATATCAGGTGTTTGGGTTGTATGCCAATCTACTGGGGAGTCAAGATTGAGAATCTTCATTCTTTTGGGGATATCAGGAGTTTGGGTTGTATGCCAATCTACTGGGGAGTCAAGAATGAGAATCTCCATTCAGTTGGGGATATCAGGAGTTTGGGTTGTATGTCAATCTACTGGGGAGTCAAGAATGAGAATCTTCATTCTGTTTGGGATATCAGGAGTTTGGGTTGTATGCCAATCTACTGGGGAGTCAAGAATGAGAATCTTCATTCTATTGGGGATATCAGGAGTTTGGGTTGTATGCCAATCTACTGGGGAGTCAAGAATGGGAATCTTCACTCTGTAGGGGATATCAGGAGTTTGGGTTGTATGCCAATCTACTGGGGAGTCAAGAATGATAATCTTCATTATGTTGGGGATATCAGGAGTTTGGGTTGTATGCCAATCTACTGGGGAGTCAAGAATGGGAATCTTCATTCTGTTTGGGATATCAGGAGTTTGGGTTGTATGCCAATCTACTGGGGAGTCAAGAATGAGAATCTTCATTCTGTTGGGGATATCAGGAGTTTGGATTGTATGCCAATCTACTGGGGATTCAAGAATGAGAATCTTCATTCTGTTGGGGATATCAGGAGTTTGGGTTGTATGCCAATCTACTGGGGAGTCAAGAATGAGAATCTTCATTCTGTTGGGGATATCAGGAGTTTGGGTTGTATGCTAATCTACTGGGGAGTCAAGAATGAGAATCTTCATTCTGTTGGGGATATCAGGAGTTTGGATTGTATGCCAATCTACTGGGGATTCAAGAATGAGAATCTTCATTCTGTTGGGGATATCAGGAGTTTGGGTTGTATGCCAATCTACTGGGGAGTCAAGAATGAGAATCTTCATTCTGTTGGGGGTATCAGGAGTTTGAGTTGTATGCCAATCTACTGGGGAGTCAAGAATGAGAATCTTCATTCTGTTGGGGATATCAGGAGTTTGGGTTGTATGCCAATCTACTGGGGAGTCAAGAATGAGAATCTTCATTCTGTTGGGGATATCAGAAGTTTGGGTTGTATGCCAATCTACTGGGGAGTCAAGAATGAGAATCTTCATTCTATTGGGGATATCAGGATTTTGGGTTGTATGCCTATAAACCGGGGAGTCAAGAATGAGAATCTTTATTCTGTTGGGGATATCAGGAGTTTGGGTTGTATGCCAACCTACTAGGGGGTCAAGAATGAGAATCTTCATTCTGTTGGGAATATCAGGAGTTTGGGTTGTATGTCAATCTACTGTGGAGTCAAGAATGAGAATCTTCATTCTGTAGGGGATATCAGGAGTTTGGGTTGTATGCCAATCTACTGGGGAGTTAAGAAGGAGAATCTTCATTCTGTTGGGGATATCAAGAGTTTGGGTTGTATGTCAATCTACTAGGGAGTCAAGAATGAGAATCTCCATTCAGTTGGGGATAACAGGAGTTTGGGTTGTATGCCAATCTACTGGGGAGTCAAGAATGAGAATCTTCATTCTGTTGGGGATATCAGGAGTTTGGGTTGTATGCCAATCTACTTGGGAGTCAAGATTGAGAATCTTCATTCTGTTGAGGATATCAGGAGTTTGGGTTGTATGCCAATCTACTGGGGATTCAAGAATGAGAATCTCCATTCAGTTGGGGATATCAGGAGTTTGGGTTGTATGCCAATCTATTGGGGAGTCAAGAATGAGAATCTTCATTCTGTTAGGGATATCAGGAGTTTGGGTTGTATGCCAATCTACCAGGGAGTCAAGATTGATAATCTTCATTCTGTTGAGGATATCAAGAGTTTGGGTTGTATGCCAATCTACTAGGGAGTCAAGAATGAGAATCTTCATTCTGTTGGGGATATCAGGTGTTTGGGTTGTATGCCAATCTACTAGGGAGTCAAGAATGAGAATCTTCATTCTGTTGGGGATATCAGGAGTTTGGGTTGTATGCCAATCTACTAGGGAGTCAAGAATGAGAATCTTCATTCTGTTGGGGATATCAGGAGTTTGGGTTGTATGCCAACCTACTGGGGAGTCAAGAATGAGAATCTTCATTCTGTTGGGGATATCAGGAGTATGGGTTTTATGCTAATCTACTGGGGAGTCAAGAATGAGAATCTTCATTCTGTTGGGGATATCAGGAGTTTAGGTTGTATGCCAATCTACTGGGGAGTCAAGAATGAGAATCTTCATTCTGTTGGGGATATCAGGAGTTTGGGTTGTATGTCAATCTACTGGGGAGTCAAGAATGAGAATCTTCATTCAGTTGGGGATATCAGGAGTTTGGGTTGTACGCTAATCTACTGGGGAGTCAAGAATGAGAATCTTCATTATGTTGGGAATATCAAGAGTTTGGGTTGTATGCCAATATACTGGGGAGTCAAGATTGAGAATCTTCATTCTGTTGAGGATATCAGGAGTTTGGGTTGTATGCCAATCTACTGGGGAGTCAAGAATGAGATTCTTCATTCTGTTTGGGATATCAGGAGTTTGGGTTGTATGCCAATCTACTGGGGAGTCAAGAATGAGAATCTTCATTCTGTTGGGGATATCAGGAGTTTGGGTTGTATGCCAATCTACTGGGGAGTCAAGAATGAGAATCTTCATTCTGTTGGGGATATCTGGAGTTTGGGTTGTATGACAATCTACTGGGGAGTCAAGAATGAGAATTTTCATTCTATTGGGGATATCAGGAGTTTGGGTTGTATCTCAATCTTCTGTGGAGTCAAAGATTGAGAATCTTCATTTTGTTGGGGATATCAGGAGTTTGGGTTGTATGCCAATCTACTGGGGAGTCAAGAATGAGAATCTTCATTATGTTCGGGATATTAGGAGTTTGGGTTGTATGCCAATCTACTGGGGAGTCAAGAATGAGAATCTTCATTCTGTTGGGGATATCAGGAGTTTGGGTTGTATGCCAATCTACTGGGGAGTCAAGAATGGGAATCTTCATTCTGTTGGGGATATCAGGAGTTTGGGTTGTATGCCAATCTACTTGGGAGTCAAGATTGAGAATCTTCATTCTGTTGAGGATATCAGGAGTTTGGGTTGTATGCCAATCTACTGGGGATTCAAGAATGAGAATCTCCATTCAGTTGGGGATATCAGGAGTTTGGGTTGTATGCCAATCTATTGGGGAGTCAAGAATGAGAATCTTCATTCTGTTGGGGATATCAGGAGTTTGGGTTGTATGCCAATCTACCAGGGAGTCAAGATTGATAATCTTCATTCTGTTGAGGATATCAGGAGTTTGGGTTGTATGCCAATCTACTGGGGAGTCAAGAATAAGAATCTTCATTCTGTTGGGGATATCAGGTGTTTGGGTTGTATGCCAATCTACTAGGGAGTCAAGAATGAGAATCTTCATTCTGTTGGGGATATCAGGAGTTTGGGTTGTATGCCAATCTACTAGGGAGTCAAGAATGAGAATCTTCATTCTGTTGGGGATATCAGGAGTTTGGGTTGTATGCCAATCTATTGGGGAGTCAAGAATGAGAATCTTCATTCTGTTAGGGATATCAGGAGTTTGGGTTGTATGCCAATCTACCAGGGAGTCAAGATTGATAATCTTCATTCTGTTGAGGATATCAAGAGTTTGGGTTGTATGCCAATCTACTGGGGAGTCAAGAATGAGAATCTTCATTCTGTTGGGGATATCAGGTGTTTGGGTTGTATGCCAATCTACTAGGGAGTCAAGAATGAGAATCTTCATTCTGTTGGGGATATCAGGAGTTTGGGTTGTATGCCAATCTACTAGGGAGTCAAGAATGAGAATCTTCATTCTGTTGGGGATATCAGGAGTTTGGGTTGTATGCCAATCTACTGGGGAGTCAAGAATGAGAATCTTCATTCTGTTGGGGATATCAGGAGTATGGGTTTTATGCCAATCTACTGGGGAGTCAAGAATGAGAATCTTCATTCTGTTGGGGATATCAGGAGTTTAGGTTGTATGCCAATCTACTGGGGAGTCAAGAATGAGAATCTTCATTCTGTTGGGGATATCAGGAGTTTGGGTTGTATGTCAATCTACTGGGGAGTCAAGAATGAGAATCTTCATTCAGTTGGGGATATCAGGAGTTTGGGTTGTACGCTAATCTACTGGGGAGTCAAGAATGAGAATCTTCATTATGTTGGGAATATCAAGAGTTTGGGTTGTATGCCAATATACTGGGGAGTCAAGATTGAGAATCTTCATTCTGTTGAGGATATCAGGAGTTTGGGTTGTATGCCAATCTACTAGGGAGTCAAGAATGAGAATCTTCATTCTGTTTTGGATATCAGGAGTTTGGGTTGTATGCCAATCTACTGGGGAGTCAAGAATGAGAATCTTCATTCTGTTGGGGATATCAGGAGTTTGGGTTGTATGCCAATCTACTGGGGAGTCAAGAATGAGAATCTTCATTCTGTTGGGGATATCTGGAGTTTGGGTTGTATGACAATCTACTGGGGAGTCAAGAATGAGAATTTTCATTCTATTGGGGATATCAGGAGTTTGGGTTGTATCTCAATCTTCTGTGGAGTCAAAGATTGAGAATCTTCATTCTGTTGGGGATATTAGGAGTTTGGGTTGTATGCCAATCTACTGGGGAGTCAAGAATGAGAATCTTCATTATGTTCGGGATATTAGGAGTTTGGGTTGTATGCCAATCTACTGGGGAGTCAAGAATGAGAATCTTCATTCTGTTGGGGATATCAGGAGTTTGGGTTGTATGCCAATCTACTGGGGAGTCAAGAATGGGAATCTTCATTCTGTTGGGGATATCAGGAGTTTGGGTTGTATGCCAATCTACTTGGGAGTCAAGATTGAGAATCTTCATTCTGTTGAGGATATCAGGAGTTTGGGTTGTATGCCAATCTATTGGGGAGTCAAGAATGAGAATCTTTATTCTGTTGGGGATATCAGGAGTTTGGGTTGTATGCCAATCTACCAGGGAGTCAAGATTGATAATCTTCATTCTGTTGAGGATATCAGGAGTTTGGGTTGTATGCCAATCTACTGGGGAGTCAAGAATGAGAATCTTCATTCTGTTGGGGATATCAGGTGTTTGGGTTGTATGCCAATCTACTAGGGAGTCAAGAATGAGAATCTTCATTCTGTTGGGGATATCAGGAGTTTGGGTTGTAAGCCAATCTACTAGGGAGTCAAGAATGAGAATCTTCATTCTGTTGGGGATATCAGGAGTTTGGGTTGTATGCCAATCTACTGGGGAGTCAAGAATGAGAATCTTCATTCTGTTGGGGATATCAGGAGTATGGGTTTTATGCCAATCTACTGGGGAGTCAAGAATGAGAATCTTCATTCTGTTGGGGATATCAGGAGTTTAGGTTGTATGCCAATCTACTGGGGAGTCAAGAATGAGAATCTTCATTCTGTTGGGTATATCAGGAGTTTGGGTTGTATGTCAATCTACTGGGGAGTCAAGAATGAGAATCTTCATTCAGTTGGGGATATCAGGAGTTTGGGTTGTACGCTAATCTACTGGGGAGTCAAGAATGAGAATCTTCATTATGTTGGGAATATCAAGAGTTTGGGTTGTATGCCAATATACTGGGGAGTCAAGATTGAGAATCTTCATTCTGTTGAGGATATCAGGAGTTTGGGTTGTATGCCAATCTACTGGGGAGTCAAGAATGAGAATCTTCATTCTGTTTGGGATATCAGGAGTTTGGGTTGTATGCCAATCTACTGGGGAGTCAAGAATGAGAATCTTCATTCTGTTGGGGATATCAGGAGTTTGGGTTGTATGCCAATCTACTGGGGAGTCAAGAATGAGAATCTTCATTCTGTTGGGGATATCTGGAGTTTGGGTTGTATGACAATCTACTAGGGAGTCAAGAATGAGAATTTTCATTCTATTGGGGATATCAGGAGTTTGGGTTGTATCTCAATCTTCTGTGGAGTCAAAGATTGAGAATCTTCATTCTGTTGGGGATATCAGGAGTTTGGGTTGTATGCCAATCTACTGGGGAGTCAAGAATGAGAATCTTCATTATGTTCGGGATATTAGGAGTTTGGGTTGTATGCCAATCTACTGGGGAGTCAAGAATGAGAATCTTCATTCTGTTGGGGATATCAGGAGTTTGGGTTGTATGCCAATCTACTCGGGAGTCAAGAATGGAAATCTTCATTCTGTTGGGGATATCAGGAGTTTTGGTTGTATGTCAATCTACTGGCGAGTCAAGAATGAGAATCTTCCTTCTGTTGAGGATATCAGGAGTTTGGGTTGTATGTCAATCTACTGGGGAGTCAAGAATGAGAATCTCCATTCTGTTGGGGATATCAGGTGTTTGGGTTGTATGCCAATCTACTGGGGAGTCAAGATTGAGAATCTTCATTCTTTTGGGGATATCAGGAGTTTGGGTTGTATGCCAATCTACTGGGGAGTCAAGAATGAGAATCTCCATTCAGTTGGGGATATCAGGAGTTTGGGTTGTATGTCAATCTACTAGGGAGTCAAGAATGAGAATCTTCATTCTGTTTGGGATATCAGGAGTTTGGGTTGTATGCCAATCTACTGGAGAGTCAAGAATGAGAATCTTCATTCTGTTGGGGATATCAGGAGTTTGGGTTGTATGCCAATCTACTGGGGAGTCAAGAATGGGAATCTTCATTCTGTTGGGGATATCAGGAGTTTTGGTTGTATGTCAATCTACTGGGGAGTCAAGAATGAGAATCTTCATTCTGTTGGGGATATCAGGAGTTTGGATTGTATGCCAATCTATTGGGGAGTCAAGAATGAGAATCTTCATTCTGTTGGGGATATCAAGAGTTTGGGTTGTATGCCAATCTACTAGGGAGTCAAGAATGAGAATCTTCATTCTGTTGGGGATATCTGGAGTTTGGGTTGTATGACAATCTACTAGGGAGTCAAGAATGAGAATTTTCATTCTATTGGGGATATCAGGAGTTTGGGTTGTATCTCAATCTTCTGTGGAGTCAAGATTGAGAATCTTCATTCTGTTGGGGATATCAGGAGTTTGGGTTGTATGCCAATCTACTAGGGAGTCAAGAATGAGAATCTTCATTTTGTTCGGGATATTAGGAGTTTGGGTTGTATGCCAATCTACTGGGGAGTCAAGAATGAGAATCTTCATTTTGTTGGGGATATCAGGAGTTTGGGTTGTATGCCAATCTACTGTGGAGTCAAGAATGGGAATCTTCATTCTGTTGGGGATATCAGGAGTTTTGGTTGTATGTCAATCTACTGGGGAGTCAAGAATGAGAATCTTCCTTCTGTTGGGGATATTAGGAGTTTGGGTTGTATGTCAATCTATTGGGGAGTCAAGATTGAGAATCTTCATTCTGTTGGGGATATCAGGAGTTTGGGTTGTATGCCAATCTAGTGGGGAGTCAAGAATGAGAATCTTCATTCTGTTGGGGATATCAGGAGTTTGGGTTGTATGTCAATCTACTGGGGAGTCGAGAATGAGAATCTTCATTCTGTTGGGGATATCAGGAGTTTGGGTTGTATGCCAATCTACTGGGGAGTCAAGAATGAGAATCTTCATTCTATTGGGGATATCAGGAGTTTGGGTTGTATGCCAACCTACTGGGGAGTCCAGATTGAGAATCTTCATTCTGTTGCGGATATCAGGGGTTTGGGTTGTATGCCAATCTACTGGGGAGTTAAGAATGAGAATCTTCATTCTGTTGGGATATCAGGAGTTTGGGTTGTATGCTAATCTACTGGGGAGTAAAGATTGAGAATCTTCATTCTGTTGGGGATATCAGGAGTTTGGGTTGTATGCCTATCTATTGGGGAGTCAAGAATGAGAATCTTCATTCTGTTGGGGATATCAGGAGTTTGGGTTGTATGCCATTCTATTGGGGAGTCAAGAATGGGAATCTTCATTCTGTTTGGGATATAAGGAGTTTTGGTTATATGCCAATCTACTGGGGAGTCAAGAATGAGAATCTTCATTCTGTTGGGGATATCAGGAGTTTGGATTGTATGCCAATCTACTGGGGAGTCAAGAATGAGAATCTTCATTTTGTTGGGGATATCAGGAGTTTGGGTTGTATGCCAATCTACTGGGGTGTCAAGAATGAGAATCTTCATTCTGTTGGGGGTATCAGGAGTTTGGGTTGTATGCCAGTCTACTGGGGAGTCAAAAATGAGAATCTTCATTCTGTTGGGGATATCAAGAGTTTGGGTTGTATGCCAATCTACTGGGGAGTCAAGAATGAGAATCTTCATTCTGTTGGGGATATCAGAAGTTTGGGTTGTATGCCAATCTACTGGGGAGTCAAGAATGAGAATCTTCATTCTGTTGGGGATATCAGGATTTTGGGTTGTATGCCTATAAACTGGGGAGTCAAGAATGAGAATCTTCATTCTGTTGGGGATATCAGGAGTTTGGGTTGTATGCCAACCTACTAGGGGGTCAAGAATGAGAATCTTCATTCTGTTGGGGATATCAGGAGTTTGGGTTGTATGTCAATCTACTGTGGAGTCAAGAATGAGAATCTTCATTCTGTAGGGGATATCAGGAGTTTGGGTTGTATGCCAATCTACTGGGGAGTCAAGAATGAGAATCTTCATTCTGTTGGGATATCAGGAGTTTGGGTTGTATGTCAATCTACTGGGGAGTCAAGAATGAGAATCTCCATTCAGTTGGGGATAACAGGAGTTTGGGTTGTATGCCAATCTACTGGGGAGTCAAGAATGAGAATCTTCATTCTGTTGGGGATATCACGAGTTTGGGTTGTATGCCAATCTACTGGGGAGTCAAGATTGAGAATCTTCATTCTGTTGAGGATATCAGGAGTTTGGGTTGTATGCCAATCTACTGGGGAGTCAAGACTGAGAATTTTCATTCTTTTGGGGATATCAGGTGTTTGGGTTGTATGCCAATCTACTGGGGAGTCAAGAATGAGAATCTTCATTCTGTTGGGGATATCAGGAGTTTGGGTTGTATGCCAATCTACTGGGGAGTCAAGAATGAGAATCTTCATTTTGTTCGGGATATTAGGAGTTTGGGTTGTATGCCAATCTACTGGGGAGTCAAGAATGAGAATCTTCATTCTGTTAGAGATATCAGGAGTTTGGGTTGTATGCCAATCTACTGGGGAGTCAAGAATGGGAATCTTCATTCTGTTGGGGATATCAGGAGTTTTGGTTGTATGTCAATCTACTGGGGAGTCAAGAATGAGAATCTTCCTTCTGTTGGGGATATTAGGAGTTTGGGTTGTATGTCAATCTATTGGGGAGTCAAGATTGAGAATCTTCATTCTGTTGGGGATATCAGGAGTTTGGGTTGTATGCCAATCTAGTGGGGAGTCAAGAATGAGAATCTTCATTCTGTTGGGGATATCAGGAGTTTGGGTTGTATGTCAATCTACTGGGGAGTCGAGAATGAGAATCTTCATTCTGTTGGGGATATCAGGAGTTTGGGTTGTATGCCAATCTACTGGGGAGTCAAGAATGAGAATCTTTATTCTATTGGGGATATCAGGAGTTTGGGTTGTATGCCAATCTACTGGGGAGTCCAGATTGAGAATCTTCATTCTGTTGCGGATATCAGGGGTTTGGGTTGTATGCCAATCTACTGGGGAGTTAAGAATGAGAATCTTCATTCTGTTGGGGGTATCAGGAGTTTGGGTTGTATGCTAATCTACTGGGGAGTAAAGATTGAGAATATTCATTCTGTTGGGGATATCAGGAGTTTGGGTTGTATGCCTATCTATTGGGGAGTCAAGAATGAGAATCTTCATTCTGTTGGGGATATCAGGAGTTTGGGTTGTAAGCCAATCTACTGGGGAGTCAAGAATGAGAATCTCCATTCAGTTGGGGATATCAGGAGTTTGGGTTGTATGTCAATCTACTGGGGAGTCAAGAATGAGAATCTTCATTCTGTTTGGGATATATGGAGTTTGGGTTGTATGCCAATCTACTAGGGAGTCAAGATTGAGAATCTTCATTCTGTTGAGGATATCAGGAGTTTGGGTTGTATGCCTATCTATTGGGGAGTCAAGAATGAGAATCTTAATTCTGTTGGGGATATCAGGAGTTTGGGTTGTATGCCAATCTACTGGGGAGTCAAGAATGGGAATCTTCATTCTGTTTGGGATATCAGGAGTTTTGGTTATATGCCAATCTACTGGGGAGTCAAGAATGAGAATCTTCATTCTGTTGGGGATATCAGGAGTTTGGGTTGTATGCCAATCTACTGGGGAGTCAAGAATGGGAATCTTCATTCTGTTGGGGATATCAGGAGTTTTGGTTGTATGTCAATCTACTGGGGAGTCAAGAATGAGAATCTTCCTTCTGTTGGGGATATTAGGAGTTTGGGTTGTATGTCAATCTATTGGGGAGTCAAGATTGAGAATCGTCATTCTGTTGGGGATATCAAGAGTTTGGGTTATATGCCAATCTAGTGGGGAGTCAAGAATGAGAATCTTCATTCTGTTGGGGATATCAGGAGTTTGGGTTGTATGTCAATCTACTGGGGAGTCGAGAATGAGAATCTTCATTCTGTTGGGGATATCAAGAGTTTGGGTTGTATGCCAATCTACTGGGGAGTCAAGAATGAGAATCTTTATTCTATTGGGGATATCAGGAGTTTGGGTTGTATGCCAATCTACTGGGGAGTCCAGATTGAGAATCTTCATTCTGTTGCGGATATCTGGGGTTTGGGTTGTATGCCAATCTACTGGGGAGTTAAGAATGAGAATCTTCATTCTGTTTGGGATATCAGGAGTTTGGGTTGTATGCTAATCTACTGGGGAGTAAAGATTGAGAATCTTCATTCTGTTGGGGATATCAGGAGTTTGGGTTGTATGCCTATCTATTGGGGAGTCAAGAATGAGAATCTTCATTCTGTTGGGGATATCAGGAGTTTTGGTTGTATGCCAATCTACTGGGGAGTCAAGAATGGGAATCTTCATTCTGTTTGGGATATCAGGAGTTTTGGTTATATGCCAATCTACTGGGGAGTCAAGAATGAGAATCTTCATTCTGTTGGGGATATCAGGAGTTTAGGTTGTATGCCAATCTACTGGGGAGTCAAGAATGGGAATCTTCATTCTGTTGGGGATATCAGGAGTTTTGGTTGTATGTCAATCTACTGGGGAGTCAAGAATGAGAATCTTCCTTCTGTTTGGGATATTAGGAGTTTGGGTTGTATGTCAATCTATTGGGGAGTCAAGATTGAGAATCTTCATTCTGTTGGGGATATCAGGAGTTTGGGTTGTATGCCAGTCTAGTGGGGAGTCAAGAATGAGAATCTTCATTCTGTTGGGGATATCAGGAGTTTGGGTTGTATGTCAATCTACTGGGGAGTCGAGAATGAGAATCTTCATTCTGTTGGGGATATCAGGAGTTTGGGTTGTATGCCAATCTACTGGGGAGTCAAGAATGAGAATCTTTATTCTATTGGGGATATCAGGAGTTTGGGTTGTATGCCAATCTACTGGGGAGTCCAGATTGAGAATCTTCATTTTGTTGCGGATATCATGGGTTTGGGTTGTATGCCAATATACTGGGGAGTTAAGAATGAGAATCTTCATTCTGTGTGGGATATCAGGAGTTTGGGTTGTATGCTAATCTACTGGGGAGTAAAGATTGGGAATCTTCATTCTGTTGGGGATATCAGGAGTTTGGGTTGTATGCCTATCTATTGGGGAGTCAAGAATGAGAATCTTCATTCTGTTGGGGATATCAGGAGTTTGGGTTGTATGCCAATCTACTGGGGAGTCAAGAATGGGAATCTTCATTCTGTTTGGGATATCAGGAGTTTTGGTTATATGCCAATCTACTGGGGAGTCAAGAATGAGAATCTTTATTCTGTTGGGGATATCAGGAGTTTGGATTGTATGCCAATCTACTGGGGAGTCAAGAATGAGAATCTTCATTCTGTTGGGGATATCAGGAGTTTGGGTTGTATGCCAATCTACTGGGGTGTCAAGAATGAGAATCTTCATTCTGTTGGGGGTATCAGGAGTTTGGGTTGTATGCCAATCTACTGGGGAGTCAAAAATGAGAATCTTCATTCTTTTGGGGTTATCAAGAGTTTGGGTTGTATGCCAATCTACTGGGGAGTCAAGAATGAGAATCTTCATTCTGTTGGGGATATCAGAAGTTTGGGTTGTATGCCAATCTACTGGGGAGTCAAGAATGAGAATCTTCATTCTGTTGGGGTTATCAGGATTTTGGGTTGTATGCCTATAAACTGGGGAGTCAAGAATGAGAATCTTCATTCTGTTGGGGATATCAGGAGTTTGGGTTGTATGCCAACCTACTAGGGGGTCAAGAATGAGAATCTTCATTCTGTTGGGGATATCAGGAGTTTGGGTTGTATGTCAATCTACTGTGGAGTCAAGAATGAGAATCTTCATTCTGTAGGGGATATCAGGAGTTTGGGTTGTATGCCAATCTACTGGGGAGTCAAGAATGAGAATCTTCATTCTGTTGGGGATATCAGGAGTTTGGGTTGTATGTCAATCTACTGGGGAGTCAAGAATGAGAATCTCCATTCAGTTGGGGATAACAGGAGTTTGGGTTGTATGCCAATCTACTGGGGAGTCAAGAATGAGAATCTTCATTCTGTTGGGGATATCACGAGTTTGGGTTGTATGCCAATCTACTGGGGAGTCAAGATTGAGAATCTTCATTCTGTTGAGGATATCAGGAGTTTGGGTTGTATGCCAATCTACTGGGGAGTCAAGACTGAGAATTTTCATTCTTTTGGGGATATCAGGTGTTTGGGTTGTATGCCAATCTACTGGGGAGTCAAGAATGAGAATCTTCATTCTGTTGGGGATATCAGGAGTTTGGGTTGTATGCCAATCTACTGGGGAGTCAAGAATGAGAATCTTCATTTTGTTCGGGATATTAGGAGTTTGGGTTGTATGCCAATCTACTGGGGAGTCAAGAATGAGAATCTTCATTCTGTTAGAGATATCAGGAGTTTGGGTTGTATGCCAATCTACTGGGGTGTCAAGAATGGGAATCTTCATTCTGTTGGGGATATCAGGAGTTTTGGTTGTATGTCAATCTACTGGGGAGTCAAGAATGAGAATCTTCCTTCTGTTGGGGATATTAGGAGTTTGGGTTGTATGTCAATCTATTGGGGAGTCAAGATTGAGAATCTTCATTCTGTTGGGGATATCAGGAGTTTGGGTTGTATGCCAATCTAGTGGGGAGTCAAGAATGAGAATCTTCATTCTGTTGGGGATATCAGGAGTTTGGGTTGTATGTCAATCTACTGGGGAGTCGAGAATGAGAATCTTCATTCTGTTGGGGATATCAGGAGTTTGGGTTGTATGCCAATCTACTGGGGAGTCAAGAATGAGAATCTTTATTCTATTGGGGATATCAGGAGTTTGGGTTGTATGCCAATCTACTGGGGAGTCCAGATTGAGAATCTTCATTCTGTTGCAGATATCAGGGGTTTGGGTTGTATGCCAATCTACTGGGGAGTTAAGAATGAGAATCTTCATTCTGTTGGGGGTATCAGGAGTTTGGGTTGTATGCTAATCTACTGGGGAGTAAAGATTGAGAATATTCATTCTGTTGGGGATATCAGGAGTTTGGGTTGTATGCCTATCTATTGGGGAGTCAAGAATGAGAATCTTCATTCTGCTGGGGATATCAGGAGTTTGGGTTGTATGCCAATCTACTGGGGAGTCAAGAATGAGAATCTCCATTCAGTTGGGGATATCAGGAGTTTGGGTTGTATGTCAATCTACTGGGGAGTCAAGAATGAGAATCTTCATTCTGTTTGGGATATATGGAGTTTGGGTTGTATGCCAATCTACTAGGGAGTCAAGATTGAGAATCTTCATTCTGTTGAGGATATCAGGAGTTTGGGTTGTATGCCTATCTATTGGGGAGTCAAGAATGAGAATCTTAATTCTGTTGGGGATATCAGGAGTTTGGGTTGTATGCCAATCTACTGGGGAGTCAAGAATGGGAATCTTCATTCTGTTTGGGATATCAGGAGTTTTGGTTATATGCCAATCTACTGGGGAGTCAAGAATGAGAATCTTCATTCTGTTGGGGATATCAGGAGTTTGGGTTGTATGCCAATCTACTGGGGAGTCAAGAATGGGAATCTTCATTCTGTTGGGGATATCAGGAGTTTTGGTTGTATGTCAATCTACTGGGGAGTCAAGAATGAGAATCTTCCTTCTGTTGGGGATATTAGGAGTTTGGGTTGTATGTCAATCTATTGGGGAGTCAAGATTGAGAATCTTCATTCTGTTGGGGATATCAGGAGTTTGGGTTATATGCCAATCTAGTGGGGAGTCAAGAATGAGAATCTTCATTCTGTTGGGGATATCAGGAGTTTGGGTTGTATGTCAATCTACTGGGGAGTCGAGAATGAGAATCTTCATTCTGTTGGGGATATCAAGAGTTTGGGTTGTATGCCAATCTACTGGGGAGTCAAGAATGAGAATCTTTATTCTATTGGGGATATCAGGAGTTTGGGTTGTATGCCAATCTACTGGGGAGTCCAGATTGAGAATCTTCATTCTGTTGCGGATATCTGGGGTTTGGGTTGTATGCCAATCTACTGGGGAGTTAAGAATGAGAATCTTCATTCTGTTTGGGATATCAGGAGTTTGGGTTGTATGCTAATCTACTGGGGAGTAAAGATTGAGAATCTTCATTCTGTTGGGGATATCAGGAGTTTGGGTTGTATGCCTATCTATTGGGGAGTCAAGAATGAGAATCTTCATTCTGTTGGGGATATCAGGAGTTTTGGTTGTATGCCAATCTACTGGGGAGTCAAGAATGGGAATCTTCATTCTGTTTGGGATATCAGGAGTTTTGGTTATATGCCAATCTACTGGGGAGTCAAGAATGAGAATCTTCATTCTGTTGGGGATATCAGGAGTTTAGGTTGTATGCCAATCTACTGGGGAGTCAAGAATGGGAATCTTCATTCTGTTGGGGATATCAGGAGTTTTGGTTGTATGTCAATCTACTGGGGAGTCAAGAATGAGAATTTCCTTCTGTTTGGGATATTAGGAGTTTGGGTTGTATGTCAATCTATTGGGGAGTCAAGATTGAGAATCTTCATTCTGTTGGGGATATCAGGAGTTTGGGTTGTATGCCAGTCTAGTGGGGAGTCAAGAATGAGAATCTTCATTCTGTTGGGGATATCAGGAGTTTGGGTTGTATGTCAATCTACTGGGGAGTCGAGAATGAGAATCTTCATTCTGTTGGGGATATCAGGAGTTTGGGTTGTATGCCAATCTACTGGGGAGTCAAGAATGAGAATCTTTATTCTATTGGGGATATCAGGAGTTTGGGTTGTATGCCAATCTACTGGGGAGTCCAGATTGAGAATCTTCATTTTGTTGCGGATATCAGGGGTTTGGGTTGTATGCCAATATACTGGGGAGTTAAGAATGAGAATCTTCATTCTGTTGGGGATATCAGGAGTTTGGGTTGTATGCTAATCTACTGGGGAGTAAAGATTGGGAATCTTCATTCTGTTGGGGATATCAGGAGTTTGGGTTGTATGCCTATCTATTGGGGAGTCAAGAATGAGAATCTTCATTCTGATGGGGATATCAGGAGTTTGGGTTGTATGCCAATCTACTGGGGAGTCAAGAATGGGAATCTTCATTCTGTTTGGGATATCAGGAGTTTTGGTTATATGCCAATCTACTGGGGAGTCAAGAATGAGAATCTTTATTCTGTTGGGGATATCAGGAGTTTGGATTGTATGCCAATCTACTGGGGAGTCAAGAATGAGAATCTTCATTCTGTTGGGGATATCAGGAGTTTGGGTTGTATGCCAATCTACTGGGGTGTCAAGAATGAGAATCTTCATTCTGTTGGGGGTATCAGGAGTTTGGGTTGTATGCCAATCTACTGGGGAGTCAAAAATGAGAATCTTCATTCTTTTGGGGATATCAAGAGTTTGGGTTGTATGCCAATCTACTGGGGAGTCAAGAATGAGAATCTTCATTCTGTTGGGGATATCAGAAGTTTGGGTTGTATGCCAATCTACTGGGGAGTCAAGAATGAGAATCTTCATTCTGTTGGGGTTATCAGGATTTTGGGTTGTATGCCTATAAACTGGGGAGTCAAGAATGAGAATCTTCATTCTGTTGGGGATATCAGGAGTTTGGGTTGTATGCCAACCTACTAGGGGGTCAAGAATGAGAATCTTCATTCTGTTGGGGATATCAGGAGTTTGGGTTGTATGTCAATCTACTGTGGAGTCAAGAATGAGAATCTTCATTCTGTAGGGGATATCAGGAGTTTGGGTTGTATGCCAATCTACTGGGGAGTCAAGAATGAGAATCTTCATTCTGTTGGGGATATCAGGAGTTTGGGTTGTATGTCAATCTACTGGGGAGTTAAGAATGAGAATCTCCATTCAGTTGGGGATAACAGGAGTTTGGGTTGTATGCCAATCTACTGGGGAGTCAAGAATGAGAATCTTCATTCTGTTGGGGATATCAGGAGTTTGGGTTGTATGCCAATCTACTAGGGAGTCAAGAATTAGAATCTTCATTGTGTTGGGGATATCAGGAGTTTGGGTTGTATGTCAATCTACTGGGGAGTCAAGAATGAGAATCTTCATTCTGTTGGGGATATCAGGTGTTTGGGTTGTATGCCAATCTACTGGGGAGTCAAGAATGAGAATCTTCATTCCGTTGGGGATATCAGGAGTTTGGGTTGTATGCCAATCTACTAGGGAGTCAAGAATTAGAATCTTCATTGTGTTGGGGATATCAGGAGTTTGGGTTGTATGTCAATCTACTGGGGAGTCAAGAATGAGAATCTTCATTCTGTAGGAGATATCAGGAGTTTGGTATGTATGCCAATCTACTGGGAAGTCAAGAATGAGAATCTTCATTTTGTTGGGGATATCAGGAGTTTGGGTTGTATTCCAACCTACTGGGAAGTCAAGAATGAGAATCTTCATTCTGTTGTGGATATCAGGAGTTTGGGTTATATGCTAATCTACTGGGAGTCAAGAATGAGAATCTTCATTCTGTTGGGGATATCAGGAGTTTGGGTTGTATGTCAATCTACTGGGGAGTCAAGAATGAAAATCTCCATTCAGTTGGGGATATCAGGAGTTTGGGTTGTATGTCAATCTACTGGGGAGTCAAGAATGAGAATCTTCATTCTGTTGGGGATATCAGGAGTTTGGGTTGTATTCCAATCTACTGGGGAGTCAAGATTGAGAATCTTCTTTCTGTTGAGGATATCAGGAGTTTGGGTTGTATGTCAATCTACTGGGGAGTCAAGAATGAGAATCTCCATTCTGTTGGGGATATCAGGTGTTTGGGTTGTATGCCAATCTACTGGGGAGTCAAGATTGAGAATCTTCATTCTTTTGGGGATATCAGGAGTTTGGGTTGTATGCCAATCTACTGGGGAGTCAAGAATGAGAATCTCCATTCAGTTGGGGATATCAGGAGTTTGGGTTGTATGTCAATCTACTGGGGAGTCAAGAATGAGAATCTTCATTCTGTTTGGGATATCAGGAGTTTGGGTTGTATGCTAATCTACTGGGGAGTCATGATTGAGAATCTTCATTCTGTAGAGGATATCAGGTGTTTGGGTTGTATGCCAATCTACTGGGGAGTCAAGAATGAGAATCTTCATTCTGTTGGGGATATCAGGTATTTGGGTTGTATGCCAATCTACTGGGGAGTCAAGAATGAGAATCTTCATTCTATTGGGGATATCAGGAGTTTGGGTTGTATGCCAATCTATTGGGGAGTCAAAATTGAGAATCTTCATTCTTTTGGGGATATCAGGAGTTTGGGTTGTATGCCAATCTAATGGGGATTCAAGAATGATAATCTTCATTTTGTTAGGGATATTAGGAGTTTGGGTTGTATGCCAATCTACTGGGGAGTCAAGAATGAGAATCTTCATTCTGTTGGGGATATCAGGAGTTTGGGTTGTATGCCAATCTACTGGGGAGTCAAGAATGAGAATCTTCATTCTGTTAGGGATATCAGGAGTTTGGGTTGTATGTCAATCTACTGGGGAGTCAAGAATGAGAATCTTCATTCTGTTGGGGATATCAGGAGTTTGGGTTGTATTCCAATCTACTGGGGAGTCAAGAATGAGAATTTTCATTCTGTTGTGGATATCAGGAGTTTGGGTTATATGCTAATCTACTGGGAGTCAAGAATGAGAATCTTCATTCTATTGGGGATATCAGGAATTTGGGTTGTATGTCAATCTACTGGGGAGTCAAGAATGAAAATCTCAATTCAGGTTGGGATAATAGGAATTTGGGTTGTATGATAATCTATTGGGGAGTCAAGAATGAGAATCTTCATTCTGTTGGGGATATCAGGAGTTTGGGTTGTATTCCAATCTACTGGGGAGTCAATATTGAGAATCTTCATTCTGTTGAGGATATCAGGAGTTTGGGTTGTATGTCAATCTACTGGGGAGTCAAGAATGAGAATCTTCATTCTGTTGGGGATATCAGGTGTTTGGGTTGTATGCCAATCTACTGGGGAGTCAAGAATGAGAATCTTCATTCTGTTGGGGATATCAGGAGTTTGGGTTGTATGCCAATCTATTGTGGAGTCAAGATTGAGAATCTTCATTCTGTTGGGGATATCAGGAGTTTTGGTTGTATTCCAATCTACTAGGGAGTCAAGAATGAGAATCTTCATTCTGTTGGGGATATCAGGAGTTTGGGTTGTATGCCAATATACTGGGGAGTCAAGAATGAGAATCTTCATTCTGTTGGGGATATCAGGAGTTTGGGTTGTATGTCAATCTAGTGGGGAGTCGAGAATGAGAATCTTCATTCTGTTGGGGATATCAGGAGTTTGGGTTGTATGCCAATCTACTGGGGAGTCAAGAATGAGAATCTTCATTCTATTGGGGATATCAGGAGTTTGGGTTGTATGCCAATCTACTGGGGAGTCAAGAATGAGAATCTTCATTCTGTTGGGGATATCATAAGTTTGGGTTGTATGCCAATCTACTGGGGAGTCAAGAATGAGAATCTTCATTCTGTTGGGGATATCAGGATTTTGGGTTGTATGCCTATAAACTGGGGAGTCAAGAATGAGAATCTTCATTTTGTTGGGGATATCAGGAGTTTGGGTTGTATGCCAATCTACTAGGGAGTCAAGAATGAGAATCTTCACTCTGTTGGGGATATCAGGAGTTTGGGTTGTATGTCAATCTACTGGGGAGTCTAGAATTAGAATCTTCATTCTGTAGGGGATATCAGGAGTTTTGGTTGTATGCCAATCTACTGGGGAGTCAAGAATGAGAATCTTCATTCTGTTGGGGATATCAGGAGTTTGGGTTGTATGTCAATCTACTGGGGAGTCAAGAATGAGAATCTCCATTCAGTTGGGGATATCAGGAGTTTAGGTTGTATGCCAATCTACTAGGGAGTCAAGAATGAGAATCTTCATTCTGTTGGGGATATCAGGAGTTTGGGTTGAATGCCAATCTACTGGGGAGTCAAGATTGAGAATCTTCATTCTGTTGGGGATATCAGGAGTTTGGGTTGTATGCTAATCTACTGGGGAGTCAAGAATGAGAATCTTCATTTTGTTGGGGATATCAGAAGTTTGGGTTATATGTCAATCTACTGGGGAGTCAAGAATGAGATTCTTCATTCAGTTGGGGATATCAGGAGTTTGGGTTGTATGCCAATCTACTGGGGAGTCAAGAATGAGAATCTTCATTCTGTTGGGGATATGAGGAGTTTGGGTTGTATGCCAATCTACTGGGGAGTCAAGATTGAGAATCTTCATTCTGTTGAGGATATCAGGAGTTTGGGTTGTATGCCAATCTACTGGGGAGTCAAGAATGAGAATCTTCATTCTGTTGGGGATATCAGGTATTTGGGTTGTATGCCAATCTACTGGGGAGTCAACAATGAGAAGCTTCATTCTATTGGGGATATCAGGAGTTTGGGTTGTATGCCAATCTAATGGGGAGTCAATATTGAGATGCTTCATTCTTTTGGGGATATCAGGAGTTTGGGTTGTATTCCAATCTACTGGGGAGTCAAGAATGAGAATCTTCATTTTGTTGGGGATATTAGGAGTTTGGGTTGTATGCCAATCTACTAGGGAGTCAAGAATGAGAATCTTCATTCTGTTGGGGATATCAGGAGTTTGGGTTGTATGCCAATCTACTAGGGAGTCAAGAATGAGAATCTTCATTCTGTTGGGGATATCAGGAGTTTGGGTTGTATGTCAATCTACTGGGGAGTCAAGAATGAGAATCTTCATTCAGTTGGGGATATCAGGAGTTTGGGTTGTATGCCAATCTACTGGGGAGTCAAGAATGAGAATCTTCATTCTGTTGGGATATCAGGAGTTTGGGTTGTATGCCAATCTACTGGGGAGTAAAGATTGAGAATCTTCATTCTGTTGAGGATATCAGGAGTTTGGGTTGTATGCCAATCTACTGGGGAGTCAAGAATGAGAATCTTCATTCTGTTGGGGATATCAAGAGTTTGGGATGTATGCCAATCTACTGGGGAGTCAAGAATGAGATTCTTCATTCTATTGGGGATATCAGGAGTTTGGGTTGTATTCCAATCTACTGGGGTGTCCAGATTTAGAATATTCATTCTGTTGCGGATATCAGGAGTTTGGGTTATATGCCAATCTACTAGGGAGTCAAGAATGAGAATCTTCATTCTGTTGGGGATATCAGGAGTTTGGGTTGTATGCTAATCTACTGGGGAGTAAAGATTGATAATCTTCATTCTGTTGGGGATATCAGGAGTTTGGGTTGTATGCCAATCTATTTGGGAGTCAAGAATGATAATCTTCATTCTGTTGGGGATATCAGGAGTTTCGGTTGTATTCCAATCTACTAGGGAGTCAAGAATGAGAATCTTCATTCTGTTGGGGATATCAGGAGTTTGGGTTGTATGCCAATCTACTGGGGAGTCAAGAATGAGAATCTTCATTCTGTTGGGGATATCAGGAGTTTGGGTTGTATGCCAATCTACTAGGGGGTCAAGAATGAGAATCTTCACTCTGTTGGGGATATCAGGAGTTTGGGTTGTATGTCAATCTACTGGGGAGTCAAGAATTAGAATCTTCATTTTGTAGGGGATATCAGGAGTTTTGGTTGTATGCCAATCTAATGGGGAGTCAAGAATGAGAATCTTCATTCTGTTGGAGATATCAGGAGTTTGGGTTGTATGTCAATCTACTAGGGAGTCAAGAATGAGAATCATCATTCAGTTGGGGATATCAAAAGTTTGGGTTGTATGCCTATCTACTGGGGAGTCAACAATGAGAATCTTCATTTTGTTGGGGATATCAGGAGTTTAGGTTGTATGCCAATCTACTAGGGAGTCAAGATTGAAAATCTTCATTCTGTTGAGGATATCAGGAGTTTGGGTTGTATGCCAATCTACTGTGGAGTCAACAATGAGAATCTTCATTCTGTTGGGGATATCAGGAGTTTAGGTTGTATGCCAATCTACTAGGGAGTCAAGATTGAAAATCTTCATTCTGTTGAGGATATCAGGAGTTTGGGTTGTATGCCAATCTACTGGGGAGTCAATAATGAGAATCTTCATTCTGTTGGGGATATTAGGTGTTTGGGTTGTATGCCAATCTACTAGGGAGTCAAGAATGAGAATCTTCATTCTGTTAGGGATATCAGGAGTTTGGGTTGTATGCCAATCTACTGGGGAGTCAAGATTGAGAATCTTCATTCTGTTGGGGATATCAGGAGTTTGGGTTGTATGCCAATCTACTGGGGAGTCAAGAATGAGAATCTTCATTCTGTTGGGGATATCAGGAGTTTGGGTTTTATGCCAATCTACTGGGGAGTCAAGAATGAGAATCTTAATTCTGTTGGGGATATCAGGAGTTTGGGTTGTATGCCAATCTACTGGGGAGTCAAGAATGAGAATCTTCATTCTGTTGGAGATATCAGGAGTTTGGGTTGTATGTCAATCTACTAGGGAGTCAAGAATGAGAATCTTCATTCAGTTGGGGATATCAAAAGTTTGGGTTGTATGCCAATCTATTGGGGAGTCAAGAATGAGAATCTTCATTCTGTTGGGGATATCAGGAGTTTGGGTTGTATGCCAATCTACTGGGGAGTCAAGAATGAGAATCTTCATTTTGTTGGGGATATTAGGAGTTTGGGTTGTATGCCAATCTACTGGGGAGTCAAGAATGAGAATCTTCATTCTGTTGGGGATATCAGGAGTTTGGGTTGTATGCCAATCTACTGGGGAGTCAAGAATGAGAATCTTCATTCTGTTGGGGATATCAGGAGTTTGGGTTGTATGTCAATCTACTGGGGAGTCAAGAATGAGAATCTTCATTCAGTTGGGGATATCAGGAGTTTGGGTTGTATGCCAATCTACTGGGGAGTCAAGAATGAGAATCTTCATTCTGTTGGGATATCAGGAGTTTGGGTTGTATGCCAATCTACTGGGGAGTAAAGATTGAGAATCTTCATTCTGTTGAGGATATCAGGAGTTTGGGTTGTATGCCAATCTACTGGGGAGTCAAGAATGAGAATCTTCATTCTGTTGGGGATATCAGGAGTTTGGGTTGTATGCCAATCTACTGGGGAGTCAAGAATGAGATTCTTCATTCTATTGGGGATATCAGGAGTTTGGGTTGTATGCCAATCTACTGGGGTGTCCAGATTTAGAAGATTCATTCTGTTGCGGATATCAGGAGTTTGGGTTATATGCCAATCTACTAGGGAGTCAAGAATGAGAATCTTCATTTTGTTGGGGATATCAGGAGTTTGGGTTGGATGCTAATCTACTGGGGAGTAAAGATTGAGAATCTTCATTCTGTTGGGGATATCAGGAGTTTGGGTTGTATGCCAATCTATTTGGGAGTCAAGAATGATAATCTTCATTCTGTTGGGGATATCAGGAGTTTCAGTTGTATTCCAATCTACTAGGGAGTCAAGAATGAGAATCTTCATTCTGTTGGGGATATCAGGAGTTTGGGTTGTATGCCAATCTACTGGGGAGTCAAGAATGAGAATCTTCATTATGTTTGGGATATCAGGAGTTTGGGTTGTATGTCAATCTTTTGGGGAGTCAAGAATGAGAATCTTCAATTTGTTGGGGATATCAGGAGTTTGGGTTTTATGCCAATCTACTGGGGAGTCAAGAATGAGAATCTTCATTCTGTTGGGGATATCAAAAGTTTGGGTTGTATGCCAATCTACTGGGGAGTCAACAATGAGAATCTTCATTTTGTTGGGGATATCAGGAGTTTAGGTTGTATGCCAATCTACTAGAGAGTCAAGATTGAAAATCTTCATTCTGTTGAGGATATCAGGAGTTTGGGTTGTATGCCAATCTACTGGGGAGTCAACAATGAGAATCTTCATTCTGTTGGGGATATCAGGAGTTTAGGTTGTATGCCAATCTACTAGGGAGTCAAGATTGAAAATCTTCATTCTGTTGAGGATATCAGAAGTTTGGGTTGTATGCCAATCTACTGGGGAGTCAATAATGAGAATCTTCATTCTGTTGGGGATATCAGGTGTTTGGGTTGTATGCCAATCTACTAGGGAGTCAAGAATGAGAATCTTCATTCTGTTGGGGATATCAGGAGTTTGGGTTGTATGCCAATCTACTGGGGAGTCAAGATTGAGAATCTTCATTCTCTTGGGGATATCAGGAGTTTGGGTTGTATGCCAATCTACTGGGGAGTCAAGAATGAGAATCTTCATTCTGTTGGGGATATCAGGAGTTTGGGTTTTATGCCAATCTACTGGGGAGTCAAGAATGAGAATCTTAATTCTGTTGGGGATATCAGGAGTTTGGGTTGTATGCCAATCTACTGGGGAGTCAAGAATGAGAATCTTCATTCTGTTGGAGATATCAGGAGTTTGGGTTGTATGTCAATCTACTAGGGAGTCAAGAATGAGAATCTTCATTCAGTTGGGGATATCAAAAGTTTGGGTTGTATGCCAATCTACTGGGGAGTCAAGAATGAGAATCTTCATTCTGTTGGGGATATTAGGAGTTTGGGTTGTATGCCAATCTACTGGGGAGTCAAGATTGACAATCTTCATTCTGTTGAGGATATCAGGAGTTTGGGTTGTATGCCAATCTACTGGGGAGTCAAGAATGGGAATCTTCATTCTGTTTGGGATATCAGGAGTTTTGGTTGTATGTCAATCTACTGGTGAGTCAAGAATGAGAATCTTCCTTCTGTTGGGGATATTAGGAGTTTGGGTTGTATGTCAATCTATTGGGGAGTCAAGATTGAGAATCTTCATTCTGTTGGGGATATCATGAGTTTGGGTTGTATGCCAATCTAGTGGGGAGTCAAGAATGAGAATCTTCATTCTGTTGGGGATATCAGGAGTTTGGGTTGTATGTCAATCTACTGGGGAGTCGAGAATGAGAATCTTCATTCTGTTGGGGATATCAGGAGTTTGGGTTGTATGCCAATCTACTGGGGAGTCAAGAATGAGAATCTTCATTCTATTGGGGATATCAGGAGTTTGGGTTGTATGTCAATCTACTGGGGAGTCAAGAATGAGAATCATCATTCAGTTGGGGATATCAAAAGTTTGGGTTGTATCCCAATCTACTGGGGAGTCAACAATGAGAATCTTCATTTTGTTGGGGATATCAGGAGTTTAGGTTGTATGCCAATCTACTAGGGAGTCAAGATTGAAAATCTTCATTCTGTTGAGGATATCAGGAGTTTGGGCTGTATGCCAATCTACTGGGGAGTCAACAATGAGAATCTTCATTCTGTTGGGGATATCAGGAGTTTAGGTTGTATGCCAATCTACTAGGGAGTCAAGATTGAAAATCTTCATTCTGTTGAGGATATCAGGAGTTTGGGTTGTATGCCAATCTACTGGGGTGTCAATAATGAGAATCTTCATTCTGTTGGGGATATTAGGTGTTTGGGTTGTATGCCAATCTACTAGGGAGTCAAGAATGAGAATCTTCATTCTGTTGGGGATATCAGGAGTTTGGGTTGTATGCCAATCTACTGGGGAGTCAAGATTGAGAATCTTCATTCTGTTGGGGATATCAGGAGTTTGGGTTGTATGCCAATCTACTGGGGAGTCAAGAATGAGAATCTTCATTCTATTGGGGATATCAGGAGTTTGGGTTTTATGCCAATCTACTGGGGAGTCAAGAATGAGAATCTTAATTCTGTTGGGGATATCAGGAGTTTGGGTTGTATGCCAATCTACTGGGGAGTCAAGAATGAGAATCTTCATTCTGTTGGAGATATCAGGAGTTTGGGTTGTATGTCAATCTACTAGGGAGTCAAGAATGAGAATCTTCATTCAGTTGGGGATATCAAAAGTTTGGGTTGTATGCCAATCTATTGGGGAGTCAAGAATGAGAATCTTCATTCTGTTGGGGATATCAGGAGTTTGGGTTGTATGCCAATCTACTGGGGAGTCAAGAATGAGAATCTTCATTTTGTTGGGGATATTAGGAGTTAGGGTTGTATGACAATCTACTGGGGAGTCAAGAATGAGAATCTTCATTCTGTTGGGGATATCAGGAGTTTGGGTTGTATGTCAATCTACTGGGGAGTCAAGAATGAGAATCTTCATTCTGTTGGGGATATCAGGAGTTTGGGTTGTATGCCAATCTACTGGGGAGTCAAGATTGAGAATCTTCATTCTGTTAAGGATATCAGGAGTTTGGGTTGTATGCCAATCTACTGGGGAGTCAAGAATGAGAATCTTCATTCTGTTGGGGATATCAGGAGTTTGGGTTTTATGCCAATCTACTGGGGAGTCAAGAATGAGAATCTTAATTCTGTTGGGGATATCAGGAGTTTGGGTTGTATGCCAATCTACTGGGGAGTCAAGAATGAGAATCTTCATTCTGTTGGAGATATCAGGAGTTTGGGTTGTATGTCAATCTACTAGGGAGTCAAGAATGAGAATCTTCATTCAGTTGGGGATATCAAAAGTTTGGGTTGTA
Organism: Vicia faba; assembly: GCA_948472305.1. Classification (NCBI taxonomy): domain Eukaryota; kingdom Viridiplantae; phylum Streptophyta; class Magnoliopsida; order Fabales; family Fabaceae; genus Vicia; species Vicia faba. The sequence continues at coordinate 908,229,526 of OX451740.1, forward strand.
TGCCAATCTATTGGGGAGTCAAGAATGAGAATCTTCATTCTGTTGGGGATATCAGGAGTTTGGGTTGTATGCCAATCTACTGGGGAGTCAAGAATGAGAATCTTCATTTTGTTGGGGATATTAGGAGTTAGGGTTGTATGCCAATCTACTGGGGAGTCAAGAATGAGAATCTTCATTCTGTTGGGGATATCAGGAGTTTGGGTTGTATGCCAATCTACTGGGGAGTCAAGAATGAGAATCTTCATTCTGTTGGGGATATCAGGAGTTTGGGTTGTATGTCAATCTACTGGGGAGTCAAGAATGAGAATCTTCATTCAGTTGGGGATATCAGGAGTTTGGGTTGTATGCCAATCTACTGGGGAGTCAAGAATGAGAATCTTCATTCTGTTGGGATATCAGGAGTTTGGGTTGTATGCCAATCTACTGGGGAGTAAAGATTGAGAATCTTCATTCTGTTGAGGATATCAGGAGTTTGGGTTGTATGCCAATCTACTGGGGAGTCAAGAATGAGAATCTTCATTCTGTTGGGGATATCAGGAGTTTGGGTTGTATGCCAATCTACTGGGGAGTCAAGAATGAGATTCTTCATTCTATTGGGGATATCAGGAGTTTGGGTTGTATGCCAATCTACTGGGGTGTCCAGATTTAGAATATTCATTCTGTTGCGGATATCAGGAGTTTGGATTATATGCCAATCTACTAGGGAGTCAAGAATGAGAATCTTCATTTTGTTGGGGATATCAGGAGTTTGGGTTGGATGCTAATCTACTGGGGAGTAAAGATTGAGAATCTTCATTCTGTTGGGGATATCAGGAGTTTGGGTTGTATGCCAATCTATTTGGGAGTCAAGAATGATAATCTTCATTCTGTTGGGGATATCAGGAGTTTCAGTTGTATTCCAATCTACTAGGGAGTCAAGAATGAGAATCTTCATTCTGTTGGGGATATCAGGAGTTTGGGTTGTATGCCAATCTACTGGGGAGTCAAGAATGAGAATCTTCATTATGTTTGGGATATCAGGAGTTTGGGTTGTATGCCAATCTACTGTGGAGTCAAGAATGAGAATCTTCATTCTGTTGGGGATATCAGGAGTTTGGATTGTATGTCAATCTACTGGGGAGTCAAGAATGAGAATCTTCAATTTGTTGGGGATATCAGGAGTTTGGGTTTTATGCCAATCTACTGGGGAGTCAAGAATGAGAATCTTCATTCTGTTGGGGATATCAGAAGTTTGGGTTGTATGCCAATCTACTAGGGAGTCAAGAATGAGAATCTTCATTCTGTTGGAGATATCAGGAGTTTGGGTTGTATGTCAATCTACTGGGGAGTCAAGAATGAGAATCTTCATTCAGTTGGGGATATCAAAAGTTTGGGTTGTATGCCAATCTACTGGGGAGTCAACAATGAGAATCTTCATTTTGTTGGGGATATCAGGAGTTTAGGTTGTATGCCAATCTACTAGAGAGTCAAGATTGAAAATCTTCATTCTGTTGAGGATATCAGTAGTTTGGGTTGTATGCTAATCTACTGGGGAGTCAACAATGAGAATCTTCATTCTGTTGGGGATATCAGGAGTTTAGGTTGTATGCCAATCTACTAGGGAGTCAAGATTGAAAATCTTCATTCTGTTGAGGATATCAGGAGTTTGGGTTGTATGCCAATCTACTGGGGAGTCAATAATGAGAATCTTCATTCTGTTGGGGATATCAGGTGTTTGGGTTGTATGCCAATCTACTAGGGAGTCAAGAATGAGAATCTTCATTTTGTTGGGGATATCAGGAGTTTGGGTTGTATGCCAATCTACTGGGGAGTCAAGATTGAGAATCTTCATTCTGTTGGGGATATCAGGAGTTTGGGTTGTATGCCAATCTACTGGGGAGTCAAGAATGAGAATCTTCATTCTGTTGGGGATATCAGGAGTTTGGGTTTTATGCCAATCTACTGGGGAGTCAAGAATGAGAATCTTAATTCTGTTGGGGATATCAGGAGTTTGGGTTGTATGCCAATGTACTGGGGAGTCAAGAATGAGAATCTTCATTCTGTTGGAGATATCAGGAGTTTGGGTTGTATGTCAATCTACTAGGGAGTCAAGAATGAGAATCTTCATTCAGTTGGGGATATCAAAAGTTTGGGTTGTATGCCAATCTACTGGGGAGTCAAGAATGAGAATCTTCATTCTGTTGGGGATATTAGGAGTTTGGGTTGTATGCCAATCTACTGGGGAGTCAAGATTGACAATCTTCATTCTGTTGAGGATATCAGGAGTTTGGGTTATATGCCAATCTACTGGGGAGTCAAGAATGGGAATCTTCATTCTGTTTGGGATATCAGGAGTTTTGGTTGTATGTCAATCTACTGGTGAGTCAAGAATGAGAATCTTCCTTCTGTTGGGGATATTAGGAGTTTGGGTTGTATGTCAATCTATTGGGGAGTCAAGATTGAGAATCTTCATTCTGTTGGGGATATCATGAGTTTGGGTTGTATGCCAATCTAGTGGGGAGTCAAGAATGAGAATCTTCATTCTGTTGGGGATATCAGGAGTTTGGGTTGTATGTCAATCTACTGGGGAGTCGAGAATGAGAATCTTCATTCTGTTGGGGATATCAGGAGTTTGGGTTGTATGCCAATCTACTGGGGAGTCAAGAATGAGAATCTTCATTCTATTGGGGATATCAGGAGTTTGGGTTGTATGCCAATCTACTGGGGGGTCCAGATTGAGAATCTTCATTCTGTTTCGGATATCAGGGGTTTGGGTTGTATGCCAATCTACTGGGGAGTTAAGAATGAGAATCTTCATTCTGTTGGGGATATCAGGAGTTTGGGTTTTATGCCAATCTACTGGGGAGTCAAGAATGAGAATCTTAATTCTGTTGGGGATATCAGGAGTTTGGGTTGTATGCCAATCTATTGGGGAGTCAAGAATGAGAATCTTCATTCTGTTGGGGATATCAGGAGTTTGGGTTGTATGCCAATCTACTGGGGAGTCAAGAATGAGAATCTTCATTCAGTTGGGGATATCAAAAGTTTGGGTTGTATGCCAATCTACTGGGGAGTCAAGAATGAGAATCTTCATTCTGTTGGGGATATTAGGAGTTTGGGTTGTATGCCAATCTACTGGGGAGTCAAGATTGACAATCTTCATTCTGTTGAGGATATCAGGAGTTTGGGTTATATGCCAATCTACTGGGGAGTCAAGAATGGGAATCTTCATTCTGTTTGGGATATCAGGAGTTTTGGTTGTATGTCAATCTACTGGTGAGTCAAGAATGAGAATCTTCCTTCTGTTGGGGATATTAGGAGTTTGGGTTGTATGTCAATCTATTGGGGAGTCAAGATTGAGAATCTTCATTCTGTTGGGGATATCATGAGTTTGGGTTGTATGCCAATCTAGTGGGGAGTCAAGAATGAGAATCTTCATTCTGTTGGGGATATCAGGAGTTTGGGTTGTATGTCAATCTACTGGGGAGTCGAGAATGAGAATCTTCATTCTGTTGGGGATATCAGGAGTTTGGGTTGTATGCCAATCTACTGGGGAGTCAAGAATGAGAATCTTCATTCTATTGGGGATATCAGGAGTTTGGGTTGTATGTCAATCTACTGGGGAGTCCAGATTGAGAATCTTCATTCTGTTTCGGATATCAGGGGTTTGGGTTGTATGCCAATCTACTGGGGAGTTAAGAATGAGAATCTTCATTCTGTTGGGGATATCAGGAGTTTGGGTTGTATGCTAATCTACTGGGGAGTAAAGATTGAGAATCTTCATTCTGTTGGGGATATCAGGAGTTTGGGTTGTATGCCAATCTATTGGGGAGTCAAGAATGAGAATCTTCATTCTGTTGGGGATATCAGGAGTTTGGGTTGTATGCCAATCTACTGGGGAGTCAAGAATGGGAATCTTCATTCTGTTTGGGATATCAGGAGTTTTGGTTATATGCCAATCTACTAGGGAGTCAAGAATGAGAATCTTCATTCTGTTGGGGATATCAGGAGTTATGATTGTATGCCAATCTTCTGGGGAGTCAAGAATGAGAATCTTCATTCTGTTGGGGATATCAGGAGTTTGGGTTGTATGCCAATCTACTGGGGAGTCAAGAATGAGAATCTTCATTATGTTGGGGGTATAAGGAGTTTGGGTTGTATGTCAATCTATTGGGGAGTCAAAAATGAGAATCTTCATTCTGTTGGGGATATCAGGAGTTTGGGTTGTATTCCAATCTACTGGGGAGTCAAGAATGAGAATCTTCATTCTGTTGGGGATATCAGAAGTTTGGGTTGTATGCCAATCTACTGGGGAGTCAAGAATGAGAATCTTCATTCTGTTGGGGATATCAGGATTTTGGGTTGTATGCCTATAAACTGAGGAGTCAAGAATGAGAATCTTCATTCTGTTGGGGATATCAGGAGTTTGGGTTGTATGCCAACCTACTAGGGGGTCAAGAATGAGAATCTTCATTCTGTTGGGGATATCAGGAGTTTGGGTTGTATGTCAATCTACTGTGGAGTCAAGAATGAGAATCTTCATTCTGTAGGGGATATCAGGAGTTTGGGTTGTATGCCAATCTACTGGGGAGTCAAGAATGAGAATCTTCATTCTGTTGGGGATATCAGGAGTTTGGGTTGTATGTCAATCTACTGGTGAGTCAAGAATGAGAATCTTCCTTCTGTTGGGGATATTAGGAGTTTGGGTTGTATGTCAATCTATTGGGGAGTCAAGATTGAGAATCTTCATTCTGTTGGGGATATCATGAGTTTGGGTTGTATGCCAATCTAGTGGGGAGTCAAGAATGAGAATCTTCATTCTGTTGTGGATATCAGGAGTTTGGGTTGTATGTCAATCTACTGGGGAGTCGAGAATGAGAATCTTCATTCTGTTGGGGATATCAGGAGTTTGGGTTGTATGCCAATCTACTGGGGAGTCAAGAATGAGAATCTTCATTCTATTGGGGATATCAGGAGTTTGGGTTGTATGCCAATCTACTGGGGAGTCCAGATTGAGAATCTTCATTCTGTTTCGGATATCAGGGGTTTGGGTTGTATGCCAATCTACTGGGGAGTTAAGAATGAGAATCTTCATTCTGTTGGGGATATCAGGAGTTTGGGTTGTATGCTAATCTACTGGGTAGTAAAGATTGAGAATCTTCATTCTGTTGGGGATATCAAGAGTTTGGGTTGTATGCCAATCTATTGGGGAGTCAAGAATGAGAATCTTCATTCTGTTGGGGATATCAGGAGTTTGGGTTGTATGCCAATCTACTGGGGAGTCAAGAATGGGAATCTTCATTCTGTTTGGGATATCAGGAGTTTTGGTTATATGCCAATCTACTAGGGAGTCAAGAATGAGAATCTTCATTCTGTTGGGGATATCAGGAGTTATGATTGTATGCCAATCTACTGGGAGTCAAGAATGAGAATCTTCATTCTGTTGGGGATATCAGGAGTTTGGGTTGTATGCCAATCTACTGGGGAGTCAAGAATGAGAATCTTCATTCTGTTGGGGGTATAAGGAGTTTGGGTTGTATGCCAATCTATTGGGGAGTCAAAAATGAGAATCTTCATTCTGTTGGGGATATCAGGAGTTTGGGTTGTATTCCAATCTACTGGGGAGTCAAGAATGAGAATCTTCATTCTGTTGGGGATATCAGAAGTTTGGGTTGTATGCCAATCTACTGGGGAGTCAAGAATGAGAATCTTCATTCTGTTGGGGATATCAGGATTTTGTGTTGTATGCCTATAAACTGAGGAGTCAAGAATGAGAATCTTCATTCTGTTGGGGATATCAGGAGTTTGGGTTGTATGCCAACCTACTAGGGGGTCAAGAATGAGAATCTTCATTCTGTTGGGGATATCAGGAGTTTGGGTTGTATGTCAATCTACTGTGGAGTCAAGAATGACAATCTTCATTCTGTAGGGGATATCAGGAGTTTGGGTTGTATGCCAATCTACTGGGGAGTCAAGAATGAGAATCTTCATTCTGTTGGGGATATCAGGAGTTTGGGTTGTATGTCAATCTACTGGGGAGTCAAGAATGAGAATCTCCATTCAGTTGGGGATATCAGGAGTTTGGGTTGTATGCCAATCTACTGGGGAGTCAAGAATGAGAATCTTCATTCTGTTGGGGGTATAAGGAGTTTGGGTTGTATGTCAATCTATTGGGGAGTCAAAAATGAGAATCTTCATTCTGTTGGGGATATCAGGAGTTTGGGTTGTATTCCAATCTACTGGGGAGTCAAGAATGAGAATCTTCATTCTGTTGGGGATATCAGAAGTTTGGGTTGTATGCCAATCTACTGGGGAGTCAAGAATGAGAATCTTCATTCTGTTGGGGATATCAGGATTTTGGGTTGTATGCCAATCTACTAGGGAGTCAAGAATTAGAATCTTCATTGTGTTGGGGATATCAGGAGTTTGGGTTGTATGCCAATCTACTGGGGATTCAAGAATGAGAATCTTCATTCTGTTGGAGATATCAAGAGTTTGGGTTGTATGCCAATCTACTGGGAAGTCAAGAATGAGAATCTTCATTCTGTTGGGGATATCAGGAGTTTGGGTTGTATTCCAATCTACTGGGGAGTCAAGAATGAGAATCTTCATTCTGTTGTGGATATCAGGATTTTGGGTTATATGCTAATCTACTGGGAGTCAAGAATGAGAATCTTCATTCTGTTGGGGATATCAGGAGTTTGGGTTGTATGTCAATCTACTGGGGAGTCAAGAATGAAAATCTCCATTCAGTTGGGGATATCAGGAGTTAAGGTTGTATGCCAATCTACTGGGGAGTCAAGAATGAGAATCTTCATTCTGTTGGGGATATCAGGAGTTTGGGTTGTATTCCAATCTACTGGGGAGTCAAGATTGAGAATATTCATTCTGTTGAGGATATCAGGAGTTTGGGTTGTATGTCAATCTACCGGGGAGTCAAGAATGAGAATCTTTATTCTGTTGGGGATATCAGGTGTTTGGGTTGTATGCCAATCTACTGGGGAGTCAAGATTGAGAATCTTCATTCTTTTGGGGATATCAGGAGTTTGGGTTGTATGCCAATCTACTGGGGAGTCAAGAATGAGAATCTCCATTCAGTTGGGGATATCAGGAGTTTGGGTTGTATGTCAATCTACTGGGGAGTCAAGAATGAGAATATTCATTCAGTCGGGGATATCAGGAGTTTGTGTTGTATGCTAATCTACTGGGGAATCAAGAATGAGAATCTTTATTATGTTGGGAATATCAGGAGTTTGGGTTGTATGCCAATATACTGGGGAGTCAAGATTGAGAATCTTCATTCTGTTGAGGATATAAGGAGTTTGGGTTGTATGCTAATCTACTGGGGAGTCAAGAATGAGAATCTTCATTCTGTTTGGGATATCAGGAGTTTGGGTTGTATGTCAATCTACTGGGGAGTCAAGAATGAGAATCTTCATTCTGTTGGGGATATCAGGTGTTTGGGTTGTATGTCAATCTACTGGGGAGTCAAGAATGAGAATCTTCATTCAATTGGGGGTATCAGGAGTTTGGGTTGTATGCCAATCTACTAGGGAGTCAAGAATGAGAATCTTCATTCTGTTGGGGATATAAGGAGTTTGGGTTGTATGCCAATATACTGGGGAGTCAAGATTGAGAATATTCATTCTGTTAAGGATATCAGGAGTTTGGGTTGTATGCCAATCTACTGGGGAGTCAAGAATGAGAATCTTCATTCTGTTTGGGATATCAGGAGTTTGGGTTGTATGCCAATCTACTGGGGAGTCAAGAATGAGAATCTTCATTCTATTGGGGATATTAGGAGTTTGGATTGTATGCCAATCTACTGAGGAGTCAAGAATGAGAATCTTCATTCTGTTGGGGATATCAGGAGTTTGGGTTGTATGCCAATCTACTGGGGAGTCAAGAATGAGAATCTTCATTCTGTTGGGGATATTTGGAGTTTGGGTTGTATGCCAATCTACTGGGGAGTCAAGAATGAGAATCTTCATTCTATTGGGGATATCAGGAGTTTGGGTTGTATGTCAATCTTCTGTGGAGTCAAGATTGAGAATCTTCATTCTGTTGGGGATATCAGGAGTTTGGGTTGTATGCCAATCTACTGGCATCAGAGCAGGCACCCTGCCTTTATTACTGGGTGAGATCTAGGGATATCACTTTCTGGCACTATGGACAAAGAAGGAGTTTTTGGAAATAGACCACCCATTCTGGATGGAACTAATTATGACTACTGGAAACCTCGTATGATTGCCTTCCTAAAATCTCTGGACAAAAAGGCTTGGAGAGCTGCTGACAAAGGATGGATTCATCCCACCATAACTGAGATAGATGGGACAATTAGTCTGAAGCCTGAGGAAGATTGGAGTAAAGAAGAAGATGAGTTAGCTCTGGGAAATTCAAAAGCTTTAAATGCCTTGTTCAATGGAATTGATAGAAACATTTTCAGACTAGTACATCAATATGAACTGGCCAAGGAAGTTTGGGACACTCTCAAAACTACTCATGAGGGCACTTCCAAAGTAAAAATGTCAAGGCTTCAGATGTTGACCACCAAGTTTGAGAATCTAAAAATGATGGAAGATGAAACCATTCATGAGTTTCACATGAACTTCTTGGAGATTGCCAACACCTCAGGAGCACTGGGAGAAAAGATGTCAGAAGAAAAACTGGTGAGGAAGATTCTCAGATCCTTGCCTAAAAGATTTGCAATGAAGGTAACTGCCATAGAGGAAGCCCAGGACATTAGCAAGTTGAAAGTGGATAAACTTATTGGGTCTCTTCAGACTTTTGAGATGGGAATCACTGATAATGGTGTCAAGAAGAACAAGAGCATAGCACTTATGTCCAACACTGATGTTGAAGAAAACATTTCAGAAGCTGTAGCCATGCTTGGAAGACAGTTCAACAAACTCATCAAAAGAATAGATCCAAAGTCAAGGTCTAATGTTCATAACATTCCCTCTAACATTGACAGTTCCAGCAGAAGACCAAGGTCAGAAGAGAAGGGAATTCAAGGCAGAGGAACTCAATGCCATGGTTGTGAAGGATATGGGCATATTCGAGCTGAATGTCCTACCTTTCTTAAGAAACAAAAAGGAATGACAGTTACTTGGTCTGACTGTGATTTAGAAAGTAATTCTGAAGAAGAGACTGCCAAACGAGTTACTGCTTTAACTGGTGTTTGTACTTCTGAAAGTGACACTAGTGATGAAGAAGTGACATTTGAAGAACTGGCTGATACCTACAAGAAATTGTGTATCAGAAGTGCTGAAGTCTGTGTGCAGAATGAGAAACAATCAAAACTCATTATAAAGCTGGAGGCTGAAAAAAGGGCAAATCTTGAAACTATAAGTCATCTAGAAGGAGAAGTTCAATTGCTGAACTCACAACTGAATCAAATGACCAAATCTGTCAAGATGTTGACCAATGGAACAGACAAATTGGAAGAGATCCTTCAGGTTGGACAAAATGTGGGAAATAAATCTGGACTAGGATTTATGGAAGCAAAGAAATCTGGTACTGGTAAGCAAATGTCAAAACAGATGTCTCAACACAACTCTCAACATCAGGAACAGAGACATATGAAGAAAGGGTACCAAAGATGGAAATGTCATCATTGTGGGAGATATGGTCACATAAAGCCCTTCTGCTTCAGACTACATGGATATCCTAATCAGAACTCAGGTGTCAAACCTAAGTCTAAAAAGGTACCACATGCTCCTAAATGGAAGAAAAAGGCTACTGCACTGATAGCTCACACTTCCCTGAGGGTCTCTGCAAAGGAAGACTGGTACTTTGACAGTGGATGTTCCAGACACATGACTGGAATCAAGAACCTCCTCAATAATGTTAAGCCTCACACCACCAGTTTTGTGACCTTTGGAGATGGGGCTAAAGGTGAAAACAAAGGAGTTGGTGATTTGGACTGCCCTGGAGTTCCAAGTCTGAATGAAGTACTGCTGGTGAATGGGCTGACCGCTAATCTCATTAGTATCAGTCAACTGTGTGATCTAGGATTCAAGGTCAATTTCTCAAAATCTGAATGCCTTGTAATCAATGACAAACAAGAGATAGTAATGAAAGGAGTCAGATCCAAAGACAACTGTTACTTGTGGGAGCCTGAGAACACTAATTTCTCATCTGTGTGTTCCATTGCAAAAGAAGAAAAAGAGGTGAAACTGTGGCACCAAAAACTTGGCCATCTTCATCTAAGGGGTATGAAGAGGATTATCTCCTTGGAGGCAGTCAGAGGGATTCCAAAACTGCAAATTGATGAAGGAAGAGTTTGTGGTGAATGTCAGGTTGGTAAGCAGACTAGGATGTCACATCCAAAGTCAAGACATCTGACCACCTCTAAGGTTCTAGAACTCCTCCATATGGATCTGATGGGACCAATGCAAGTAGAGAGTCTTGGTGGTAAAAGATATGCCTATGTGGTTGTGGATGATTTTTCCAGATTCACCTGGATTAATTTCATTAGGGAAAAATCAGATGCATTTGAAGTTTTTAGAGAACTGTGCAAGAGAATTCAAAGAGAGAAGGAAGGATGTATTATCAGAATCAGAAGTGATCGTGGCAAGGAATTTGAAAACAGCAAGTTTGATGACTTCTGTTCTTCAGAAGGAATCAGTCATGAGTTTTCTTCTCCTATAACACCTCAGCAAAATGGAGTTGTGGAAAGAAAAAACAGGACCATACAAGAATCTGCCAGAGCAATGTTACATGCCAAAAGACTTCCTATGTATTTTTGGGCTGAAGCTATGAATACAGCTTGCTATGTTCATAACAGGGTCACCTTGAGAAAGGGAACCTCATCCACCATATATGAACTCTGGAAAGGAAGAAAACCAACTTTGAAGTACTTCCATGTGTTTGGCAGCAAATGCTATATTCTGTCTGATCGTGAACAAAGAAGAAAACTGGACCCCAAAAGTGATGAAGGCATATTTCTAGGATACTCCTCAAACAACAGAGCTTATAGAGTATTCAACTCCAGAACCAAAACCATGATGGAATCAATAAATGTTATAATTGATGACTATCATGAAGAAATAGATGTTCCTTGTACTGTTGAGACATTCTTTGAGACTTCAACACAACAGAATGACCTACCCACCTCCACCACAACAGAATCTGAATCAAAGGAAGCTAGCAAGATCCCTTCCATCAGAATTCAGAAGGATCATCCAAAAGAGCTCATCATAGGAGATCCCAATAGTGGAGTCATCACAAGATCTAGAGAAATCATCTCAAACTCTTGTTTTGTGTCCAAAATGGAACCAAGAAATGTCAAGGAAGCCTTAACTGATGAATATTGGATTGGTGCAATGCAAGATGAACTGAACCAATTCAAGCAACATGAAGTTTGGGAACTGGTTCCTAGACCTGAAGGAACTAACATCATTGGGACAAAATGGATATTCAAGAACAAGTCAGATGCTGAAGGAGCTGTCACCAGAAATAAGGCAAGACTTGTTGCTCAAGGATACACCCAGGTTGAAGGGGTTGATTTTGATGAAACCTTTGCACCTGTAGCCAGGCTGGAATCAATCAGACTCTTGTTGTCAATTGCTTGTCTTCTGAAGTTCAAGTTATTTCAGATGGATGTGAAAAGTGCCTTTCTAAATGGGTACTTAAATGAGGAAGCTTATGTGGAACAACCTAAAGGTTTTGTGGATCCAACCCACCCTGATCATGTCTACAAATTGAGAAAAGCTCTATATGGCCTGAAACAAGCTCCTAGAGCATGGTATGACAGGTTAACAAAGTTTCTCTCAGACAAAGGCTACAGAAAAGGAGGTTTGGACAAAACTCTCTTTGTCAAAACTGAAGGAGGGAAGTTGATGTTTGCCCAAATATATGTTGATGACATAGTGTTTGGAGGAATGTCAGAACATATGGTTAAACACTTTGCTGATCAGATGCAGGCTGAATTTGAAATGAGTCTCATGGGAGAACTAACTTATTTTCTTGGACTACAAGTCTCACAGATGGAGGACTCAATCTTCTTATCTCAAAGCAAGTATGCTAAGAATATTGTAAAGAAGTTTGGTATGGAGAATGCAAGTCACAAAAGGACTCCTGCTCCTACTCATCTAAAGCTTTCCAAAAATTCAAGTGGGGTTAAGGTGGATCAAAGTCTGTACAGAAGCATGATAGGAAGCTTGTTGTACTTAACTGCCAGCAGACCTGATATTTCCTTTGCAGTTGGAGTTTGTGCTAGATACCAAGCTGATCCCAAAGTCAGTCATATCAATCAAGTGAAGAGAATTTTGAAGTATGTAAGTGGTACTTACAACTATGGATTGATGTATACTCATGGCTGTGAACCAGCTCTGACTGGCTACTGTGATGCTGATTGGGCTGGTAGTGCTGATGATAGAAAAAGCACCTCTGGAGGATGTTTCTTCTTGGGAAGTAATCTGGTTTCCTGGTTCAGCAAGAAACAGAATTGTGTGTCCCTTTCCACTGCTGAAGCTGAATACATTGCCGCTGGTAGTAGCTGCTCTCAAATGATATGGATGAAACAAATGCTCACTGAGTATAATGTCACACAAGATGTTATGACATTGTACTGTGACAATCTGAGTACAATCAACATATCCAAGAATCCCATTCAGCATAGCAGGACCAAACATATTGACATACGACATCACTTTATCAGAGACCTTGTAGAAGATAAGACAATCAAATTGGAACATGTTGCCACTGAGCTACAGCTGGCTGACATTTTTACCAAGGCTCTGGATGCAAATCAATTTGAAAACTTAAGGGGTAAGCTGGGTATTTGCCAACATGAGGAATTGTAGCAATTAATTTTGCTTAAAACAAGGATCAAAGGAGTTATGCCTGTTCTGATTGGTTTAAAATTGTATTTTCTCATTTCCTACAATTCTTTTAAGAAGTTGAATAGACACTCCCTTGCTTCCTTCCCCTCTCGTCTCCTCATCAAAACCCAGTCTCTCAATCAGAAATTTCTCCTCAGTTGTTGTTGGTCCTCTAAGACTGTCAAAATGTCTCAAACACCATCATCATCCAATACGACTATTTCAACCTCTTCCTCTGATCAAGATTCTAAGACAATCTCTTCTTGTCTGGACTCTGACGTTCTGGAGATCTCTTCTCGTAGAAAAGTGGGAACTAACCCCACCAAGGTCAAAGAGTTGAGAACAAGACATGCAGCAAAGCCCCAAGCTTCTGCCTCTGGTAATTCATCTCATCCTTCTTCTTCAGTTCCCCCTGAAATTGCAAATAGGGAAGGGACAGCCTATGTTAATCAAGCAATAGCAAAAATTGTTTCAAGAATTCTGAACGAGAACCACTCAGTTCCTGGCATTTCTGTTCCTCTAAACCAAGAAAGCTCAAATGCTGAAACAAATCCAGATGTCTCTAAGAATGTTGAGACATCAAACAAAGAGAAGAATGCTCACATTGCTCACAAGAAAAGAAAGAAGCCCGAATCCTCTGGATCTGATGACAGTGCTTGAAGGTTGGTTGCTGTTTGGTGGTGTTGCTGGTTGGTGCTGATATCTGGTGGAGTTTGGAAGTGTGTTCAGTTTTTTTCCTGCTGCTGCTCTTATTAATTGTTCTTGGATAACTGTATAATCATTATGAACATGGTATCTTTGGCCCATTTGTGGCTAAAGAGGGGGAGAATATTTTGGTACTTACTTAATTCAAGTTAGTACTTGACATTCTATTTTTCTACTGTCACTTATTTCTGCTGCTATCTATCTCTGATTGCTTAGGGTCTTTAGCCAAAAATCTGCCAAAGGGGGAGTTTGTAGGTGTTTAGGTATTGGCTTGCATTTTTGGTAAATCCCAAGTGTATGTGTGAATGTCATGACTGATGTCATAACATTCTAGTTTAGTTTGTACTGACTCATTAGGTACCTTTGCAGAAAAATATTGAGAATCTTCATTCTATTGGGGATATCAGGAGTTTGGGTTGTATGCCAATCTATTGGGGAGTCCAGATTGAGAATATTCATTCTGTTCCGGATATCAGGGGTTTGGGTTGTATGCCAATCTACTGGGGAGTTAAGAATGAGAATCTTCATTCTGTTGGGGTTATCAGGAGTTTGGGTTGTATGCTAATCTACTGAGGAGTAAAGATTGAGAATCTTCATTCTGTTGGGGATATCAGGAGTTTGGGTTGTATGCCAATCTATTGGGGAGTCAAGAATGAGAATCTTCATTCTGTTGGGGATATCAGGAGTTTGGGTTGTATGCCAATCTACTGGGGAGTCAAGAATGATAATCTTCATTCTGTTGGGGATATCAGGAGTTTGGGTTGTATGCCAATCTACTGGGGAGTCAAGAATGGGAATCTTCATTCTGTTTGGGATATCAGGAGTTTGGGTTGTATGCCAATCTACTGGGGAGTCAAGAATGAGAATCTTCATTCTGTTGGGGATATCAGGAGTTTGGTTTGTATGCCAATCTACTGGGGAGTCAAGAATGAGAATCTTCATTCTGTTGGGGATATCAGGAGTTTGGGTTGTATGCCAATCTACTGGGGAGTCAAGAATGAGAATCTTCATTCTGTTGGGGGTATCAGGAGTTTGGGTTGTATGCCAATCTACTGGGGAGTCAAGAATGAGAATCTTCATTTTGTTGGGGATATCAGAAGTTTGGGTTGTATGCCAATCTATTGGGGAGTCAAGAATGAGAATCTTCATTCTGTTGGGGGTATCAGGAGTTTGGGTTGTATGCCAATCTACTGGGGAGTCAAGAATGAGAATCTTCATTCTGTTGGGGATATCAGGAGTTTGGTTTGTATGCCAATCTACTGGGGAGTCAAGAATGAGAATCTTCATTCTGTTGGGGATATCAGAAGTTTGGGTTGTATGCCAATCTACTGGGGAGTCAAGAATGAGAATCTTCATTCTGTTGGGGATATCAGGATTTTGGGTTGTATGCCTATAAACCGGGGAGTCAAGAATGAGAATCTTCATTCTGTTGGGGATATCAGGAGTTTGGGTTGTATGCCAACCTACTAGGGGGTCAAGAATGAGAATCTTCATTCTGTTGGGAATATCAGGAGTTTGGGTTGTATGTCAATCTACTGTGGAGTCAAGAATGAGAATCTTCATTCTGTAGGGGATATCAGGAGTTTGGGTTGTATGCCAATCTATTGGGGAGTCAAGAATGAGAATCTTCATTCTGTTGGGGATATCAGGAGTTTGGGTTGTATGCCAATCTCCTGGGGAGTCAAGAATGATAATCTTCAATCTGTTGGGGAGATCAGGAGTTTGGGTTGTATGCCAATCTACTGGGGAGTCAAGAATGGGAATCTTCATTCTGTTTGGGATATCAGGAGTTTGGGTTGTATGCCAATCTATTGGGGAGTCAAGAATGAGAATCTTCATTCTGTTGGGGATATCAGGAGTTTGGATTGTATGCCAATCTACTGGGGAGTCAAGAATGAGAATCTTCATTCTGTTGGGGATATCAGGAGTTTGGGTTGTATGCCAATCTACTGGGGAGTCAAGAATGAGAATCTTCATTCTGTTGGGGGTATCAGGAGTTTGGGTTGTATGCCAATCTACTGGGGAGTCAAGAATGAGAATCTTCATTCTGTTGGGGATATCAGGAGTTTGGGTTGTATGCCAATCTACTGGGGAGTCAAGAATGAGAATCTTCATTCTGTTGGGGATATCAGAAGTTTGGGTTGTATGCCAATCTACTGGGGAGTCAAGAATGAGAATCTTCATTCTGTTGGGGATATCAGGATTTTGGGTTGTATGCCTATAAACCGGGGAGTCAAGAATGAGAATCTTCATTCTGTTGGGGATATCAGGAGTTTGGGTTGTATGCCAACCTACTAGGGGGTCAAGAATGAGAATCTTCATTCTGTTGGGAATATCAGGAGTTTGGGTTGTATGTCAATCTACTGTGGAGTCAAGAATGAGAATCTTCATTCTGTAGGGGATATCAGGAGTTTGGGTTGTATGCCAATCTACTGGGGAGTTAAGAAGGAGAATCTTCATTCTGTTGGGGATATCAGGAGTTTGGGTTGTATGTCAATCTACTGGGGAGTCAAGAATGAGAATCTCCATTCAGTTGGGGATAACAGGAGTTTGGGTTGTATGCCAATCTACTGGGGAGTCAAGAATGAGAATCTTCATTCTGTTGGGGATATCAGGAGTTTGGGTTGTATGCCAATCTACTTGGGAGTCAAGATTGAGAATCTTCATTCTGTTGAGGATATCAGGAGTTTGGGTTGTATGCCAATCTACTGGGGAGTCAAGAATGAGAATCTCCACTCAGTTGGGGATATCAGGAGTTTGGGTTGTCTGCCAATCTATTGGGGAGTCAAGAATGAGAATCTTCATTCTGTTGGGGATATCAGGAGTTTGGGTTGTAAGCCAATCTACTAGGGAGTCAAGATTGATAATCTTCATTCTGTTGAGGATATCAGGAGTTTGGGTTGTATGCCAATCTACTGGGGAGTCAAGAATGAGAATCTTCATTCTGTTGGGGATATCAGGTGTTTGGGTTGTATGCCAATCTACTAGGGAGTCAAGAATGAGAATCTTCATTCTGTTGGGGATATCAGGAGTTTGGGTTGTATGCCAATCTACTAAGGAGTCAAGAATGAGAATCTTCATTCTGTTGGGGATATCAGGAGTTTGGGTTGTATGCCAATCTACTGGGGAGTCAAGAATGAGAATCTTCATTCTGTTGGGGATATCAGGAGTATGGGTTGTATGTCAATCTACTGTGGAGTCAAGAATGAGAATCTTTATTCTGTAGGGGATATCATGAGTTTGGGTTGTATGCCAATCTACTGCGGAGTCAAGAATGAGAATCTTCATTCTGTTGGGGATATCAGGAGTTTGGGTTGTATGTCAATCTACTGGGGAGTCAAGAATGAGAATCTCCATTCAGTTGGGGATAACAGGAGTTTGGGTTGTATGCCAATCTACTGGGGAGTCAAGAATGAGAATCTTCATTCTGTTGGGGATATCAGGAGTTTGGGTTGTATGTCAATCTACTGGGGAGTCAAGATTGAGAATCTTCATTCTGTTGAGGATATCAGGAGTTAGGGTTGTATGCCAATCTACTGGGGAGTCAAGACTGAGAATCTTCATTCTTTTGGGGATATCAGGTGTTTGAGTTGTATGCCAATCTACTGGGGAGTCAAGAATGAGAATCTTCATTCTGTTGGGGATATCAGGAGTTTGGGTTGTATGCCAATCTACTAGGGAGTCAAGAATTAGAATCTTCATTGTGTTGGGGATATCAGGAGTTTGGGTTGTATGTCAATCTACTGGGGAGTCAAGAATGAGAATCTTCATTCTGTTGGAGATATCAGGAGTTTGGGTTGTATGCCAATCTACTGGGAAGTCAAGAATTAGAATCTTCATTCTGTTGGGGATATCAGGAGTTTGGGTTGTATTCCAATCTACTGGGAAGTCAAGAATGAGAATCTTCATTCTGTTGTGGATATCAGGAGTTTGGGTTATATGCTAATCTACTGGGAGTCAAGAATGAGAATCTTCATTCTGTTGGAGATATCAGGAGTTTGGGTTGTATGTCAATCTACTGGGGAGTCAAGAATGAAAATCTCCATTCAGTTGGAGATATCAGGAGTTTGGGTTGTATGCCAATCTACTGGGGAGTCAAGAATGAGAATCTTCATTCTGTTGGGGATATCAGGAGTTTGGGTTGTATTCCAATCTACTGGGGAGTCAAGATTGAGAATCTTCATTCTGTTGAGGATATCAGGAGTTTGGGTTGTATGTCAATCTACTGGGGAGTCAAGAATGAGAATCTCCATTCTGTTGGGGATATCAGGTGTTTGGGTTGTATGCCAATCTACTGGGGAGTCAAGATTGAGAATCTTCATTCTTTTGGGGATATCAGGAGTTTGGGTTGTATGTCAATCTACTGGGGAGTCAAGAATGAGAATCTCCATTCAGTTGGGGATATCAGGAGTTTGGGTTGTATGTCAACCTACTGGGGAGTCAAGAATGAGAATCTTCATTCTGTTTGGGATATCAGGAGTTTGGGTTGTATGCCAATCTACTGGGGAGTCAAGATTGAGAATCTTCATTCTATTGAGGATATCAGGAGTTTGGGTTGTATGCCTATCTATTGGGGAGTCAAGAATGGGAATCTTCATTCTGTTGGGGATATCAGGAATTTGGGTTGTATGCCAATCTACTGGGGAGTCAAGAATGGGAATCTTCATTCTGTTTGGGATATCAGGAGTTTTGGTTATATGCCAATCTACTGGGGAGTCAAGAATGAGAATCTTCATTCTGTTGGGGATATCAGGAGTTTTGGTTGTATGTCAATCTACCGGGGAGTCAAGAATGAGAATCTTCCTTCTGTTGAGGATATTAGGAGTTTGGGTTGTATGTCAATCTATTGGCGAGTCAAGATTGAGAATCTTCATTCTGTTGGGGATATCAGGAGTTTGGGTTGTATGCCAATCTAGTGGGGAGTCAAGAATGAGAATCTTCATTCTGTTGGGGATATCAGGAGTTTGGGTTGTATGTCAATCTACTGGGGAGTCAAGAATGAGAATCTTCATTCTGTTGGGGATATCAGGAGTTTGGGTTGTATGCCAATCTACTGGGGAGTGATGAATGAGAATCTTCATTCTATTGGGGATATCAGGAGTTTGGGTTATATGCCAATCTAATGGGGAGTCCAGATTGAGAATCTTCATTCTGTTGCGGATATCAGGGGTTTGGGTTGTATGCCAATCTACTGGGGAGTTAAGAATGAGAATCTTCATTCTGTTGGGGATATCAGGAGTTTGGGTTGTATGCTAATCTACTGGGGAGTAAAGATTGAGAATCTTCATTCTGTTGGGGATATCAGGAGTTTGGGTTGTATGCCTATCTATTGGGGAGTCAAGAATGAGAATCTTCATTCTGTTAGGGATATCAGGAGTTTGGGTTGTATGCCAATCTACTGGGGAGTCAAGAATGATAATCTTCATTCTGTTGGGGATATCAGGAGTTTGGGTTGTATGCCAATCTACTGGGGAGTCAAGAATGGGAATCTTCATTCTGTTTGGGATATCAGGAGTTTGGGTTGTATGCCAATCTACTGGGGAGTCAAGAATGAGAATCTTCATTCTGTTGGGGATATCAGGAGTTTGGATTGTATGCCAATCTACTGGGGAGTCAAGAATGAGAATCTTCATTCTGTTGGGGATATCAGGAGTTTGGGTTGTATGCCAATCTACTGGGGAGTCAAGAATGAGAATCTTCATTCTGTTGGGGGTATCAGGAGTTTGGGTTGTATACCAATCTACTGGGGAGTCAAGAATGAGAATCTTCATTCTGTTGGGGATATCAGGAGTTTGGGTTGTATGCCAATCTACTGGGGAGTCAAGAATGAGAATCTTCATTCTGTTGGGGATATCAGAAGTTTGGGTTGTATGCCAATCTACTGGGGAGTCAAGAATGAGAATCTTCATTCTGTTGGGGATATCAGGATTTTGGGTTATATGCCTATAAACCGGGGAGTCAAAAATGAGAATCTTCATTCTGTTGGGGATATCAGGAGTTTGGGTTGTATGCCAACCTACTAGGGGGTCAAGAATGAGAATCTTCATTCTGTTGGGAATATCAGGAGTTTGGGTTGTATGTCAATCTACTGTGGAGTCAAGAATGAGAATCTTCATTCTGTAGGGGATATCAGGAGTTTGGGTTGTATGCCAATCTACTGGGGAGTTAAGAAGGAGAATCTTCATTCTGTTGGGGATATCAGGAGTTTGGGTTGTATGTCAATCTACTGGGGAGTCAAGAATGAGAATCTCCATTCAGTTGGGGATAACAGGAGTTTGGGTTGTATGCCAATCTACTGGGGAGTCAAGAATGAGAATCTTCATTCTGTTGGGGATATCAGGAGTTTGGGTTGTATCCCAATCTACTTGGGAGTCAAGATTGAGAATCTTCATTCTGTTGAGGATATCAGGAGTTTGGGTTGTATGCCAATCTACTGGGGAGTCAAGAATGAGAATCTCCATTCAGTTGGGGATATCAGGAGTTTGGGTTGTCTGCCAATCTATTGGGGAGTCAAGAATGAGAATCTTCATTCTGTTGGGGATATCAGGAGTTTGGGTTGTATTCCAATCTACTAGGGAGTCAAGATTGATAATCTTCATTCTGTTGAGGATATCAGGAGTTTGGGTTGTATGCCAATCTAGTGGGGAGTCAAGAATGAGAATCTTCATTCTGTTGGGGATATCAGGTGTTTGGGTTGTATGCCAATCTACTAGGGAGTTAAGAATGAGAATCTTCATTCTGTTGGGGATATCAGAAGTTTGGGTTGTATGCCAATCTACTAGGGAGTCAAGAATGAGAATCTTCATTGTGTTGGGGATATTAGGAGTTTGGGTTGTTTGCCAATCTACTGGGGAGTCAAGAATGAGAATCTTCATTCTGTTGGGGATATCAGGAGTATGGGTTGTATGTCAATCTACTGTGGAGTCAAGAATGAGAATCTTCATTCTGTAGGGGATATCAGGAGTTTGGGTTGTATGCCAATCTACTGCGGAGTCAAGAATGAGAATCTTCATTCTGTTGGGGATATCAGGAGTTTGGGTTGTATGTCAATCTACTGGGGAGTCAAGAATGAGAATCTCCATTCAGTTGGGGATAACAGGAGTTTGGGTTGTATGCCAATCTACTGGGGAGTCAAGAATGAGAATCTTCATTCTGTTGGGGATATCAGGAGTTTGGGTTGTATGCCAATCTACTGGGGAGTCAAGAATGAAAATCTCCATTCAGTTGGGGATATCAGGAGTTTGGGTTGTATGCCAATCTACTGGGGAGTCAAGAATGAGAATCTTCATTCTGTTGGGGATATCAGGAGTTTGGGTTGTATGCCAATCTACTGGGGAGTCAAGAATGAGAATCTTCATTCTGTTGGGGATATCAGAAGTTTGGGTTGTATGCCAATCTACTGGGGAGTCAAGAATGAGAATCTTCATTCTGTTGGGGATATCAGGATTTTGGGTTGTATGCCTATAAACCGGGGAGTCAAAAATGAAAATCTTCATTCTGTTGGGGATATCAGGAGTTTGGGTTGTATGCCAACCTACTAGGGGGTCAAGAATGAGAATCTTCATTCTGTTGGGAATATCAGGAGTTTGGGTTGTATGTCAATCTACTGTGGAGTCAAGAATGAGAATCTTCATTCTGTAGGGGATATCAGGAGTTTGGGTTGTATGCCAATCTACTGGGGAGTTAAGAAGGAGAATCTTCATTCTGTTGGGGATATCAGGAGTTTGGGTTGTATGTCAATCTACTGGGGAGTCAAGAATGAGAATCTCCATTCAGTTGGGGATAACAGGAGTTTGGGTTGTATGCCAATCTACTGGGGAGTCAAGAATGAGAATCTTCATTCTGTTGGGGATATCAGGAGTTTGGGTTGTATCCCAATCTACTTGGGAGTCAAGATTGAGAATCTTCATTCTGTTGAGGATATCAGGAGTTTGGGTTGTATGCCAATCTACTGGGGAGTCAAGAATGAGAATCTCCATTCAGTTGGGGATATCAGGAGTTTGGGTTGTCTGCCAATCTATTGGGGAGTCAAGAATGAGAATCTTCATTCTGTTGGGGATATCAGGAGTTTTGGTTGTATTCCAATCTACTAGGGAGTCAAGATTGATAATCTTCATTCTGTTGAGGATATCAGGAGTTTGGGTTGTATGCCAATCTAGTGGGGAGTCAAGAATGAGAATCTTCATTCTGTTGGGGATATCAGGTGTTTGGGTTGTATGCCAATCTACTAGGGAGTTAAGAATGAGAATCTTCATTCTGTTGGGGATATCAGAAGTTTGGGTTGTATGCCAATCTACTAGGGAGTCAAGAATGAGAATCTTCATTGTGTTGGGGATATTAGGAGTTTGGGTTGTTTGCCAATCTACTGGGGAGTCAAGAATGAGAATCTTCATTCTGTTGTGGATATCAGGAGTATGGGTTGTATGTCAATCTACTGTGGAGTCAAGAATGAGAATCTTCATTCTGTAGGGGATATCAGGAGTTTGGGTTGTATGCCAATCTACTGCGGAGTCAAGAATGAGAATCTTCATTCTGTTGGGGATATCAGGAGTTTGGGTTGTATGTCAATCTACTGGGGAGTCAAGAATGAGAATCTCCATTCAGTTGGGGATAACAGGAGTTTGGGTTGTATGCCAATCTACTGGGGAGTCAAGAATGAGAATCTTCATTCTGTTGGGGATATCAGGAGTTTGGGTTGTATGCCAATCTACTGGGGAGTCAAGAATGAAAATCTCCATTCAGTTGGGGATATCAGGAGTTTGGGTTGTATGCCAATCTACTGGGGAGTCAAGACTGAGAATCTTCATTCTTTTGGGGATATCAGGTGTTTGAGTTGTATTCCAATCTACTGGGGAGTCAAGATTGAGAATCTTCATTCTGTTGAGGATATCAGGAGTTTGGGTTGTATGCCAATCTACTGGGGAGTCAAGAATGAGAATCTTCATTCTTTTGGGGATATCAGGAGATTGGGTTGTATGCCAATCTACTGGGGAGTCAAGAATGAGAATCTCCATTTAGTTGGGGATATCAGGAGTTTGGGTTGTATGTCAATCTACTGGGGAGTCAAGAATGAGAATCTTCATTCTGTTTGGGATATCAGGAGTTTGGGTTGTATGCCAATCTACTGGGGAGTCAAGATTGAGAATCTTCATTCTGTTGAGGATATCAGGAGTTTGGGTTTTATGCCAATCTACTGGGGAGTCAAGAATGAGAATCTTCATTCTGTTGGGGATATCAGGTATTTGGGTTGTATGCCAATCTACTGGGGAGTCAACAATGAGAATCTTCATTCTATTGGGGATATCAGGAGTTTGGGTTGTATGCCAATCTAATGGGGAGTCAAAATTGAGAATCTTCATTCTTTTGGGGATATCAGGAGTTTGGGTTGTATGCCAATCTACTAGGGATTCAAGAATGAGAATCTTCATTTTGTTAGGGATATTAGGAGTTTGGGTTGTATGCCAATCTACTGGGGAGTCAAGAATGAGAATCTTCATTCTGTTGGGGATATCAGGAGTTTGGGTTGTATGCCAATCTACTGGGGAGTCAAGAATGAGAATCTTCATTCTGTTGAGGATATCAGGAGTTTGGGTTGTATGCCTATCTATTGGGGAGTCAAGAATGAGAATCTTCATTCTGTTGGGGATATCAGGAATTTGGGTTGTATGCCAATCTACTGGGGAGTCAAGAATGGGAATCTTCATTCTCTTTGGGATATCAGGAGTTTTGGTTATATGCCAATCTACTGGGGAGTCAAGAATGAGAATCTTCATTCTGTTGGGGATATCAGGAGTTTGGGTTGTATGCCAATCTACTAGGGAGTCAATAATGGGAATCTTCATTCTGTTGGGGATATCAGGAGTTTTGGTTGTATGTCAATCTACTGGGGAGTCAAGAATGAGAATCTTCCTTGTGTTGGGGATATTAGGAGTTTGGGTTGTATGTCAATCTATTGGGGAGTCAAGATTGAGAATCTTCATTCTGTTGGGGATATCAGGAGTTTGGGTTGTATGCCAATCTAGTGGGGAGTCAAGAATGAGAATCTTCATTCTGTTGGGGATATCAGGAGTTTGGGTTGTATGTCAATCTACTGGGGAGTCGAGAATGAGAATCTTCATTCTGTTGGGGATATCAGGAGTTTGGGTTGTATGCCAATCTACTGGGGAGTCCAGAATGAGAATCTTCATTCTATTGGGGATATTAGGAGTTTGGTTTGTATGCCAATCTACTGGGGAGTCCAGATTGAGAATCTTCATTCTGTTGCGGATATCAGGGGTTTGGGTTGTATGCCAATCTACTGGGGAGTTAAGAATGAGAATCTTCATTCTGTTGGGGATATCAGGAGTTTGGGTTGTATGCTAATCTACTGGGGAGTAAAGATTGAGAATCTTCATTCTGTTGGGGATATCAGGAGTTTGGGTTGTATGCCTATCTATTGGGGAGTCAAGAATGAGAATCTTCATTCTGTTGGGGATATCAGGAGTTTGGGTTGTATGCCAATCTACTGGGGAGTCAAGAATGGGAATCTTCATTCTGTTTGGGATATCAGGAGTTTTGGTTATATGCCAATCTACTGGGGAGTCAAGAATGAGAATCTTCATTCTGTTGGGGATATCAGGAGTTTGGATTGTATGCCAATCTACTGGGGAGTCAAGAATGAGAATCTTCATTCTGTTGGGGATATCAGGAGTTTGGGTTGTATGCCAATCTACTGGGGTGTCAAGAATGAGAATCTTCATTCTGTTGGGGGTATCAGGAGTTTGGGTTGTATGCCAATCTACTGGGGAGTCAAAAATGAGAATCTTCATTCTGTTGGGGATATCAAGAGTTTGGGTTGTATGCCAATCTACTGGGGAGTCAAGAATGAGAATCTTCATTCTGTTGGGGATATCAGAAGTTTGGGTTGTATGCCAATCTACTGGGGAGTCAAGAATGAGAATCTTCATTCTGTTGGGGATATCAGGATTTTGGGTTGTATGCCTATAAACTGGGGAGTCAAGAATGAGAATCTTCATTCTGTTGGGGATATCAGGAGTTTGGGTTGTATGCCAACCTACTAGGGGGTTAAGAATGAGAATCTTCATTCTGTTGGGGATATCAGGAGTTTGGGTTGTATGTCAATCTACTGTGGAGTCAAGAATGAGAATCTTCATTCTGTAGGGGATATCAGGAGTTTGGGTTGTATGCCAATCTACTAGGGAGTCAAGAATGAGAATCTTCATTTTGTTGGGGATATCAGGAGTTTGGGTTGTATGTCAATCTACTGGGGAGTCAAGAATGAGAATCTCCATTCAGTTGGGGATAACAAGAGTTTGGGTTGTATGCCAATCTACTGGGGAGTCAAGAATGAGAATCTTCATTGTGTTGGGGATATCAGGAGTTTGGGTTGTATGCCAATCTACTGGGGAGTCAAGATTGAGAATCTTCATTCTGTTGAGGATATCAGGAGTTTGGGTTGTATGCCAATCTACTGGGGAGTCAAGACTGAGAATCTTCATTCTTTTGGGGATATCAGGTGTTTGGGTTGTATGCCAATCTACTGGGGAGTCAAGAATGAGAATCTTCATTCTGTTGGGGATATCAGGAGTTTGGGTTATATGCCAATCTACTAGGGAGTCAAGAATTAGAATCTTCATTGTGTTGGGGATATCAGGAGTTTGGGTTATATGCCAATCTACGTGGGAGTCAAGAATGAGAATCTTCATTCTGTTGGAGATATCAGGAGTTTGGGTTGTATGCCAATCTACTGGGAAGTCAAGAATGAGAATCTTCATTCTGTTGGGGATATCAGGAGTTTGGGTTGTATTCCAATCTACTGGGAAGTCAAGAATGAGAATCTTCATTCTGTTGTGGATATCAGGAGTTTGGGTTATATGCTAATCTACTTGGAGTCAAGAATGAGAATCTTCATTCTGTTGGGGATATCAGGAGTTTGGGTTGTATGTCAATCTACTGGGGAGTCAAGAATGAGAATCTCCATTCAGTTGGGGATATCAGGAATTATGGTTGTATGCCAATCTACTGGGGAGTCAAGAATGAGAATCTTCATTCTGTTGGGGATATCAGGAGTTTGGGTTGTATTCCAATCTACTGGGGAGTCAAGATTGAGAATCTTCATTCTGTTGAGGATATCAGGAGTTTGGGTTGTATGTCAATCTACTAGGGAGTCAAGAATGAGAATCTCCATTCTGTTGGGGATATCAGGTGTTTGGGTTGTATGCCAATCTACTGGGGAGTCAAGATTGAGAATCTTCATTCTTTTGGGGATATCAGGAGTTTGGGTTGTATGCCAATCTACTGGGGAGTCAAGAATGAGAATCTCCATTCAGTTGGGGATATCAGGAGTTTGGGTTGTATGTCAATCTACTGGGGAGTCAAGAATGAGAATCTTCATTCTGTTTGGGATATCAGGAGTTTGGGTTGTATGCCAATCTACTGGGGAGTCAAGATTGAGAATCTTCATTCTGTTGAGGATATCAGGAGTTTGGGTTTTATGCCAATCTACTGGGGAGTCAAGAATGAGAATCTTCATTCTGTTGGGGATATCAGGTATTTGGGTTGTATGCCAATCTACTGGGGAGTCAAGAATGAGAATCTTCATTCTATTGGGGATATCAGGAGTTTGGGTTGTATGCCAATCTACTAGGGAGTCAAATTTGAGAATCTTCATTCTTTTGGGGATATCAGGAGTTTGGGTTGTATGCCAATCTACTGGGGATTCAAGAATGAGAATCTTCATTTTGTTAGGGATATTAGGAGTTTGGGTTGTATGCCAATCTACTGGGGAGTCAAGAATGAGAATCTTCATTCTATTGGGGATATCAGGAGTTTGGGTTGTATGCCAATCTACTGGGGAGTCAAGAATGAGAATCTTCATTCTGTTGGGGATATCAGGAGTTTGGGTTGTATGTCAATCTACTGGGGAGTCAAGAATGAGAATCTTCATTCTGTTGGGGATATCAGGAGTTTGGGTTGTATTCCAATCTACTGGGGAGTCAAGAATGAGAATTTTCATTCTGTTGTGGATATCAGGAGTTTGGGTTATATGCTAATCTACTGGGAGTCAAGAATGAGAATCTTCATTCTATTGGGGATATCAGGAGTTTGGGTTGTATGTCAATCTACTGGGGAGTCAAGAATGAAAATCTCAATTCAGGTTGGGATATCAGGAATTTGGGTTGTATGATAATCTATTGGGGAGTCAAGAATGAGAATCTTCATTCTGTTGGGGATATCAGGAGTTTGGGTTGTATTCCAATCTACTGGGGAGTCAAGATTGAGAATCTTCATTCTGTTGAGGATATCAGGAGTTTGGTTTGTATGTCAATCTACTGGGGAGTCAAGAATGAGAATCTTCATTCTGTTGGGGATATCAGGTGTTTGGGTTGTATGCCAATCTACTGGGGAGTCAAGAATGAGAATCTTTATTCTGTTGGGGATATCAGGAGTTTGGGTTGTATGCCAATCTATTGGGGAGTCAAGATTGAGAATCTTCATTCTGTTGGGGATATCAGGAGTTTCGGTTGTATTCCAATCTACTAGGGAGTCAAGAATGAGAATCTTCATTCTGTTGGGAATATCAGGAGTTTGGGTTGTATGCCAATCTACTGGGGAGTCAAGAATGAGAATCTTCATTCTGTTGGGGATATCAGGAGTTTGGGTTGTATGTCAATCTACTGGGGAGTCGAGAATGAGAATCTTCATTCTATTGGGGATATCAGGAGTTTGGGTTGTATGCCAATCTACTGGGGAGTCAAGAATGAGAATCTTCATTCTATTGGGGATATCAGGAGTTTGGGTTGTATGCCAATCTACTGGGGAGTCAAGAATGAGAATCTTCATTCTGTTGGGGATATCATAAGTTTGGGTTGTATGCCAATCTACTGGGGAGTCAAGAATGAGAATCTTCATTCTGTTGGGGATATCAGGATTTTGGGTTGTATGCCTATAAACTGGGGAGTCAAGAATGAGAATCTTCATTTTGTTGGGGATATCAGGAGTTTGGGTTGTATGCCAATCTACTAGGGGGTCAAGAATGAGAATCTTCACTCTGTTGGGGATATCAGGAGTTTGGGTTGTATGTCAATCTACTGGGGAGTCAAGAATTAGAATCTTCATTCTATAGGGGATATCAGGAGTTTGGGTTGTATGCCAATCTACTGGGGAATCAAGAATGAGAATCTTCATTCTGTTGGGGATATCAGGAGTTTGGGTTGTATGTCAATCTACTGGGGAGTCAAGAATGAGAATCTCCATTCAGTTGGGGATATCAGGAGTTTAGGTTGTATGCCAATCTACTAGGGAGTCAAGAATGAGAATCTTCATTCTGTTGGGGATATCAGGAGTTTGGGTTGAATGCCAATCTACTGGGGAGTCAAGATTGAGAATCTTCATTCTGTTGGGGATATCAGGAGTTTGGGTTGTATGCTAATCTACTGGGGAGTCAAGAATGAGAATCTTCATTTTGTTGGGGATATCAGGAGTTTGGGTTATATGTCAATCTACTGGGGAGTCAAGAATGAGAGTCTACATTCAGTTGGGGATATCAAGAGTTTGGGTTGTATGCCAATCTACTGGGGAGTCAAGAATGAGAATCTTCATTCTGTTGGGGATATCAGGTGTTTGGGTTGTATGCCAATCTACTGGGGAGTCAAGAATGAGAATCTTTATTCTGTTGGGGATATCAGGAGTTTGGGTTGTATGCCAATCTATTGGGGAGTCAAGATTGAGAATCTTCATTCTGTTGGGGATATCAGGAGTTTCGGTTGTATTCCAATCTACTAGGGAGTCAAGAATGAGAATCTTCATTCTGTTGGGAATATCAGGAGTTTGGGTTGTATGCCAATCTACTGGGGAGTCAAGAATGAGAATCTTCATTCTGTTGGGGATATCAGGAGTTTGGGTTGTATGTCAATCTACTGGGGAGTCGAGAATGAGAATCTTCATTCTATTGGGGATATCAGGAGTTTGGGTTGTATGCTAATCTACTGGGGAGTCAAGAATGAGAATCTTCATTCTATTGGGGATATCAGGAGTTTGGGTTGTATGCCAATCTACTGGGGAGTCAAGAATGAGAATCTTCATTCTTTTGGGGATATCATAAGTTTGGGTTGTATGCCAATCTACTGGGGAGTCAAGAATGAGAATCTTCATTCTGTTGGGGATATCAGGATTTTGGGTTGTATGCCTATAAACTGGGGAGTCAAGAATGAGAATCTTCATTTTGTTGGGGATATCAGGAGTTTGGGTTGTATGCCAATCTACTAGGGGGTCAAGAATGAGAATCTTCACTCTGTTGGGGATATCTGGAGTTTGGGTTGTATGTCAATCTACTGGGGAGTCAAGAATTAGAATCTTCATTCTATAGGGGATATCAGGAGTTTGGGTTGTATGCCAATCTACTGGGGAGTCAAGAATGAGAATCTTCATTCTGTTGGGGATATCAGGAGTTTGGGTTGTATGTCAATCTACTGGGGAGTCAAGAATGAGAATCTCCATTCAGTTGGGGATATCAGGAGTTTAGGTTGTATGCCAATCTACTAGGGAGTCAAGAATGAGAATCTTCATTCTGTTGGGGATATCAGGAGTTTGGGTTGAATGCCAATCTACTGGGGAGTCAAGATTGAGAATCTTCATTCTGTTGGGGATATCAGGAGTTTGGGTTGTATGCTAATCTACTGGGGAGTCAAGAATGAGAATCTTCATTTTGTTGGGGATATCAGGAGTTTGGGTTATATGTCAATCTACTGGGGAGTCAAGAATGAGAGTCTACATTCAGTTGGGGATATCAAGAGTTTGGGTTGTATGCCAATCTACTGGGGAGTCAAGAATGAGAATCTTCATTCTGTTGGGGATATCAGGTGTTTGGGTTGTATGCCAATCTACTGGGGAGTCAAGAATGAGAATCTTTATTCTGTTGGGGATATCAGGAGTTTGGGTTGTATGCCAATCTATTGTGGAGTCAAGATTGAGAATCTTCATTCTGTT
This sequence comes from Vicia faba, assembly GCA_948472305.1. Classification (NCBI taxonomy): domain Eukaryota; kingdom Viridiplantae; phylum Streptophyta; class Magnoliopsida; order Fabales; family Fabaceae; genus Vicia; species Vicia faba. The sequence continues at coordinate 908,259,024 of OX451740.1, forward strand.
GGGGATATCAGGAGTTTCGGTTGTATTCCAATCTACTAGGGAGTCAAGAATGAGAATCTTCATTCTGTTGGGAATATCAGGAGTTTGGGTTGTATGCCAATCTACTGGGGAGTCAAGAATGAGAATCTTCATTCTGTTGGGGATATCAGGAGTTTGGGTTGTATGTCAATCTACTGGGGAGTCGAGAATGAGAATCTTCATTCTATTGGGGATATCAGGAGTTTGGGTTGTATGCCAATCTACTGGGGAGTCAAGAATGAGAATCTTCATTCTATTGGGGATATCAGGAGTTTGGGTTGTATGCCAATCTACTGGGGAGTCAAGAATGAGAATCTTCATTCTGTTGGGGATATCATAAGTTTGGGTTGTATGCCAATCTACTGGGGAGTCAAGAATGAGAATCTTCATTCTGTTGGGGATATCAGGATTTTGGGTTGTATGCCTATAAACTGGGGAGTCAAGAATGAGAATATTCATTTTGTTGGGGATATCAGGAGTTTGGGTTGTATGCCAATCTACTAGGGGGTCAAGAATGAGAATCTTCACTCTGTTGGGGATATCAGGAGTTTGGGTTGTATGTCAATCTACTGGGGAGTCAAGAATTAGAATCTTCATTCTATAGGGGATATCAGGAGTTTGGGTTGTATGCCAATCTACTGGGGAGTCAAGAATGAGAATCTTCATTCTGTTGGGGATATCAGGAGTTTGGGTTGTATGTCAATCTACTGGGGAGTCAAGAATGAGAATCTCCATTCAGTTGGGGATATCAGGAGTTTAGGTTGTATGCCAATCTACTAGGGAGTCAAGAATGAGAATCTTCATTCTGTTGGGGATATCAGGAGTTTGGGTTGAATGCCAATCTATTGGGGAGTCAAGATTGAGAATCTTCATTCTGTTGGGGATATCAGGAGTTTGGGTTGTATGCTAATCTACTGGGGAGTCAAGAATGAGAATCTTCATTTTGTTGGGGATATCAGGAGTTTGGGTTATATGTCAATCTACTGGGGAGTCAAGAATGAGAGTCTACATTCAGTTGGGGATATCAAGAGTTTGGGTTGTATGCCAATCTACTGGGGAATCAAGAATGAGAATCTTCATTCTGTTGGGGATATCAGGAGTTTGGGTTGTATGCCAATCTACTGGGGAGTCAAGATTGAGAATCTTCATTCTGTTGAGGATATCAGTAGTTTGGGTTGTATGCCAATCTACTGGGGAGTCAAGAATGAGAATCTTCATTCTGTTGGGGATATCAGGTATTTGGGTTGTATGCCAATCTACTGGGGAGTCAAGAATGAGAATCTTCATTCTATTGGGGATATCAGGAGTTTGGGTTGTATGCCAATCTTCTGGGGAGTCAATATTGAGAATCTTCATTCTTTTGGGGATATCAGGAGTTTGGGTTGTATGCCAATCTACTGGGGAGTCAAGAATGAGAATCTTCATTTTGTTGGGGATATTAGGAGTTTGGGTTGTATGCCAATCTACTGGGGAGTCAAGAATGAGAATCTTCATTCTGTTGGGGATATCAGGAGTTTGGGTTGTATGCCAATCTACTGGGGAGTCAAGAATGAGAATCTTCATTCTATTGGGGATATCAGGAGTTTGGGTTGTATGTCAATCTACTGGGGAGTCAAGAATGAGAATCTTCATTCAGTTGGGGATATCAGGAGTTTGGGTTGTATGCCAATCTACTGGGGAGTCAAGAATGAGAATCTTCATTCTGTTGGGATATCAGGAGTTTGGGTTGTATGCCAATCTACTGGGGAGTAAAGATTGAGAATCTTCATTCTGTTGAGGATATCAGGAGTTTGGGTTGTATGCCAATCTACTGGGGAGTCAAGAATGAGAATCTTCATTCTGTTGGGGATATCAGGAGTTTGGGTTGTATGCCAATCTACTGGGGAGTCAAGAATGAGATTCTTCATTCTATTGGGGATATCAGGAGTTTGGGTTGTATGCCAATCTACTGGGGTGTCCAGATTTAGAATATTCATTCTGTTGCGGATATCAGGAGTTTGGGTTATATGCCAATCTACTAGGGAGTCAAGAATGAGAATCTTCATTCTGTTGGGGATATCAGGAGTTTGGGTTGTATGCTAATCTACTGGGGAGTAAAGATTGAGAATCTTCATTCTGTTGGGGATATCAGGAGTTTGGGTTGTATGCCAATCTATTTGGGAGTCAAGAATGATAATCTTCATTCTGTTGGGGATATCAGGAGTTTCGGTTGTATTCCAATCTACTAGGGAGTCAAGAATGAGAATTTTATTCTGTTGGGGATATCAGGAGTTTGGGTTGTATGCCAATCTACTGGGGAGTCAAGAATGAGAATCTTCATTATGTTTGGGATATCAGGAGTTTGGGTTGTATGGCAATCTACTAGGGAGTCAAGAATTGAGAATCTTCATTCTGTTGGGGATATCAGGAGTTTGGATTGTATGTCAATCTACTGGGGAGTCAAGAATGAGAATCTTCATTTTGTTGGGGATATCAGGAGTTTGGGTTGTATGCCAATCTACTGGGGAGTCAAGAATGAGAATCTTCATTCTGTTGGGGGTATCAGGAGTTTGGATTGTATGCCAATCTACTGGGGAGTCAAGAATGAGAATCTTCATTCTGTTGGGGATATTAGGAGTTTGGGTTGTATGCCAATCTACTGGGGAGTCAAGAATGAGAATCTTCATTCTGTTGGGGATATCATAAGTTTGGGTTGTATGCCAATCTACTTGGGAGTCAAGAATGAGAATCTTCATTTTGTTGGGGATATCAGGAGTTTGGGTTGAATGTGAATCTACTGGGCAGTCAAGATTGAGAATCTTCATTCTGTTGAGGATATCAGGAGTTTGGGTTGTATGCCAATCTACTGGGGAGTCAAGTCTGAGAATCTTCATTCTATTGGGGATATCACGTGTTTAGGTTGTATGCCAATCTACTGGGGAGTCAAGAATGAGAATCTTCATTCTGTTGAGGATATCAGGAGTTTGGGTTGTATGCCAATCTACTGGGGAGTCAAGAATGAGAATCTTCATTCTGTTGGGGATATCAGGAGTTTGGGTTGTATGCCAATCTACTGGGGAGTCAAGAATGAGAATCTTCATTCTGTTGGGGATATCAGGAGTTTGGGTTGTATGCTAATCTACTGGGGAGTCAAGAATGAGAATCTTCATTCTGTTGGGGATATCAGGAGTTTGGGTTGTATGCCAATCTACTGGGGAGTAAAGAATGAGAATCTTCATTCTGTTGGGGATATCAGGAGTTTGGGTTGTATGCTAATCTACTGGGGAGTCAAGAATGAGAATCTTCATTTTGTTGGGGATATCAGGAGTTTGTGTTATATGTCAATCTACTGGGGAGTCAAGAATGAGAGTCTTCATTCAGTTGGGGATATCAGGAGTTTGGGTTGTATGCCAATCTACTGGAGAGTCAAGAATGAGAATCTTCATTCTGTTGGGGATATCAGGAGTTTGCGTTGTATGCCAATCTACTGGGGAGTCAAGATTGAGAATCTTCATTCTTTTGAGGATATCAGGAGTTTGGGTTGTATGCCAATCTACTGGGGAGTCAAGAATGAGAATCTTCATTCTGTTGGGGATATCAGGAGTTTGGGTTGTATGTCAATCTACTGGGGAGTCAAGAATGAGAATCTTCATTCTATTGGGGATATCAGGAGTTTGGGTTGTATGCCAATCTACTAGGGAGTCAAGATTGAGAATCTTCATTTTGTTGCGAATATCAGGAGTTTGGGTTGTATGCCAATCTACTGGGGAGTCAAGAATTAGAATCTTCATTCTGTTGGGGATATCTGGTGTTTGGTGAAGAAGTGAAAAACACAAGAAGGGGGGTTGAATTGTAAAACTGAAAATCAATGCAATGAACACGATATTTTTATCCTGGTTCGTTTGATCTCAAACTACTCCAGTCCACCCGTCAAGGTGATTTCGCCTCTCTCCAACGAGGTCTTAATCCACTATATTCAACTGAATATTACAATCTGCTTTAACAACTGCTAAAGCCTTCTTGATGCAAACCACAAACCGGTTTCTCAAGGAATTACTTTCTTACAAAGAATTGAAATCTAGGTGTGTGAATGTTTTCTACAAAACTGTTTATCACAACTGTGATACTACACAAATTAAGCTTAAGAGAAACTAGATTGCTAAAATAATTGAGTAAGGAATTTTAGAGCATTTAGCAAATTGAGAGTAAGGAAGATGATGAATAGCTTTTTGGCATGTAGATTGTTGTAGAGCACTAGCCAATTCAATCTTCATTGACTTGTTTATATAGCATTGAAATTAGTGAACGTTGGAGCAATAATTCTGATTCATTGCCAATAACAATCTTTCTTTATTAAGCAGATCTTGTCTGGAATGATGCCGTTGGTAATAAATCATCTTGAATGCACAGTACCGTTGCCACTTACGCGTGTTCTGGCTTTGGCTCATTCTGATGCTGCTTAAGTGCTGATGAACTGTTGTTGTCTTTATCAATGTTCAGAGTGTTTAGCGCAGTTCTGTTCATCAAGCTTCAGCATAAGCGTGAGTTGTTCTTCTGATTCTGGTATCTGATATAACATCTTCTGATGTTGATGTTGATATCTAATTTTATGATGCTGATTATGATGTACTATTGCTGATACCCATCAGAGTTTCTGTAACACAGAAAGTAATTTTTAGGTAGCAAATAGTTCTTACATGAATCACATAATTAATATATCTTTTCATTTTGTTATCATCAAAACTTAAACTTAGGGTAGTAGATCCAAACTTTGTTCTAACAATCTCCCCCTTTTTGATAAAGACAAAAACTAGATATTTTTAATTAAAAATTAGCGTGAAAAGTATCAGAGATAACTAAGTGATAAGTTGTATCAGAATTAAATAAGAAGTTATCTGGGATAAAGAGATATCAGAGTTGGGATCAGAGATACTCCCCCTGAATTTATTACTTCCCTTTTTAATTCTGAGAGTCTTCAGGATCAGATCTTTATTGATTTTTTAACATCAGAGTATTAGAGCTTCAGATCAGAATATCAGAGCTTTGACTATCAGAACTTCAGATCAGAATATCAGAGTTTCAGAGCTTCAATGTATCAGAGGTGATTACCTTCTTGTACCTGTAGACTTATGCAAAAACAAAAAAAAATATTCAAGTATATCAGAGTTAGAATGTTTGAGACTTTTTGTCTCAGTAATCCGTTATTGAAAAATATCATTCTTGTTCTCCCCCTTTTTGTCAGCAATCAAAAAGTGTAAGTGATGTGCTAAAACGATCAGAGCAGAAAAACTTGTTATATTAAAAATTCAGAGCCAGACAAAACAGTACAAGAGATATGCAAAGAAAAACATTGAAAATATCATGAATGATAAACTAAGGTTGGGGAGGAAAGCGTGTGAACAGAGTCTCCAGCATTGCCTTAATCTGATCAGTAGTCTCAGTCTGCTTGTGCACCATGCTGACTACTGTATCTATCTTGCTGTCTTGCACATCCATCCTTTCCTTCATCTTCTGATCATTTTCATCTATTCTTTGCTGCAGACGAATATCATTTAGCTTCAGCTCTTCCAGAGTTTGCCTGTCCAAGGCAGCTTGAGAAACATCAGAAGCAGGAAGCTTCTGAGAGCTCTCTGCAACATCTTCAGCTTGTCTAACCTCTTCAGCTTGAATTGTCTGATCTTCTTCTGGCTGTACTTTTGAAGCTGGGCGCTTCTCAGACCATGGCTCACTATCCAAAAGGAGCACGTCTTCCTGTGGCAGCTGACTTTCAACTTCCTTCAGCAGCTTTCTGAAGTTCTGTTGTGCCTGCTCATAGTTGATATCTTGCAACTTGAGGGCTTCAGCACGTACCCATATTCTGAAGCGTGTCCAGAGCTGGTCTGAGGCAGCAGGATCAATCATTCCAGGACAAACTTGCTTCAGAGAAGCAATCCACAGCTGCAAATCTGTTTCAAAATTCACAATGCCAGAGCCAACATCTGGCTGTTTTGGTTTTGGAATGGCTATTTTATTTTTGAGATCAGCAAGACGGTCAAGGATTGTTAAATCGATGAAGGTCCTGCTGGGGTCTTCTGTAGTTTGTTTGGGAGATGGAGTGGGAGAATCAGAAATAATAATTGGACTGTTTGGAGTTTTTGGAGTATTTGGAGGGGTAGTTTCTGGCGAGGATGGCATCTGGGCCATGGTTACAGTTGTTCCACATGGCAGCTGAATTTCCAAGGGTTGTGGCTCAGAGGATTGAGGAGAATGAGGTTCAGGTGATGGAGTTTCAGAGTGGTGAAACTCAGGTTGAGGTGATGGTTGAGGTGATGGTGGATGAATTTCTGGTTGAGGAGAGGGAGGAGGAATTGCTGGTTGTGGAGAGGGAGATGGAATTTCTGGTTGAATTTCTGGTTGTTGTGGAATTTGTGGTTCTTCTGGTATGGGTGAGAGAGGTTGTTCTGGTTGGGGAGCGTGGGCAATTTCTGGTTCAGTGTTTGGATTATTTGAGAGGTGATCAGAAACACGTTGATCAATGTCAGACAGAACTTTGTCAAGTTCTGATGCTGTTGATGTTGAGGGTTTTGGATGTTTCGTGCGGGGTCTCCTGAGAGTCAGTGACTCAGAAGGGTCATCTTCTGGTTCTGTTTCATCAATAGTTGGTATGGGGATTGGAATTTCATGTGAAGCTGGAGTTGGGATTGATGTTGGAATAGCAGAAGAATTTAAAACAGAAGCAGCAGATAAATTGCCTCTTTTCTTGGGGGTCTGCTGGGATGATCCTTCTGAAGTGTCCTTCCTTTTCTTCGTCTTCTTTAGAGAAACTTCTGGTTGTGGTTGGTGCAGATCTTTGATATTCAGCTTGGGATCTGTACCATCAGCCTTGCAAGCGTCCAAGTATCTGAGAACCACCACTGGTTTAGATTCTATCTCAGAAAATAATGGAAAGTCGTCCAGAGGGACTCTTCTTCTGGTGATATCAGTAAGAGGAGTAACGCTGGGCTCCTTTCTGATATTCTCTATCAGTTTCATTTTCTTCAGATTATTGGCGTTCAGAGGCTTGCCAACAGTTGGTTCAATAGAACTTAATTCTTGAGCTTCTGTGAGGTGCTCTATCAGCCTATTCTCAGTCAGAATATTTGATATTAACCTGCCAAAGGGTATCCAATCCCTCTTTGTTATTTCTTTTTCCCTTGTCTCCTTGACGCTGGTCCTGAGGTGATTAAACAGAAGATGAGCCAAGTTGATTTTTACCTTCTGATTAATAAAATAGATCAGAAACTGCTGATCTATATTTATATAATCAGGGGAACTTGTTGGCTTCCTGTGATTAAAGCACCCCAGAATGATCTTCGCCCATACTCTGTGGTGATCCTTTAAGTCTCTGATCTTGCTGTTGGGAACCCCATGGGTGAAAATCTGCTCTATAATGACACCAACGTCAGAGCATCTTTCAGCCATATCGATACAGCGGACACCACCGCCACTGTATCCAATCAATTTTTCTATGTGATCCTCAGTGATCACAATCTTCTTTCCCATTATGTAGGAGGTGACTTGATGCGTTGATGAGGACGCATGAATCCAGAACTACTTGACCAAGACTGGGAATGTTGGTCCAACCAACCTGTCAAAATATCTCTCCCATCCCTGTGCCCTAACTTCTTCTGTCAAGTCAAAACCATTTTCTTTCAGACTGGAGAAGTCAACAATTAGTTCAGACAGCACTTCCAAATTCTTCACTGGTGTAAGGAGTGTTCTGAAGGGAACTTGGTACTGTTCAGAAGAAGCCTTCTTCTGAGAACCTGCAGAAGCATTGCTGGAGGTTGCCATGTTCACACTTAGGGTTTTTCTGAGAAAACTGAGAAAATGGGTTTCTTTTGAGAGAGATGAACACACAGAGAAAATGCAGAAAAATGTTTGAGAGATTGTAAGAAACGGTAAAGGATTAATGTGAGAAGTTAAAGTGCTTAAATGGATTTCAAAATACTTTTTGAAAGTGTAAACGGTTTCAAGAAAGAGAAATAAAATCATGATTACGTTTTAAAACATGATTACTTTCATTTAATGCTTGCTGATTTTGGGGGATTTGAGAAAGATACTTGAAACGGTTACCAGACATGTGTCTCAATGCACCCAATCAGCGTTTTGCCTTCCCAGAAGCGTGCACGCGTTATGCTTTAGAGATTTGCTGATGATTGGATGACACTTGTTTGATTTAGTGAGCAGCACGTCTATCCTTTAGCTGAAACGCTCAGATCTTTAAGAATAGCATCTGATACAATCTGTATGTTCTATCTTTCTGAAAAGAGATTGATCAGAAGTTCACAGTAAAACAAATACATTCTGAAGATAAATATATAGAATTAAAGAATTTTCACTCTGGGCAGATTTTCATGCTGAGATGTTTCAGAATGAAATTGAACCTATCTTCAGAAAGGGGTTTAGTGAAGATATCAGCCCATTGATGGTCTGTATCTATAAATTTTAAGTTCAAAATTCCTTTCTGAATGTAGTCCCTAATGAAGTGATGTTTTATTTCTATATGCTTAGCTCTAGAATGTAAAATGGGATTCTTACTTAAGCAAATAGCAGAAGTATTGTCACAGAGTATAGGGATGTTACTCTCAAAAATCTGGAAGTCTTCAAGCTGACTTTTCATCCAGAGCATTTGTGTGCTACATCCTGCTGCTGCTATGTACTCAGCTTCTGCTGTTGATAGCGCAATTGTGGATTGCCTTTTGCTGGACCAAGAGATCAGATTTTCTCCCAGAAACTGGCAGCTTCCAGAAGTACTTTTACGCTCTACTCTGTCTCCAGCAAAGTCAGCATCGCAGTAGCCTACTAAGCTGTAATCACTAGATTTTCTATAAAATAAACCCAGATTAGTAGTACCTTTCAGATACTTGAAAATTCGCTTAACAACTGTTAAGTGAGATTCTCTAGGATCTGATTGGAATCTAGCACAAATACATACGCTGAATAAGATATCAGGCCTTGAAGCAGTCAGATAAAGGAGAGAACCAATCATACCTCTGTAGACCTTCCGTTCTACCTTTTTGCTTACCTCTTCTCTTTCCAGAATGCACGTGGGATGCATTGGAATCTTTGATGGCTTACATTCTGAGAGGTCAAATTTCTTCAGAAGATCTCTGACATATTTGCTCTGATGAATGTAAGTTCCCTCTGGAGTTTGATTGATCTGAATTCCTAGAGAGAATTTCAGTTCCCCCATGAGGCTCATCTCAAATTCTGCCTGCATACACTTAGCAAATTTTCTTCCAAGAGAAGGATTAGTAGATCCAAAAATAATATCATCAACATAGATTTGACAGACTAAGATGTCATTCTTAACTGACTTACAGAATAAGGTAGTGTCCACCTTCCCTCTGGTGAATTCATTTTCTAACAGAAAGTTACTTAGTCTTTCATACCAAGCTCTGGGAGCTTGTTTCAGACCATATAGTGACTTCTTTAGTTTGAAAACATGTTCTGGATGTTTTGTATTTTCAAAACTAGGGGGTTGGTGCACATAAACCTCTTCTTCTATATAACCATTTAAGAATGCACTCTTGACATCCATCTGATACAGAGTGATGCCTCTATTAACAGCAAATGAAATTAAAAGTCTGATAGATTCTAACCTGGCGACTGGAGCAAAGGTTTCTGTATAGTCTATCCCCTCTTGTTGACTATAACCTTGTGCTACCAGTCGTGCTTTGTTTCTGATGACTTGACCTTGTTCATTTAGCTTGTTTCTGAACACCCATCTTGTTCCAATGACTTTGAATCCTTTTGGTCTGGGAACAAGATCCCATACGTCATTTCTGGTGAATTGATTCAGCTCTTCTTGCATTGCTAGAATCCAGTCGTTGTCCAGAAGTGCTTCATCAATAGAAGAAGGTTCAATCAGAGACACAAGTCCCATGAGGGATTCTTCAGAGTTTCTGAAGCTTGCTCTCGTTCTGATTGGATCTTCCTTTCTTCCTAAGATAGTTTCTTCTGGGTGATCCAAGCTGCTTCTGGGTAGTCTCTTCTGAGGTTGATCAGCAGCTGTTGTAGGATTGCTAGCAGTGCTCCTTTCAGATGTTGAAGGGGTGTCTGTGTTGAGAGCTTCTGATGACTTGTCTTCAGAACCTGTAAATTCAATTTCCATACCTGCAAAAACTTCATTCTGCTTTGACTTTTCAGAGTCAAGCTTATCATCAAAATGAACACTGATTGATTCTTCCACAATCTGTGTTTCTGTATTGTATACTCTGTACCCTCTTGAGCATTCAGAGTATCCTAACATAATACACTTCTGTGCTTTAGAGTCAAACTTGTTCAAATAATTTTTTGTATTTAACATAAAGCAAGTACATCCAAAAGGATGAAAATATGAAATGTTGGGATTTCTGTTCTTCCACAATTCATATGGAGTCTTTTCCAGAATAGGTCTTATTGAGATTCTATTCTGAATATAGCACGCTGTGTTTATTGCCTCTGCCCAAAAGATCTTAGCAACGTTTGTCTCATTGATCATGGTTCTGGCCATTTCTTGCAATGTTCTGTTCTTTCGTTCTACAACTCCATTTTGTTGGGGAGTTCTAGGACAAGAGAAATCATGCAGAATGCCTCTGTCATTAAAGAATGACTCAAAATCTTTGTTTTCAAACTCTCCACCATGATCACTTCTGACTTTAACGATTCTAAGATCCTTTTCATTCTGAACTTGGTTACAGAAGGTAACAAACACAGAGTGTGACTCGTCCTTGTGTCTTAAGAACTTTACCCATGTCCATCTGCTATAGTCATCTACGATTACTAACCCATACTTCTTGCCACTGACTGAAGCAGTTTTAACTGGTCCAAATAAGTCAATGTGCAGAAGTTCTAATGGCTTAGAGGTAGAAACAACATTTTTAGATTTGAAAGAAGGTTTTGCAAACTTTCCTTTCTGACATGCTTCACACAGAGCATCTGAATTGAACTTTAAATTAGGAAGTCCTCTGACCAGATTGAGTTTGTTAATTTGAGATATTCTTCTCATACTAACATGCCCCAATCTTCTGTGCCAGATCCACTGCTCGTTGTTAACAGACAGAAGACACTTTACATTCTGACTTTTCAGTTCAGAAAGTTTGATTTTGTAAATGTTGTTTTTCCTCTTTCCATTAAATAGGATAGTCCCATCTTTCTGACTAACAACTTTACATGATTTTTGATTAAAGATTATATCATAACCGTTATCACTTAATTGACTTATGGATAACAGATTATGCATTAATCCATCTACTAGCAGAACATTATTTATAGAGGGAAGATTTCCATTACCTACAGTTCCAGAGCCAATTATCTTTCCCCTCTGATTGCCTCCAAAGCCAACGTGGCCTCCAGGCTTAAGTTCTAGGCTTTGGAACATATGCCTTCTTCCCGTCATGTGTCGCGAGCAGCCAGAGTCCAGGTACCATGACTGGTGTTTCTGATTTGCTGCTAAAGATATCTGCAACATGTATTATTTTATTCTTAGGTACCCAGATTTTCTTGGGTCCTGATTTGTTAGATTTACCAAAACTATGGTTGAATTTTGGTTTCACAGAATACTTACTACTAGTGTATTTAATATCATGTGTGTGACCATACACAAAATGTTAGTTCAGAGGAGTGTGTTTAATGGTTAAATCCATGACATTCTTGGGTGTAGGAACCTTACCTTAGTATCCTATTCCCTTCCTGCCGTTTCTGCTAACTCCATAGATCATTGAAGCCATTTTGCTTCTATCTATGCTTTTAGCAAGGAACTTCTGGAAACTGTGATCATACTCCTTGATGATCTCATCAGCGCTGCTGGGAGTTTCAGAAATTGGTTCCTTCTGAGAGTTTTGTAAAGTATTTTCTAATTTTTAAATTTTATTTCTCAGCTTAGAATTTTCCAATTTAAGACTCTCAGTCTTATCAGAGTCAGATTCAAGATTCCTTTTCAGGTTTCTGAATTTAACTCTAATCTGCTGGTACCTTTCCAGAATTTCGTTAAGGCTTTCAGCAAGTTCAGCCTTGGTAAAATTAACTGCAAAGTCAGGAAATACCTCTTCAGTATCTAATTCTGAGTCTAATTCAGAAGCTTCACTATCTTCTGAAATGTTGGCCATGAGAGCTATGTTTGCTCTCTCATCATCTGATTCTCAGTTAGCTTCAGATGATTCAGAGTCATCCCATGTAGCCATGAGGCTTTTCTTCTTTTCTCTTCCAAACTTCTTTTTGGGCTTATCCCTCTGAAGCTTTGGGCAGTCACTCTTGTAGTGTCCTTGCTCATTGCACTCATAGAAGATGATGTCCTTGGTGTTTGGCTTTCTGCTTCCTGAGGAGCCTTCAGATCTTCTGTATCCAGAGGAAGAATTTGTCCTTCTGTATCTAGAAGAAGACTCGTTCTGATCAGATCTTCTGGGATTCCTGAATTTCCTTTGCCTCTGCTTCCACAGTTGATTCACTCTTCTGGAGAGGAGAGAAAGTTCGTCTTCTTCTGATGAGGATCCATCAGATGTTTCTTCAAATGCCTGCAAAACTTTAGACTCATATTTTTTATTAGATTTTAATGCTAAAGGCTTACCTTGCTTATGGGGTTCATCAGCTTCTAGCTCGATCTCATGACTTCTGAGGGAGCTGATAAGTTCCTCCAGAGAAATTTTGTTGAGATCTTTTGCTAGCTTCAGAGCTGTAACCATTGGCCTCCATTGCTTTGGTAAGCTTCTGATGATCTTCTTGACGTGATCAATAGTAGAGTATCCTTTGTCCAGAACCTTGAGACCAGCCACCAGAATTTGGAATCTACACAACATTGTTTCAATGGATTCACTTTCTTCCATTTTGAATGCCTCATACTTCTGAATGAGCGCAAGAGCTTTAGTTTCTTTGACCTAAACGTTCCCCTCATGCGTCATTCTGAGTGAGTCAAACATGTTCTTAGCTGTGTCTCTGTTAGAGATCTTTTCATATTCAGCATACGAGATGGCGCTGAGAAGGATGGTTCTGGCTTTGTGGTGATTTTTGAAGTCACGCTTCTGTTGGTCAGACATTGCTTTTCTATCAATCTTCTGACCGCTTGCATTTACATGATGCGTGTATCCATCTGTCACCATGTCCCACAGATCAGCATCATGTGCCAGAAAGAAGCTTTCAATTCTGTCTTTCCAGTAATCAAAATTTTCTCCATCAAAGACTGGAGGTTTGCCGCTGAATCTGTCTCTGTCTTCATTGTTGTCATTGCTGGTGTGATGATAAGTTCCTGCCATTGTGTTTTTTTGACGCTGGATCTTGTACTGACACGGTTAAGTGTTTTAGCTCAGAACCAGGCGCTCTAATGCCAATTGAAGAAGTGAAAAACACAAGAAGGGGGGTTGAATTGTAAAACTGAAAATCAATGCAATGAACACGATATTTTTATCCTGGTTCGTTTGATCTCAAACTACTCCAGTCCACCCGTCAAGGTGATTTCGCCTCTCTCCAACGAGGTCTTAATCCACTATATTCAACTGAATATTACAATCTGCTTTAACAACTGCTAAAGCCTTCTTCATGCAAACCACAAACCAGTTTCTCAAGGAATTACTTTCTTACAAAGAATTGAAATCTAGGTGTGTGAATGTTTTCTACAAAACTGTTTATTACAACTGTGATACTACACAAATTAAGCTTAAGAGAAACTAGATTGCTAAAATAATTGAGTAAGGAATTTTAGAGCTTTTAGCAAACTGAGAGTAAGGAAGATGATGAATAGCTTTTTGGCGTGTAGATTGTTGTAGAGCATTAGCAAATTCAATCTTCATTGAGTTGTTTATATAGCATTGAAATTAGTGAACGTTGGAGCAATAATTCTGATTCAATGCCAATAACAATTTTTTCTTATTAAGCAGATCTTGTCTGGAATGATGTCGTTGGTAATAACTCATCTTGAATGCACAGTACCATTGCCACTTACGCGTGTTCTGGCTTTGGCTCATTCTGACGCTGCTTAAGTGCTGATGAACTGTTGTTGTCTTTATCAAAGTTCAGAGTGTTTAGCGCAGTTCTGTTCATCAAGCTTCAGCATAAGCGTGAGTTGTTCTTCTGATTCTGGTATGTGATATAGCATCTTCTGATGCTGATGTTGATATCTAATTTTCTGATGCTCATTATGATGTACTCTTGCTGATACCCATCATAGTTTCTGTAACATAGAAAGTAATTTTTAGGTAGCAAATAGTTCTTACATGAATCACATAATTAATATATCTTTTCATTTTGTTATCATCAAAACTTAAACTTAGGGTAGTAGATTCAAACTTTGTTCTAACATTTGGGTTGTATGCTAATCTAATGGGGAGTAAAGATTGAGAATCTTCATTCTGTTGGGGATATCAGGAGTTTGGGTTGTATGCCAATCTATTGAGGAGTCAAGAATGAGAATCTTCATTCTGTTGGGAATATCAGGAGTTTGGGTTGTATGCCAATCTAATGGGGAGTCAATAATGAGAATCTTCATTCTGTTGGGGATATCAGGAGTTTGGGTTATATGCCAATCTACTGGGGAGTCAAGAATGAGAATCTTCATTCTGTTTGGGATATCAGGAGTTTGGGTTGTATGCCAATCTACTGAGGAGTCAAGAATGAGAATCTTCATTATGGTGGGGATATCAGGAGTTTGGATTGTATGCCAATCTACTGGGGAGTCAAGAACGAGAATCTTCATTCTGTTGGGGATATCAGGAGTTTAGGTTGTATGCCAATCTACTGGGGAGTCAAGAATGAGAATCTTCATTCTGTTGGGGATATCAGGAGTTTGGGTTGTATGCCAATCTACTGGGGAGTCAAGAATGAGAATCTTCATTCTGTTGGGGATATCAGAAGTTTGGGTTGTATGCCAATCTACTGGGGAGTCAAGAATGAGAATCTTCATTCTGTTGGGGATATCAGGATTTTGGGTTGTATGCCTATAAACTGGGGAGTCAAGAATGAGAATCTTCATTCTATTGGGGATATCAGGAGTTTGGGTTGTATGCCAATCTACTGGGGAGTCAAGAATGAGAATCTTCATTCTGTTGGGGATATCAGGAGTTTGGGTTGTATGTCAATCTACTGGGGAGTCAAGAATGAGAATCTTCATTCTGTAGGGGATATCAGGAGTTTGGGTTGTATGCCAATCTACTGGGGAGTCAAGATTGAGAATCTTCATTCTGTTGGGGATATCAGGAGTTTGGGTTGTATGTCAATCTATTGGGGAGTCAAGAACGAGAGTCTCCATTCAGTTGGGGATATCAGGAGTTTGGGTTGTATGCCAATCTACTGGGGAGTCAAGAATGAGAATCTTCATTCTGTTGGGGATATCAAGAGTTTGGGTTGTATGGCAATCTACTAGGGAGTCAAGATTGAGAATCTTCATTCTGTTGAGGATATCAGGAGTTTGGGTTGTATGCCAATCTACTGGGGAGTCAAGAATGAGAATCTTCATTCTGTTGGGGATATCAGAAGTTTGGGTTGTATGCCAATTTACTGGGGAGTCAAGAATGAGAATCTTTATTCTGTTGGGGATATCAGGATTTTGGGTTGTATGACTATAAACTGGGGAGTCAAGAATGAGAATCTTCATTCTGTTGGGGATATCAGGAGTTTGGGTTGTATGCCAATCTACTGGGGAGTCAAGAATGGGAATCTTCATTCTGTTGGGGATATCAGGAGTTTGGGTTGTATGTCAATCTACTGGGGAGTCAAGAATGAGAATCTTCATTCTGTAGGGGATATCAGGAGTTTGGGTTGTATGCCAATCTACTGGGGAGTCAAGAATGAGAATCTTCATTCTGTTGGGGATATCAGGAGTTTTGGTTGTATGTCAATCTATTGGGGAGTCAAGAATGAGAGTTTCCATTCAGTTGGGGATATCAGGAATTTGGGTTGTATGCCAATCTACTGGGGAGTCAAGAATGAGAATCTCCATTCTGTTGGGGATATCAAGAGTTTGGGTTGTATGCCAATCTACTGGTGAGTCAAGATTGAGAATCTTTATTCTGTTGAGGATATCAGGAGTTTGGGTTGTATGCCAACTGTTGTACCCCAAAATTTGCCCTCTCATACTCTTCAATGTTTTGACAAGCATCATCTTCAAATGCTTCAAGATCTCTCAAGGGCTACACAGTCAACCACCCTCCTAAAGCCAGTCAAACTAGGGTTTTGGTTCTTGCAAGGAATTTGAGGTTTTCAAGGCTCATTCAAGTCCCATATGCTCATACACATTGTCGAGCACCTACATGTCAAGTTTCAAGGCTCACAAGGTCAAGTTGCACAGTCAAAAACCCTAATTGCCTCACATTCAACTGTAGGGGCAAAATGGTCATTTGGCAGTCAAAAGTCAAAAATTTTGGTAAACATCTTATTTTGAAGCCACAATCATCATTTGGTCAAATCTTGACCATGATTTCACAAGAATGGCTCAAAAATCATCAAGATGCAAAAGTTTCTATTTTTGGACAGCTGAAAAGTCAACTATAACTTGACCAAGGCATAACTTTTTCATGGTTCATCAGAAAAATCCCATCCAATGATCATCTTGAAGGGGAGGACATTTCCTACAACTCATCTTCACATTCCAAGTCCAAGAAATGCTCTCACAAAAAGTTATCAATTTCAACATTATAGGTCATTTTCAAAAGTCAACAAAAAGGCACTTTAAGTCAAAGACCATAACTTGATATTGGTAAACCAAAATGACATGGGACCAAAGACATTGGTTAGAGGACTTCAAGACCTTTCCAAAATGTCTAAGAACATGTTCATAGCTTTAAAATTGAGCTAGATATGCATTGGAGAAGTTGAGAAATTTTTGTGCAATGGCCAAAGTCAACTATCCTTGAAATTTCATTTTTGACAAAAGGGCCCCACTTTTTCCACTTGTTTCAGCTTGGCCATGCCTCCCACGTGTCCCACAATTTATTTCAAGATTAAAAATTAATTTTTCCATTTTTATTTGATTTTATTTGATTTAATTCATTTTAAATCTTTAAAATTCAAATAAAAATCAAGAAAATTAATGGAGGGATATCTTTGAGTTTGAATAGCTTTGATACACCATCATTCACCTTCAAAATTCGTGCAAGGCCTATTCTAAGCAAGAAATTCAAATTTTCACAAAAATGGCAAGTTGTTTAAATGGTGTTCATGGCAAAATCCAAAACATGATGGCAAGGCTTCAAGGCTCTTTATTTTGATTAATACTCATTCATATACACATATACAAGCCTCCCCACCCTCATGGACGAAAAAAAGGCATCCCTAAAACGGCAGAGCAAAAACTCAGAATTTGTCAAAAAAGTGTGAGATCTAAAGCAAGGTTGCAGGCAGTTTCAGACAAAACAAAGCACGTGAGATCCTTCATTGCCATACCCTGAAACTAAAGAGACCTTTACCACGCCCTGAGACTCCATATCAAGCACTGTAAGTCATCACAAACTCACCCCCGCTATCTGCTTTATGTTTTTTACAGGAAATGAAGAAGATGAAGGATGTGCTTCCATGTGATTGGCTGATTCAAAACGGGCGCGCGCTTTTTCCTTTTTTCAGCATATAGTGCGTTTATTTTATATTATTTTTCTTTTCTATTTTACTAACAAACGCGCAGGATTGGTGTAGTGGTTGGCAATATACTTGGTGATCTCTGGGACCTGGGTTCGATTCCCAGGTCCCCCCATAATTCCAATATTATTTTTTTCTAACGCTTTCCAATGCAGCGTCTCATCAAATAACTCACCATAAACCTCACAGACCCAAGCGCCAGGTGGCCTCTCTCATAGATCTGATGGCCAGGAGGTGGTCCCCACCATGTTCAGGAGTCAACACACAAGCATTGGATTCCAGAAAGTCAAACGAGATGGATTCAAATGGGCCTAAATTCCTGATTCACCCCCCTTGGGTTTAATCTTTTTTTATTTTTTCATTTTCATTTTTTATTATTTGCCTTATTTTATTTATTTTATTACTAACAATTAACATAATTAACATATTTTTCATAAAAAAATCAAAAAAATAGAACTAACATCATTATTATTATTATTATTTTGTAAATAAACAACAAGTGAAATAGTTTAATTAGGCAATTTTGACTTTTCTTTTAATAATTAAAATAGATTTAGAATTAGGAAAAATTAACTTTTAGTTTTATTTCTTTTTATTTTATTTCATAAAAAACACAAAAAAAACACAAAATATTTTCTCTTAATTAAATTAATTAGTTATTAATTAGCTTTAATTTCATTTTAATTACAAAAAAGACCAAAAAATCAATTTCTTTTTCTTAAAAGGGTCAACACCCTTAGAACATTCCGATTTAATTTTTATTCGCGCTTAGTTTATTATTATGTAATTGCTTCCAAGACATGTAATAGTTAATTAGGTTTACTGATTTATTTTAATTTCTCGTACTTATTTACCAAAAACGGGTCTTTGTAAATTTTTGGCGATGTATAGACCCGCGCCTTGTAATAGCGTAGGATTTATGTTTCCGCAATTTACTTTCTGCACCCCTTAACTGCTAAACTTGCATGAAAGAATGTATGTAAATAAAAACAACTCGTAGCTCACTAATTACAAAGACAAACATTAATTGAATACAACACACAAATACACACACCACTTCTAGGGTACGCCTCACTTGTTGCCTTCGAAACGTGGTCGTCAAGTATAAGACGTCTTAGCGGTCCTTATGTCCATGATCCAGTTGCCTCGAAACAGTTGCCTCGAAACAGTTGCCTCGAAATAGTTGCCTCGAAAAAGTTGCCTCGAAACGGTTGCCTCGGATTAAAAAAGGATCAAGGACATAAGGGTAGCTTCTAAGGTGTCCTACTATTGCTTCGGTGACCACACTGTCCCTAAAATCAAATTGACCCGAACACCTCCAACGATGGTGCTACCTACCTCTCAATGGTGGGATAGCACTATCTAAAGGACACTTACACAGCTTAATTCCTTAGGGTAGGTAGATGACTCATAAGTACTTGCTCTTTTCAAAAACAAACAAAAACAACTTTTCGCACCTACACTTTCAAAAGTTTTCAAACAATACTTCATACACTCTTGAGGACTGATACAAGAGTTACTTAGAAGTTTTCCAAACGAACTTTTTCAAAACCCACACACTTGAAAAGTAAATAAATCTTGAAAACATAAGAGCAAGTACCTAAGAGCCCGTGGATAACCACGGATAGAAAGGGTGCTAACACCTTCCCTTTCTATAAATCTACCTCCCGAACCGAGAAACATTCTCGAATAAGGAATTTTGCTGTGCTTTTGTCCTTTCCATGTTGGAGAAAATAAAAGACGGTGGCGACTCTTGCTTCCGCGACATTTCACGAACCAGCGTTAAACAGTCAGTTCTAAATCCACCGATCACACCAATCTACTGGGGAGTCAAGATTGAGAATCTTCATTATGTTGGGGATATCAGGTGTTTGGGTTCTATGCCAATCTACTGGGGAGTCAAGAATTAGAATCTTCATACTGTTGGGGATATCAGGAGTTTGGGTTGTATGCCAATCTACTGGGGAGTCAAGATTGAGAATCTTCATTCTGTTGGGGATATCAGGAGTTTGGGTTGTATGCCAATCTACTGGGGAGTCAAGAATGAGAATCTTCATTCTGTTGGGGATATCAGGAGTTTGGGTTGTATGCCAATCTACTAAGGAGTCAAGAATGAGAATCTTCATTATGTTGGGGATATCAGGAGGTTGGGTTGTATGTCAATCTACTGGGGATTCAAGAATGAGAATCTTCATTCAGTTGGGGATATCAGGAGTTTGGGTTGTATGCCAATCTACTGGGGAGTCAAGAATTAGAATCTTCATTCTGTTTAGGATATCAGGAGTTTGGGTTGTATGCCAATCTAATGGGGAGTCAAGATTGAGAATCTTCATTCTGTTGAGGATATCAGGAGTTTTAGATGTATGCCAATCTACTGGGGAGTCAAGAATGAGAATCTTCATTCGGTTGGGGATATCAGGAGTTTGGGTTGTATGCCAATCTAATGGAGAATCAAGATTGAGAATCTTCATTCTGTTGGGGATATCAGGAGTTTGGGTTGTATGCCAATCTACTGGGGAGTAAAGAATGAGAATCTTCATTCTGTTGGGGATATCAGGAGTTTGGGTTGTATGCTAATCTACTAGGGAGTCAAGATTGAGAATCTTCATTCTGTTGGGGATATCAGGAGTTTGGTTTGTATGCCAATCTATTGGGGAGTCAAGAATGAGAATCTTCATTTTGTTGGGGATATCAGGAGTTTGGTTTGTATTTCAATCTACTGGGGAGTCAAGAATGAGAATCTTCATTCTGTTGGAGATATCAGGAGTTTGGGTTGTATGCCAATCTACTGGGGAGTCAAGAATGAGAATCTTCATTCTGTTTGGGATATCAGGAGTTTGGGTTGTATGCCAATCTACTGGGGAGTCAAGAATGAGAATCTTCATTCTGTTGGGGATATCAGGAGTTTGGATTGTATGCTAATCTTTTGGGGAGTCAAGAATGAGAATCTTCATTATGTTGGGGATATCAGGAGTTTGGGTTGTATTCTAATCTATTAGGGAGTCAAGAATGAGAATCTTCATTCTGTTGGGGATATTGGGAGTTTGGGTTGTATGCCAATCTACTGGGGAGTCAAGAATGAGAATCTTCATTCTGTTGGGGATATCAAGAGTTTGGGTTGTATGCCAACCTACTGGGGAGTCAAGAATGAAAATCTTCATTCTGTTGGGGATATCAGAAGTTTGGGTTGTATGCCAATCTACTGGGGAGTCAAGAATGATAATCTTCATTCTGTTGGGGATATCAGGAGTTTGGGTTGTATGTCAATCTACTGGGGAGTCAAGAACGAGAGTCTCCATTCAGTTGGGGATATCAGGAGTTTGGGTTGTATGCCAATCTACTGGGGAGTCAAGAATGAGAATCTTTATTCTGTTGTGGATATCAAGAGTTTGGGTTGTATGCCAATCTACTGGGGAGTCAAGATTGAGAATCTTCATTCTGTTGAGGATATCAGGAGTTTGGGTTGTATGCCAATCTACTGGGGAGTCAAGAATGAGAATCTTTATTCTGTTGGGGATATCAGAAGTTTGGGTTGTATGCCAATCTACTGGGGAGTCAAGAATGAGAATCTTCATTCTGTTGGGGATATCAGGATTTTGGGTTGTATGCCTATAAACTGGGGAGTCAAGAATGAGAATCTTCATTCTGTTGGGGATATCAGGAGTTTGGATTGTATGCCAATCTACTGGGGAGTCAAGAATGAGAATCTTCATTCTGTTTGGGATATCAGGAATTTGGGTTGTATGCCAATCTACTGGAGAGTCAAGAATGAGAATCTTCATTCTGTTGGGGATATCAGGAGTTTGGATTGTATGCCAATCTTTTGGGGAGTCAAGTATGAGAATCTTCATTATGTTGGGGATATCAGGAGTTTGGGTTGTATTCTAATCTATTAGGGAGTCAAGAATGAGAATCTTCATTCTGTTGGGGATATTAGAAGTTTGGGTTGTATGCCAATCTACTGGGGAGTCAAGAATGAGAATCTTCATTCTGTTGGGGATATCAAGAGTTTGGGTTGTATGCCAAACTACTGGGGAGTCAAGAATGAAAATCTTCATTCTGTTGGGGATATCAGAAGTTTGGGTTGTATGCCAATCTACTGGGGAGTCAAGAATGATAATCTTCATTCTGTTGGGGATATCAGGAGTTTGGGTTGTATGTCAATCTACTGGGGAGTCAAGAACGAGAGTCTCCATTCAGTTGGGGATATCAGGAGTTTGGGTTGTATGCCAATCTACTGGGGAGTCAAGAATGAGAATCTTTATTCTGTTGTGGATATCAAGAGTTTGGGTTGTATGCCAATCTACTGGGGAGTCAAGATTGAGAATCTTCATTCTGTTGAGGATATCAGGAGTTTGGGTTGTATGCCAATCTACTGGGGAGTCAAGAATGAGAATCTTCATTCTGTTGGGGATATCAGAAGTTTGGGTTGTATGCCAATCTACTGGGGAGTCAAGAATGAGAATCTTCATTCTGTTGGGGATATCAGGATTTTGGGTTGTATGCCTATAAACTGGGGAGTCAAGAATGAGAATCTTCATTCTGTTGGGGATATCAGGAGTTTGGGTTGTATGTCAATCTACTGGGGAGTCAAGAACGAGAGTCTCCATTCAGTTGGGGATATCAGGAGTTTGGGTTGTATGCCAATCTACTGGGGAGTCAAGAATGAGAATCTTTATTCTGTTGTGGATATCAAGAGTTTGGGTTGTATGCCAATCTACTGGGGAGTCAAGATTGAGAATCTTCATTCTGTTGAGGATATCAGGAGTTTGGGTTGTATGCCAATCTACTGGGGAGTCAAGAATGAGAATCTTTATTCTGTTGGGGATATCAGAAGTTTGGGTTGTATGCCAATCTACTGGGGAGTCAAGAATGAGAATCTTCATTCTGTTGGGGATATCAGGATTTTGGGTTGTATGCCTATAAACTGGGGAGTCAAGAATGAGAATCTTCATTCTGTTGGGGATATCAGGAGTTTGGATTGTATGCCAATCTACTGGGGAGTCAAGAATGAGAATCTTCATTCTGTTTGGGATATCAGGAATTTGGGTTGTATGCCAATCTACTGGAGAGTCAAGAATAAGAATCTTCATTCTGTTGGGGATATCAGGAGTTTGGATTGTATGCCAATCTTTTGGGGAGTCAAGTATGAGAATCTTCATTATGTTGGGGATATCAGGAGTTTGGGTTGTATTCTAATCTATTAGGGAGTCAAGAATGAGAATCTTCATTCTGTTGGGGATATTAGGAGTTTGGGTTGTATGCCAATCTACTGGGGAGTCAAGAATGAGAATCTTCATTCTGTTGGGGATATCAAGAGTTTGGGTTGTATGCCAAACTACTGGGGAGTCAAGAATGAAAATCTTCATTCTGTTGGGGATATCAGAAGTTTGGGTTGTATGCCAATCTACTGGGGAGTCAAGAATGATAATCTTCATTCTGTTGGGGATATCAGGAGTTTGGGTTGTATGTCAATCTACTGGGGAGTCAAGAACGAGAGTCTCCATTCAGTTGGGGATATCAGGAGTTTGGGTTGTATGCCAATCTACTGGGGAGTCAAGAATGAGAATCTTTATTCTGTTGTGGATATCAAGAGTTTGGGTTGTATGCCAATCTACTGGGGAGTCAAGATTGAGAATCTTCATTCTGTTGAGGATATCAGGAGTTTGGGTTGTATGCCAATCTACTGGGGAGTCAAGAATGAGAATCTTCATTCTGTTGGGGATATCAGAAGTTTGGGTTGTATGCCAATTTACTGGGGAGTCAAGAATGAGAATCTTCATTCTGTTGGGGATATCAGGATTTTGGGTTGTATGCCTATAAACTGGGGAGTCAAGAATGAGAATCTTCATTCTGTTGGGGATATCAGGAGTTTGGATTGTATGCCAATCTACTGGGGAGTCAAGAATGAGAATCTTCATTCTGTTGGGGATATCAGGAGTTTGGGTTGTATGTCAACCTACTGGGGAGTCAAGAATGAGAATGTTCATTCTGTAGGGGATATCAGGAGTTTGGGTTGTATGCCAATCTACTGGGGAGTCAAGAATGAGAATCTTCATTCTTTTGGGGATATCAGGAGTTTTGGTTGTATGTCAATCTACTGGGGAGTCAAGAATTAGAGTCTCCATTCAGTTGGGGATATCTGGAGTTTGGGTTGTATGCCAATCTACTGGGGAGTCAAGAATGAGAATCTTCATTCTGTTGGGGATATCAAGAGTTTGGGTTGTATGCCAATCTACTGGGGAGTCAAGATTGAGAATCTTTATTCTGTTGAGGATATCAGGAGTTTGGGTTGTATGCCAACTGTTGTACCCCAAAATTTGCCCTCCCATATTCTTCAAAGTTTTGACAAGCATCATCTTCAAATGCTTCAAGATCTCTCAAGGGCTACACAGTCAACCACCCTCCTAAAGCCAGTCAAACTAGGGTTTTGGTTCTTGCAAGGAATTTGAGGTTTTCAAGGACTCAATCAAGTCCCATATGCTCATTCACATTGTCAAGCACCTACATGTCAAGTTTCAAGGCTCACAAGGTCAAGTTGCACAGTTAAAAACCCTAATTGCCTCACAATCAACTGTAGGGGCAAAATGGTCATTTGGCAGTCAAAAGTCAAAATTTTTGGTCAACATCTTATTTTGAAGCCACAATCATCATTTGGTCAAATCTTGACCATGATTTCACAAGAATGGCTCAAATATCATCAAGATGCAAAAGTTTCTATTTTTGGACAGCTGAAAAGTCAACTGTAACTTGACCAAGGCATAACTTTTTCATGGTTCATCAGAAAAATCCCATCCAATGCTCATCTTTAAGGGGAGGACATTTCCTACAACTCATCTTCACATTCCAAGTCCAAGAAATGCTCTCACAAAAAGTTATCAATTTCAACATTATAGGTCATTTTCAAAAGTCAACAAAAAGGCACTTTAAGTCAAAGACCATAACTTGTTATTGGTAAATCAAAATGACATGGGACCAAAGACATTGGTTAGAGGACTTCAAGACCTTTCCAAAATGTCTAAGAACATGTTCATAGCTTTAAAATTGAGCAAGATATGCATTGGAGAAGTTGAGAAATTTTTGTGAAATGGCCAAAGTCAACTATCCTTGAAATTTCATTTTTGACAAAAGGGGCCCACTTTTTCCACTTGTTTCAGCTTGGCCATGCCTCCCACGTGTCCCATAATTTATTTCAAGATTAAAAATTAATTTTTCCATTTTTATTTGATTTTATTTGATTTAATTCATTTTAAATCTTTAAAATTCAAATAAAAATCAAGAAAATTAATGGAGGGATATCTTTGAGTTTGAATAGCTTTGATACACCATCATTCACCTTCCAAATTCGTGCAAGGCCTATTCTAAGCAAGAAATTCAAATTTTCACAAACATGGCAAGTTGTTTAAATGGTGTTCATGGCAAAATCCAAAACATGATGGCAAGGCTTCAAGGCTCTTTATTTTGATTAATACTCATTCATATACACATATACAAGCCTCCCCACCCTCATGGACGAAAAAAGGCATCCCTAAAACGGCAGAGCAAAAACTCAGAATTTGTCAAAAAAGTGTGAGATCTAAAGCAAGGTTGCAGGCAGTTTCAGACAAAACAAAGCACGTGAGATCCTTCATTGCCATACCCTAAAACTAAATAGACCTTTACCACGCCCTGAGACTCCATATCAAGCACTGTAAGTCATCACAAACTCACCCCCGCTATCTGCTTTATGTTTTTTACAGGAAACGAAGAAGATGAAGGACGTGCTTCCATGTGATTGGCTGATTCAAAACGGGCGCGCGCTTTTTCCTTTTTTCAGCATATAGTGCGTTTATTTTATATTATTTTTCTTTTCTATTTTACTAACAAACACGCAGGATTGGTGTAGTGGTTGGCAATATACTTGGTGATCTCTGGGACCTGATTCACCCCCCTTGGGTTTAATCTTTTTTTATTTTTTCATTTTCATTTTTTATTATTTGCCTTATTTTATTTATTTTATTATTAACAATTAACATAATTAACATATTTTTCATAAAAAATCAAAAAAATAGAACTAACATCATTATTATTATTATTATTATTTTGTAAATAAACAACAAGTGAAATAGTTTAATTAGGCAATTTTGACTTTTCTTTTAATAATTAAAATAGATTTAGAATTAGGAAAAATTAACTTTTAGTTTTATTTCTTTTTATTTTATTTCATAAAAAACATAAAAAAAACACAAAATATTTTCTCTTAATTAAATTAATTAGTTATTAATTAGCTTTAATTTCATTTTAATTACAAAAAAGACCAAAAAATCAATTTCTTTTTCTTAAAAGGGTCAACACCCTTAGAACATTCCGATTTAATTTTTATTCGCGCTTAGTTTATTATTATGTAATTGCTTCCAAGACATGTAATAGTTAATTAGGTTTACTGCTTTATTTTAATTTCTCGTACTTATTTACCAAAAACGGGTCTTTGTAAATTTTTGGCGATGTATAGACCCGCGCCTTGTAATAGCGTAGGATTTATGTTTCCGCATTTTACTTTCTGCACCCCTTAACTGCTAAACTTGCATGAAAGAATGTATGTAAATAAAAACAACTCGTAGCTCACTAATTACAAAGACAAACATTAACTGAATACAACACACAAATACACACACCACTTCTAGGGTACGCCTCACTTGTTGCCTTCGAAACGTGGTCGTCAAGTATAAGACGTCTTAGTGGTCCTTATGTCCATGATCCAGTTGCCTCGAAACAGTTGCCTCAAAACAGTTGCCTCGAAATAGTTGCCTCGAAACAGTTGCCTCGAAACGGTTGCCTCGGATTAAAAAAGGATCAAGGACATAAGGGTAGCTTCTAAGGTGTCCTACTGTTGCTTCGGTGACCACACTGTCCCTAAAATCAAATTGACCCGAACACCTCCAACGATGGTGCTACCTACCTCTCAATGGTGGGATAGCACTATCTAAAGGACACTTACACAGCTTAATTCCTTAGGGTAGGTAGATGACTCATAAGTACTTGCTCTTTTCAAAAACAAACAAAAACAACTTTTCGCACCTACACTTTCAAAAGTTTTCAAACAATACTTCATACACTCTTGAGGACTGATACAAGAGTTACTTAGAAGTTTTCCAAACGAACTTTTTCAAAACCCACACACTTGAAAAGTAAACAAATCTTGAAAACATAAGAGCAAGTACCTAAGAGCCCGTGGATAACCACGGATAGAAAGGGTGCTAACACCTTCCCTTTCTATAAATCTACCTCCCGAACCGAGAAACATTCTCGAATAAGGAATTTTGCTGTGCTTTTGTCCTTTCCATGTTGGAGAAAATAAAAGACGGTGGCGACTCTTGCTTCCGCGACATTTCACGAACCAGCGTTAAACAATCAGTTCTAAATCCACCGATCACAGAATTGGCGACTCTGCTGGGGACACTTTAAAGTGAGGTGTACCTTAGGACTAAGATCACTTGTGTTTTCAATTGTCTGAATTGTTTGCTTTATTATTATGGGTACTGTCTTGGGAGTTCTATAGATCCTAACCCGGATCTGGGGGATACCTTCTTAGAAAGTAGCAACAAGACTGTGAGGAAACTGTGGGGGGTATACCAACACGGTTGAAGCAGTCTGCTACGTTGATGTGGCACTTTGGTGAGTACCGGTAACCCTTGAGTCAAGTCAAGGAGAGTACGGGGCCGCCGCGTGGTGTCGTGAAGCATCAACTGACCTTAGGAACCTTAATTGAACCATCCTGGCCTCTTTAGGGGTAGTGAGATAACTACTTTGGTGCAGTCTGAAGGTGGTTGATACTCGATACTACACTCAGTTGAGGGTTGTTTTCTTGGGATATTTTGATCGCCAGTTCAGTGGCTAAATCGAAACGATGAACACAGAAAACAATCCAATGATATTGAGATCCTTAGGACCCGGTTACTTTGATAGGACAGGTTTGAGCCCACCAACTTCAAGAGGGTAGTACCCCGAACTTCATGCTGGCCTAAACTCTAAGGGATGTCTTGTGTGACTTGTGTGCCTTCATACTTGAACTGCTTGCATACTTGTTATCTAACAACACGAGTTCCTTGCAGGTTTTGTTTACAGTCCTTAATTGGGACTCATTACAGGGCCTACTTACATCACTCCATGCATAGCATAACATCATACCATTGTATACATCCTACATAAGGACTAATCCATTTCAAGGATCTCAAGGGTTTGTGATGCAGGTCATGATGAATCAACTGTCTAGCAAGGGGCAAAGGGGATTTATTTTCCTCTAGCCATGGTTGTTCAGAGATCAAAACATGGTGACTTGAGTCAAGGGCTATGACCCACTCGATATGGTGAGCCTTGACTCTTGAAGAAGGACTCTCAACAATATGAAGTTCCTTCAATCAAGCCACCAAATTCAAATTCTAACAAGCTTCTTTGTTTATCCCGCGAGGTCCTTGAAAACATTGCATGCATATCATACATATCATTGCATTATAGGTACACTTGTTGCAGGTCACTTACCTTCTACGCTGTTTATTTCAGCAGTCATCATGAATCCTGAATCATCCAATGGACAAGCTATCAAGGCCCTCCAGGCCCAGAATGCCCAGTTCCAGGAGTTGATTATGAGCCTAGCCCAGGGTCAAAAGGAATTGAAGACTCTGATTCAGAAGAAGAAGAACAAGAGGACTGTTTTGTTCAACCCTAGACGCCAGTCTGGGAACACACTGCAGAATGAAGCTGAGAGGACTACTCCATCTGTGGGGGAAGGAAGTCACCAAGGGGGAGAGGTTCCTAGCCCTGTGGTCTCTGACACCGAGACAGACTTCAATGATGAACAATACCCCCCCTGCTGAAGACAGGTACAAACAGCTGGAGGACCGGTTAAATGCTATGGATATCCAACGTGTGCCTGGGTTGGACTTTGGGGACCTAGGTTTATCTTCTGGGGTGGTGATCCCTCACAAGTTCAAGGCACCTGCCTTTGTAAAGTACGACGGGGTTTCCTGTCCTAAGCTGCACCTCCGTTCATACGCAAGGAAAATCCAGCCCTACACGGCAGACAAGAATCTATGGATCCATTTCTTCCAGGAGAGTCTTTCAGGGACTCAACTCGATTGGTTCTATCAGTTGGATGGAACCAGTATTCGTAACTGGGAGGACTTGGCAACTGCTTTTTATAAGCAGTATCAGTATAATGCCGACCTCGCTCCTATGCGTACCCAACTCCAGGGTATGACACTTGGGACGAGTGAAGGTTTTAAGGAGTATGCGCAAAGGTGGAGAGATCTGGCTGGAAGGGTGCAGCCGCCCTTGACTGACCGTGAGCTCGTTGACATGTTCTTGGGGACCCTGTCTGGCCCCTTCTTCAACCATCTGATTGGGAATTCTTCTGCTGGGTTTACAGATTTGATCTTGACTGGGGAGAGGATTGAAGTTGGCATCAAGGCTGCAAAGATTCAAGAAGCTGCACCTGCTGATGCTCATAAAAAGCCTTACAGTGGGAAGAAAGAAGCCAATGCTGCGTACAGCCAAAAGGGTCGCCATGATCAACATGTAGCGGCAATCCAGATCTCTAATCCTAGGCCTGCTCAACAAGGACAGGGGCATCAACGTAAGGAGGTCGTATCCAAGAGACAGTTCACTAAGATCAATATGTCACTGGATCAAGCGCTACAGCAAATGTTGAAGGCAGGGCTGATTACCTTGAGGGCTCCTCTCCGGAATCCAAACACCTCTGCTCCCAACTACCATACTAATGAGAGGTGCGCATACCACTCCGATAGCCCGGGTCATACTACGGACAACTGTTAGCCTTTGAAGAACAAGATTCAAGACATGATCGACGCCGAAGAGATTCAGTTTGAAGTGTCAGAGACTCCAAACATAATCAATGCTCCTTTGCCCAATCATTGAAGACTTTTGTTTATTTGAATTTCCGAGTTGTAATTTTTTTTTTGCTTATACAAACAATTAAATGTCATAGCGAACTCTTTTATTTCATTAATGCACGGCATATGTCTGTTTTTGAATTAATCCAATTATTTTCACTATATTCACATTGCCTTCATATTTTTTGTGATGTTCAACTCTCGGTTAATAAATCTAAGCCTCTTGAGGGAGGATGACGAAAACAATACCACAATCTTTACAGTATGCTTTTGAACAGACCCCGCTGATGAGGTACAGGCATTGTTTCAATTCCTAAACACTGGAGTTATAAGGATGATAATCCCTCGTCAACCCCTTTGAGCCAAAGAAGTCGGAGTTTTTTCTTTTCGAAAATTAAAACCCTTAATCATAACCTGGGGCAGGGTAGTTCTCTCAGTTTGATCCAATCTACTAGGGAGTCAAGAATTAGAATCTTCATTATGTTAGGGATATCAGGTGTTTGGGTTGTATGCCAATCTACTGGGGAGTCAAGAATTAGAATCTTCATTCTGTTGGGGATATCAGGAGTTTGGGTTGTATGCCAATCTACTGGGGAGTCAAGATTGAGAATCTTCATTCTGTTGGGGATATCAGGAGTTTGGGTTGTATGCCAATCTAATGGGGAGTCAAGAATGAGAATCTTCATTCTGTTGGGGATATCAGGAGTTTGGGTTGTATGTCAATCTACTAAGGAGTCAAGAATGAGAATCTTCATTATGTTGGGGATATCAGGAGGTTGGGTTGTATGTCAATCTACTGGGGAGTCAAGAATGAGAATCTTCATTCAGTTGGGGATATCAGGAGTTTGGGTTGTATGCCAATCTACTGGGGAGTCAAGAATGAGAATCTTCATTCTGTTGGGGATATCAGGAGTTTGGGTTGTATGCCAATCTACTGGGGAGTCAAGATTGAGAATCTTCATTCTGTTGAGGATATCAGGAGTTTCAGTTATATGCCAATCTACTGGGGAGTCAAGAATGAGAATCTTCATTCTGTTGGGGATATCAGGTGTTTGGGTTGTATGCCAATCTACTGGGGAGTCAAGAATGAGAATCTTCATTCTATTGGGGATATGAGGAGTTTGGGTTGTATGCCAATCTAATGGGGAGTCAAGATTGAGAATCTTCATTCTGTTGGGGATATCAGGAGTTTGGATTGTATGCCAATCTACTGGGGAGTCAAGAATGAGAATCTTCATTCTGTTGGGGATATCAGGAGTTTGGGTTGTATGCTAATCTACTAGGGAGTCAAGATTGAGAATCTTCATTCTATTGGGGATATCAGGAGTTTGGTTTGTATGCCAATCTATTGGGGAGTCAAGAATGAGAATCTTCATTTTGTTGGGGATATCAGGAGTTTGGTTTGTATTTCAATCTATTGGGGAGTCAAGAATGAGAATCTTCATTCTGTTGGGGATATCAGGAGTTTGGGTTGTATGCCAATCTACTGGGGAGTCAAGAATGAGAATCTTCATTCTGTTTGGGATATCAGGAGTTTGGGTTGTATGCCAATCTACTGGGGAGTCAAGAATGAGAATCTTCATTCTGTTGGGGATATCAGGAGTTTGGATTGTATGCCAATCTTTTGGGGAGTCAAGAATGATAATCTTCATTATGTTAGGGATATCAGCAGTTTGGGTTGTATTCTAATCTACTAGGGAGTCAAGAATGAGAATCTTCATTCTGTTGGGAATATTAGGAGTTTGGGTTGTATGCCAATCTACTGGGGAGTCAAGAATGAGAATCTTCATTCTGTTGGGGATATCAAGAGTTTGGGTTGTATGCCAACCTACTAGGGAGTCAAGAATGAAAATCTTTATTCTATTGGGGATATCAGATGTTTGGGTTGTATGCCAATCTACTGGGGAGTCAAGAATGAGAATCTTCATTCTGTTGGGGATATCAGGAGTTTGGGTTGTATGACAATCTACTAGGGAGTCAAGAATGAGATCTTCATTTTGTTGGGGATATCAAGAGTTTGGGTTGTATGTCAATCTACTGGAGAGTCAAGAATGAGAATCTTCATTTTGTTGGGGATATCAGGAGTTTGGGTTATATGCCAATCTACTAGGGAGTCAAGAATGAGAATCTTCACTCTGTTGGGGATATCAGGAGTTTGGGATGTATGCCAATCTACTAGGGAGTCATGATTGAGAATATTCACTCTGTTGTGGATATCAGGAGTTTGGGTTATTTTCCAATCTACTGGGGAGTCAAGAATGAGAATCTTCATTCTGTTGGGGATATTAGGAGTTTGGGTTGTATGCTAATCTAATGGGGAGTTAATATTGAGAATCTTCATTCTGTTGGGGATATCAGGAGTTTGGGTTATATGCCAATCTATTGGGGAGTCAAGAATGAGAATCTTCATTTTGTTGGGGATATCAGGAGTTTGGGTTGTTTGCCAATCTACTGGGGAGTCAAGAATGAGAATCTTCATTCTGTTGGGGATATCAGTAGTTTGGGTTGTGTGCCAATCTACTGGGGAGTCAAGAATGAGAATCTTCATTCTGTTTGGGATATCAGGAGTTTGGGTTGTATGCCAATCTACTGGGGAGTCAAGAATGAGAATCTTCATTCTGTTGGGGATATCAGGATTTTGGATTGTATGCCAATCTACTGGGGAGTCAAGAACGAGAATCTTCATTCTGTTGGGGATATCAGGAGTTTGGGTTGTATGCCAATCTACTGGGGAGTCAAGAATGAGAATCTTCATTTTGTTGGGGATATCAGGAGTTTGGGTTGTATGCCAATCTACTGGGGAGTAAAGAATGAGAATCTTCATTCTGTTGGGGATATCAGGAGTTTGGGTTGTATGCCAATCTACTGGGGAGTCAAGAATGAGAATCTTCATTCTGTTGGGGATTTTAGAAGTTTGGGTTGTATGCCAATCTACTGGGGAGTCAAGAATGAAAATCTTCATTATGTTGGGGATATCAGGATTTTGGGTTGTATACCTATAAACTGGGGAGTCAAGAATGAGAATCTTCATTCTGTTGGGGATATCAGGAGTTTGGGTTGTATGCCAATCTACTGGGGAGTCAAGAATGAGAATCTTCATTCTGTTGGGGATATCAGGAGTTTGGGTTGTATGTTAATCAACTAGGGAGTCAAGAATGAGAATCTTCATTCTGTTGGGGATATCAGGAGTTTGGGTTGTATGTCAATCTAATGGGGAGTCAAGAATGAGAATCTTCATTCAGTAGGGGATATCAGGAGTTTGGGTTGTATGTCAATCTACTGGAGAGTCAAGAATGAGAATCTTTATTCGGTTGGGGATATCAAGAGTTTGGGTTGGATGCCAATCTACTGGGGAGTCAAGAATTAGAATCTTCATTCTGTTGGGGATATCAGGAGTTTGAGTTGTATGCCAATCTATTGGGAAGTCAAGATTGAGAATCTTTATTCTGTTGGGGATATCAGTAGTTTGGGTTGTAAGCCAATCTACTGGGGAGTCAAGAATGAGAATCTTCACTCTGTTGGGGATATCAGGAGTTTGGGTTGTATGCCAATCTACTGAGGAGTCATGATTGAGAATCTTCACTCTGTTGCGGATATCAGGAGTTTGGGTTATTTTCCAATCTACTGGGGAGTCAAGAATGAGAATCTTCATTCTGTTGGGGATATCAGGAGTTTGGGTTGTATGCTAATCTAATGGGGACTAAATATTGAGAATCTTCATTCTGTTGGGGATATCAGGAGTTTGGGTTGTATGCCAATCTATTAGAGAGTCAAGAATGAGAATCTTCATTCTGTTGGGGATATCAGGAGTTTGGGTTGTATGCCAATCTATTGGGGAGTCAAGAATGAGAATCTTCATTCTGTTGGGGATATCAGGAGTTTGGGTTGTATGCCAATCTACTGGGGAGTCAAGAATGAGAATCTTCATTCTGTTTGGGATATCAGGAGTTTAGGTTGTATGCCAATCTACTGTGGAGTCAAGAACGAGAATCTTCATTCTGTTGGGGATATCAGGAGTTTGGGTTGTATGCCAATCTACTGGGGAGTCAAGAATGAGAATCTGCATTCTGTTGGGGATATCAGGAGTTTGGGTTGTATGCCAATCTACTGGGAAGTAAAGAATGAGAATCTTCATTCTGTTGGGGATATCAGGAGTTTGGGTTGTATGTTAATCTACTGGGGAGTCAAGAATGAGAATCTTCATTCTGTTGGGGATATCAGAAGTTTGGGTTGTATGCCATTCTACTGGGGAGTCAAGAATGAAAATCTTCATTCTGTTGGGGATATCAGGATTTTGGGTTGTATGCCTATAAACTGGGGAGCAAGAATGAGAATCTTCATTCTGTTGGGGATATCAGGAGTTTGGGTTGTATGCCAATCTACTGGGGAGTCAAGAATGTGAATCTTCATTCTGTTGGGGATATCAGGAGTTTGGGTTGTATGTAAATCTACTGGGGAGTCAAGAATGAGAATCTTCATTATGTTAGGGATATCAGGAGTTTGGGTTGTATTCTAATCTACTAAGGAGTCAAGAATGAGAATCTTCATTCTGTTGGGGATATTAGGAGTTTGGGTTGTATGCCAATCTACTGGGGTGTCAAGAATGAGAATCTTCATTCTGTTGGGGATATCAACAGTTTGGGTTGTATGCCAACCTACTGGGGAGTCAAGAATGAAAATCTTTATTCTGTTGGGGATATCAGATGTTTGGGTTGTATGCCAATCTACTGGGGAGTCAAGAATGAGAATCTTCATTCTGTTGGGGATATCAGGAGTTTGGGTTGTATGACAATCTACTGGGGAGTCAAGAATGAGAATCTTCATTCTGTTGGGGATATCAGGAGTTTGGGTTGTATGTCAATCTACTGGAGAGTCAAGAATGAGAATCTTCATTTTGTTGGGGATATCAGGAGTTTGGGTTATATGCCAATCTACTAGGGAGTCAAGAATGAGAATCTTCACTCTGTTGGGGATATCAGGAGTTTGGGTTGTATGCCAATCT
The DNA here is from genome assembly GCA_948472305.1 of Vicia faba. NCBI lineage: Eukaryota > Viridiplantae > Streptophyta > Magnoliopsida > Fabales > Fabaceae > Vicia > Vicia faba. The sequence goes on from OX451740.1 coordinate 908,293,470, forward strand.
ACTGGGGAGTCATGATTGAGAATCTTCACTCTGTTGTGGATATCAGGAGTTTGGGTTATTTTCCAATCTACTGGGGAGTCAAGAATGAGAATCTTTATTCTGTTGGGGATATCAGGAGTTTGGGTTGTATGCTAATCTAATGGGGAGTAAATATTGAGAATCTTCATTCTGTTGGGGATATCAGGAGTTTGGGTTATATGCCAATCTATTGGGGAGTCAAGAATAAGAATCTTCATTCTGTTGGGGATATCAGGAGTTTGGGTTGTTTGCCAATCTACTGGGGAGTCAAGAATGAGAATCTTCATTCTGTTGGGGATATCAGGAGTTTGGGTTGTATGCCAATCTACTGGGGAGTCAAGAATGAGAATCTTCATTCTGTTTGGGATATCAGGAGTTTGGGTTGTATGCCAATCTACTGGGGAGTCAAGAATGAGAATCTTCATTCTGTTGGGGATATCAGGATTTTGGATTGTATGCCAATCTACTGGGGAGTCAAGAACGAGAATCTTCATTCTGTTGGGGATATCAGGAGTTTGGGTTGTATGCCAATCTACTGGGGAGTCAAGAATGAGAATCTTCATTCTGTTGGGGATATCAGAAGTTTGGGTTGTATGCCAATCTACTGGGGAGTCAAGAATGAGAATCTTCATTCTGTTGGGGATATCAGGAGTTTGGGTTGTATGACAATCTACTGGGGAGTCAAGAATGAGAATCTTCATTCTGTTGGGGATATCAGGAGTTTGGGTTGTATGTCAATCTACTGGAGAGTCAAGAATGAGAATCTTCATTTTGTTGGGGATATCAGGAGTTTGGGTTATATGCCAATCTACTAGGGAGTCAAGAATGAGAATCTTCACTCTGTTGTGGATATCAGGAGTTTGGGTTATTTTCCAATCTACTGGGTAGTCAAGAATGAGAATCTTCATTCTGTTGGGGATATCAGGAGTTTGGGTTGTATGCTAATCTAATGGGGAGTAAATATTGAGAATCTTCATTCTGTTGGGGATATCAGGAGTTTGGGTTATATGCCAATCTATTGGGGAGTCAAGAATGAGAATCTTCATTCTGTTGGGGATATCAGGAGTTTGGGTTGTTTGCCAATCTACTGGGGAGTCAAGAATGAGAATCTTCATTCTGTTGGGGATATCAGGATTTTGGATTGTATGCCAATCTACTGGGGAGTCAAGAACGAGAATCTTCATTCTGTTGGGGATATCAAGAGTTTGGGTTGTATGCCTATCTACTGGGGAGTCAAGAATGAGAATCTTCATTTTGTTGGGGATATCAGGAGTTTGGATTGTATGCCAATCTACTGGGGAGTAAAGAATGAGAATCTTCATTCTGTTGGGGATATCAGGAGTTTGGGTTGTATGCCAATCTACTGGGGAGTAAAGAATGAGAATCTTCATTCTGTTGGGGATTTCAGAAGTTTGGGTTGTATGCCAATCTACTGGGGAGTCAAGAATGAGAATCTTCATTCTGTAGGGGATATCATGAGTTTGGGTTGTATGTCAATCTACTGGAGAGTCAAGAATGAGAATCTTCATTCGGTTGGGGATATCAGGAGTTTGGGTTGTATGCCAATCTACTGGGGAGTCAAGAATGAGAATCTTCATTCTGTTGGGGATATCAGGAGTTTGGGTTGTATGCCAATCTATTGGGAAGTCAAGAATGAGAATCTTCATTCTGTTGGGGATATCAGGAGTTTGGGTTGTATGTCAATCTACTAGGGAGTCAAGAATGAGAATCTTCATTCTGTTGGGGATATCAGGAGTTTGGGTTGTATGTCAATCTACTGGGGAGTCAAGAATGAGAATCTTCATTCTGTAGTGGATATCAGGAGTTTGGGTTGTATGTCAATCTACTGGAGAGTCAAGAATGAGAATCTTCATTCGGTTGGGGATATCAGGAGTTTGGGTTGTATGCCAATCTACTGGGGAGTCAAGAATGAGAATCTTCATTCTGTTGGGGATATCAGGAGTTTGGGTTGTATGCCAATCTATTGGGAAGTCAAGATTGAGAATCTTTATTCTGTTGGGGATATCAGTAGTTTGGGTTGTAAGCCAATCTACTGGGGAGTCAAGAATGAGAATCTTCACTCTGTTGGGGATATCAGGAGTTTGGGTTGTATGCCAATCTACTGAGGAGTCATGATTGAGAATCTTCACTCTGTTGCGGATATCAGGAGTTTGGGTTATTTGCCAATCTACTGGGTAGTCAAGAATGAGAATCTTCATTCTGTTGGGGATATCAGGAGTTTGGGTTGTATGCTAATCTAATGGGGAGTAAATATTGAGAATCTTCATTCTGTTGGGGATATCAGGAGTTTGGGTTGTATGCCAATCTATTGGAGAGTCAAGAATGAGAATCATCATTCTGTTGGGGATATCAGGAGTTTGGGTTGTATGCCAATCTACTGAGGAGTAAAGAATGAGAATCTTCATTTTGTTGGGGATATCAGGAGTTTGGGTTGTATGTCAATCTACTGGGGAGTCAAGAATGAGAATCTTCATTCTGTTGGGGATATCAGAAGTTTGGGCTGTATGCCATTCTACTGGGGAGTCAAGAATGAAAATCTTTATTTTGTTGGGGATATCAGGATTTTGGGTTGTATGCCTATAAACTGGGGAGTCAAGAATGAGAATCTTCATTCTGTTGGGGATATCAGGAGTTTGGGTTGTATGCCAATCTACTGGGGAGTAAAGAATGAGAATCTTCATTCTGTTGGGGATATCAGGAGTTTGGGTTGTATGCCAATCTACTGGGGAGTCAAAAATGAGAATCTTCATTATGTTAGGGATATCAGGAGTTTGGGTTGTATTCTAATCTACTAGGGAGTCAAGAATGAGAATCTTCATTCTGTTGGGGATATTAGGAGTTTGGGTTGTATGCCAATCTACTGGGGAGTCAAGAATGAGAATGTTCATTCTGTTGGGGATATCAACAGTTTGGGTTGTATGCCAACCTACTGGGGAGTCAAGAATGAAAATCTTTATTCTGTTGGGGATATCAGAAGTTTGGGTTGTATGCCAATCTACTGGGGAGTCAAGAATGAGAATCTTCATTCTGTTGGGGATATCAGGAGTTTGGGTTGTATGACAATCTACTGGGGAGTCAAGAATGAGAATCTTCATTCTGTTGGGGATATCAGGAGTTTGGGTTGTATGTCAATCTACTGGAGAGTCAAGAATGAGAATCTTCATTTTGTTGGGGATATCAGGAGTTTGGGTTATATGCCAATCTACTAGGGAGTCAAGAATGAGAATCTTCACTCTGTTGTGGATATCAGGAGTTTGGGTTATTTTCCAATCTACTGGGTAGTCAAGAATGAGAATCTTCATTCTGTTGGGGATATCAGGAGTTTGGGTTGTATGCTAATCTAATGGGGAGTAAATATTGAGAATCTTCATTCTGTTGGGGATATCAGGAGTTTGGGTTATATGCCAATCTATTGGGGAGTCAAGAATGAGAATCTTCATTCTGTTGGGGATATCAGGAGTTTGGGTTGTTTGCCAATCTACTGGGGAGTCAAGAATGAGAATCTTCATTCTGTTGGGGATATCAGGAGTTTGGGTTGTATGCCAATCTACTGGGGAGTCAAGAATGAGAATCTTCATTCTGTTTAGGATATCAGGAGTTTGGTTTTTATACCAATCTACTGCGGAGTCAAGAATGAGAATCTTCATTCTGTTGGGGATATCAGGATTTTGGATTGTATGCCAATCTACTGGGGAGTCAAGAACGAGAATCTTCATTCTGTTGGGGATATCAGGAGTTTGGGTTGTATGCCTATCTACTGGGGAGTCAAGAATGAGAATCTTCATTTTGTTGGGGATATCAGGAGTTTGGATTGTATGCCAATCTACTGGGGAGTAAAGAATGAGAATCTTCATTCTGTTGGGGATATCAGGAGTTTGGGTTGTATGCCAATCTACTGGGGAGTCAAGAATGAGAATCTTCATTCTGTTGGGGATTTCAGAAGTTTGGGTTGTATGCCAATCTACTGGGGAGTCAAGAATGAGAATCTTCATTCTGTAGGGGATATCAGGAGTTTGGGTTGTATGTCAATCTACTGGAGAGTCAAGAATGAGAATCTTCATTCGGTTGGGGATATCAGGAGTTTGGGTTGTATGCCAATCTACTGGGGAGTCAAGAATGAGAATCTTCATTCTGTTGGGGATATCAGGAGTTTGGGTTGTATGCCAATCTATTGGGAAGTCAAGAATGAGAATCTTCATTCTGTTGGGGATATCAGGAGTTTGGGTTGTATGTCAATCTACTAGGGAGTCAAGAATGAGAATCTTCATTCTGTTGGGGATATCAGGAGTTTGGGTTGTATGTCAATCTACTGGGGAGTCAAGAATGAGAATCTTCATTCTGTAGTGGATATCAGGAGTTTGGGTTGTATGTCAATCTACTGGAGAGTCAAGAATGAGAATCTTCATTCGGTTGGGGATATCAGGAGTTTGGGTTGTATGCCAATCTACTGGGGAGTCAAGAATGAGAATCTTCATTCTGTTGGGGATATCAGGAGTTTGGGTTGTATGCCAATCTATTGGGAAGTCAAGATTGAGAATCTTTATTCTGTTGGGGATATCAGTAGTTTGGGTTGTAAGCCAATCTACTGGGGAGTCAAGAATGAGAATCTTCACTCTGTTGGGGATATCAGGAGTTTGGGTTGTATGCCAATCTACTGGGGAGTCATGATTGAGAATCTTCACTCTGTTGCGGATATCAGGAGTTTGGGTTATTTGCCAATCTACTGGGGAGTCAAGAATGAGAATCTTCATTCTGTTGGGGATATCAGGAGTTTGGGTTGTATGCTAATCTAATGGGGAGTAAATATTGAGAATCTTCATTCTGTTGGGGATATCAGGAGTTTGGGTTGTATGCCAATCTATTGGAGAGTCAAGAATGAGAATCATCATTCTGTTGGGGATATCAGGAGTTTGGGTTGTATGCCAATCTACTGAGGAGTAAAGAATGAGAATCTTCATTCTGTTGGGGATATCAGGAGTTTGGGTTGTATGTCAATCTACTGGGGAGTCAAGAATGAGAATCTTCATTCTGTTGGGGATATGAGAAGTTTGGGCTGTATGCCATTCTACTGGGGAGTCAAGAATGAAAATCTTTATTTTGTTGGGGATATCAGGATTTTGGGTTGTATGCCTATAAACTGGGGAGTCAAGAATGAGAATCTTCATTCTGTTGGGGATATCAGGAGTTTGGGTTGTATGCCAATCTACTGGGGAGTAAAGAATGAGAATCTTCATTCTGTTGGGGATATCAGGAGTTTGGGTTGTATGCCAATCTACTGGGGAGTCAAGAATGAGAATCTTCATTATGTTAGGGATATCAGGAGTTTGGGTTGTATTCTAATCTACTAGGGAGTCAAGAATGAGAATCTTCATTCTGTTGGGGATATTAGGAGTTTGGGTTGTATGCCAATCTACTGGGGAGTCAAGAATGAGAATGTTCATTCTGTTGGGGATATCAACAGTTTGGGTTGTATGCCAACCTACTGGGGAGTCAAGAATGAAAATCTTTATTCTGTTGGGGATATCAGAAGTTTGGGTTGAATGCCAATATACTGGGGAGTCAAGAATGAGAATCTTCATTCTGTTGGGGATATCAGGAGTTTGGGTTGTATGACAATCTACTGGGGAGTCAAGAATGAGAATCTTCATTCTGTTGGGGATATCAGGAGTTTGGGTTGTATGTCAATCTACTGGAGAGTCAAGAATGAGAATCTTCATTTTGTTGGGGATATCAGGAGTTTGGGTTATATGCCAATCTACTAGGGAGTCAAGAATGAGAATCTTCACTCTGTTGGGGATATCAGGAGTTTGGGTTGTATGCCAATCTACTGGGGAGTCATGATTGAGAATCTTCACTCTGTTGTGGATATCAGGAGTTTGGGTTATTTTCCAATCTACTGGGGAGTCAAGAATGAGAATCTTCATTCTGTTGGGGATATCAGGAGTTTGGGTTGTATGCTAATCTAATGGGGAGTAAATATTGAGAATCTTCATTCTGTTGGGGATATCAGGAGTTTGGGTTATATGTCAATCTATTGGGGAGTCAAGAATGAGAATCTTCATTCTGTTGGGGATATCAGGAGTTTGGGTTGTTTGCCAATCTACTGGGGAGTCAAGAATGAGAATCTTCATTCTGTTGGGGATATCAGGAGTTTGGGTTGTATGCCAATCTACTGGGGAGTCAAGAATGAGAATCTTCATTCTGTTTGGGATATCAGGAGTTTGGGTTGTATGCCAATCTACTGGGGAGTCAAGAATGAGAATCTTCATTCTGTTGGGGATATCAGGATTTTGGATTGTATGCCAATCTACTGGGGAGTCAAGAACGAGAATCTTCATTCTGTTGGGGATATCAGGAGTTTGGGTTGTATGCCAATCTACTGGGGAGTCAAGAATGAGAATCTTCATTTTGTTGGGGATATCAGGAGTTTGGGTTGTATGCCAATCTACTGGGGAGTAAAGAATGAGAATCTTCATTCTGTTGGGGATATCAGGAGTTTGGGTTGTATGCCAATCTACTGGGGAGTCAAGAATGAGAATCTTCATTCTGTTGGGGATTTCAGAAGTTTGGGTTGTATGCCAATCTAATGGGGAGTCAAGAATGAAAATCTTCATTATGTTGGGGATATCAGGATTTTGGGTTGTATGCCTATAAACTGGGGAGTCAAGAATGAGAATCTTCATTCTGTTGGGGATATCAGGAGTTTGGGTTGTATGCCAATCTACTGGGGAGTCAAGAATGAGAATCTTCATTCTGTTGGGGATATCAGGAGTTTGGGTTGTATGTCAATCTACTAGGGAGTCAAGAATGAGAATCTTCATTCTGTTAGGGATATCAGGAGTTTGGGTTGTATGTCAATCTACTGGGGAGTCAAGAATGAGAATCTTCATTCTGTAGGGGATATCAAGAGTTTGGGTTGTATGTCAATCTACTGGAGAGTCAAGAATGAGAATCTTCATTCGGTTGGGGATATCAGGAGTTTGGGTTGTATGCCAATCTACTGGGGAGTCAAGAATGAGAATCTTCATTCTGTTGGGGATATCAGGAGTTTGGGTTGTATGTCAATCTATTGGGAAGTCAAGATTGAGAATCTTTATTCTGTTGGGGATATCAGTAGTTTGGGTTGTAAGCCAATCTACTAGGGAGTCAAGAATGAGAATCTTCACTCTGTTGGGGATATCAGGAGTTTGGGTTGTATGCCAATCTACTGAGGAGTCATGATTGAGAATCTTCACTCTGTTGCGGATATCAGGAGTTTGGGTTATTTGCCAATCTACTAGGGAGTCAAGAATGAGAATCTTCATTCTGTTGGGGATATCAGGAGTTTGGGTTGTATGCTAATCTAATGGGGAGTAAATATTGAGAATCTTCATTCTGTTGGGGATATCAGGAGTTTGGGTTGTATGCCAATCTATTGGAGAGTCAAGAATGAGAATCTTCATTCTGTTGGGGATATCAGGAGTTTGGGTTGTATGCCAATCTACTGGGGAGTCAAGAATGAGATTCTTCATTCTGTTGGGGATATCAAGAGTTTGGGTTGTATGCCAATCTACTGGGGAGTCAAGAATGAGAATCTTCATTCTGTTTGGGATATCAGGAGTTTAGGTTGTATGCCAATCTACTGGGGAGTCAAGAATAAGAATCTTCATTCTGTTGGGGATATCAGGAGTTTGGATTGTATGCTAATCTACTGGGGAGTCAAGAACGAGAATCTTCATTCTGTTGGGGATATCAGGAGTTTGGGTTGTATGCCAATCTACTGGGGAGTCAAGAATGAGAATCTGCATTCTGTTGGGGATATCAGGAGTTTGGGTTGTATGCCAATCTACTGGGGAGTAAAGAATGAGAATCTTCATTCTGTTGGGGATATCAGGAGTTTGGGTTGTATGTCATTCTACTGGGGAGTCAAGAATGAAAATCTTCATTCTGTTGGGGATATCAGGATTTTGGGTTGTATGCCTATAAACTGGGGAGTCAAGAATGAGAATCTTCATTCTGTTGGTGATATCAGAAGTTTGGGTTGTATGCCAATCTATGGGGAGTCAAGAATGCGAATCTTCATTCTGTTCGGGATATCAGGAGTTTGGGTTGTATGTCAATCTACTGGGGAGTCAAGAATGAGAATCTTCATTCTGTTGGGGATATCAGGAGTTTGGGCTGTATGTCAATCTACTGGGGAGTCAAGAATGAGAATCTTCATTCTGTAGGGGATATCAGGAGTTTGGGTTGTATGCCAATCTACTGGGGAGTCAAGAATGAGAATCTTCATTCTGTTGGGGATATCAAGAGTTTGGGTTATATGTCAATCTACTGGGGAGTCAAGAATGAGAGTCTCCATTCAGTTGGGGATATCAGGAGTTTGGGTTGTATGCCAATCTACTGTGGAGTCAAGAATGAGAATCTTCATTCTGTTGGGGATATCAGGTGTTTGGGTTGTATGCCAATCTACTGGGGAGTCAAGACTGAGAATCTTCATTATGTTAGGGATATCAAGTGTTTGGGTTGTATGCCAATCTACTGGGGAGTCAAGAATTAGAATCTTCATTCTGTTGGGGATATCAGGAGTTTGGGTTGTATGCCAATCTACTGGGGAGTCAAGATTGAGAATCTTCATTCTGTTGGGGATATCAGGAGTTTGGGTTGTATGCCAATCTACTGGGGAGTCAAGAATGAGAATCTTCATTCTGTTGGGGATATCAGGAGTTTGGGTTGTATGCCAATCTACTGGGGAGTCAAGAATGAGAATCTTCATTCTGTTGGGGATATCAGGAGTTTGGGTTGTATGTCAATCTACTAGGGAGTCAAGAATGAGAATCTTCATTCTGTTTGGGATATCAGGAGTTTGGGTTGTATGTCAATCTACTAGGGAGTCAAGAATGAGAATCTTCATTCTGTTGGGGATATCAGGAGTTTGGGTTGTATGTCAATCTACTGGGGAGTCATGAATGAGAATTTTCATTCAGTTGGGGATATCAGGAGTTTGGGTTGTATGCCAATCTACTGGGGAGTCAAGAATAAGAATCTTCATTTTGTTGGGGATATCAGGAGTTTGGATTGTACGCCAATCTACTGGGGAGTCAAGATTGAGAATCTTCATTCTGTTGAGGATATCAGGAGTTTGGGTTATATGCCAATCTACTGGGGAGTCAAGAATGAGAATCTTCATTCTATTGGGGATATCAGGAGTTTGGTTTGTATGCCAATCTACTGGGGAGTCAAGATTGAGAATCTTCATTCTGTTGGGGATATCAGGTGTTTGGGTTGTATGCCAATCTACTGGGGAGTCAAGAATTAGAATCTTCATTCTGTTGGGGATATCAGGAGTTTGGGTTGTATGCCAATCTACTGGGGAGTCAAGATTGAGAATATTCATTCTATTGGGGATATCAGGAGTTTGGGTTGTATGCCAATCTACTGGGGAGTCAAGAATGAGAATCTTCATTCTGTTGGGGATATTAGGAGTTTGGGTTGTATGTCAATCTACTGGGGAGTCAAGAATGAAAATCTACATTCTGTTGGGGATATCAGGAGTTTAGGTTGTATGTCAATCTACTAGGGAGTCAAGAATGATAATCTTCATTCTGTTGGGGATATCAGGAGTTTGGGTTGTATGCCAATCTACTGGGGAGTCAAGACTGAGAATCTTCATTGTGTTGGGGATATCAAGTGTTTGGGTTGTATGCCAATCTACTGGGGAGTCAAGAATGAGAATGTTCATTCTGTTGGGGATATCAACAGTTTGGGTTGTATGCCAACCTACTGGGGAGTCAAGAATGAAAATCTTTATTCTGTTGGGGATATCAGAAGTTTGGGTTGAATGCCAATATACTGGGGAGTCAAGAATGAGAATCTTCATTCTGTTGGGGATATCAGGAGTTTGGGTTGTATGCCAATCTACTGGGGAGTCAAGAATGAGAATCTTCATTCTGTTGGGGATATCAGGAGTTTGGGTTGTATGTCAATCTACTAGGGAGTCAAGAATGAGAATCTTCATTCTGTTTGGGATATCAGGAGTTTGGGTTGTATGTCAATCTACTAGGGAGTCAAGAATGAGAATCTTCATTCTGTTGGGGATATCAGGAGTTTGGGTTGTATGTCAATCTACTGGGGAGTCATGAATGAGAATTTTCATTCAGTTGGGGATATCAGGAGTTTGGGTTGTATGCCAATCTACTGGGGAGTCAAGAATAAGAATCTTCATTTTGTTGGGGATATCAGGAGTTTGGATTGTACGCCAATCTACTGGGGAGTCAAGATTGAGAATCTTCATTCTGTTGAGGATATCAGGAGTTTGGGTTATATGCCAATCTACTGGGGAGTCAAGAATGAGAATCTTCATTCTATTGGGGATATCAGGAGTTTGGGTTGTATGCCAATCTACTGGGGAGTCAAGATTGAGAATCTTCATTCTGTTGGGGATATCAGGAGTTTGGGTTGTATGCCAATCTATTGGGGAGTCAAGAATGAGAATCTTCATTCTGTTGGGGATATCAGGAGTTTGGGTTGTATGCCAATCTACTGGGGAGTCAAGAATGAGAATCTTCATTCTGTTTGGGATATCAGGAGTTTGGGTTGTATGCCAATCTACTGGGGAGTCAAGATTGAGAATCTTCATTCTGTTGGGGATATCAGGAGTTTGGGTTGTATGCCAATCTACTGGGGAGTCAAGAATGAGAATCTTCATTCTGTTGGGGATATCAGGAGTTTGGGTTGTATGCCAATCTACTGGGGAGTCAAGAATGAGAATCTTCATTCTGTTGGGGATATCAGGAGTTTGGGTTGTATGTCAATCTACTAGGGAGTCAAGAATGAGAATCTTCATTCTGTTTGGGATATCAGGAGTTTGGGTTGTATGTCAATCTACTAGGGAGTCAAGAATGAGAATCTTCATTCTGTTGGGGATAACAGGAGTTTGGGTTGTATGTCAATCTACTGGGGAGTCATGAATGAGAATTTTCATTCAGTTGGGGATATCAGGAGTTTGGGTTGTATGCCAATCTACTGAGGAGTCAAGAATAAGAATCTTCATTCTGTTGAGGATATCAGGAGTTTGGATTGTACGCCAATCTACTGGGGAGTCAAGATTGAGAATCTTCATTCTGTTGAGGATATCAGGAGTTTGGGTTATATGCCAATCTACTGGGGAGTCAAGAATGAGAATCTTCATTCTATTGGGGATATCAGGAGTTTGGTTTGTATGCCAATCTACTGGGGAGTCAAGATTGAGAATCTTCATTCTGTTGGGGATATCAGGTGTTTGGGTTGTATGCCAATCTACTGGGGAGTCAAGAATTAGAATCTTCATTCTGTTGGGGATATCAGGAGTTTGGGTTGTATGCCAATCTACTGGGGAGTCAAGATTGAGAATCTTCATTCTATTGGGGATATCAGGAGTTTGGGTTGTATGCCAATCTACTGGGGAGTCAAGAATGAGAATCTTCATTCTGTTGGGGATATTAGGAGTTTGGGTTGTATGCCAATCTACTGGGGAGTCAAGAATGAAAATCTTCATTCTGTTAGGGATATCAGGAGTTTAGGTTGTATGTCAATCTACTAGGGAGTCAAGAATGATAATCTTCATTCTGTTGGGGATATCAGGAGTTTGGGTTGTATGCCAATCTACTGGGGAGTCAAGACTGAGAATCTTCATTGTGTTGGGGATATCAAGTGTTTGGGTTGTATGCCAATCTACTGGGGAGTCAAGAATTAGAATCTTCATTCTGTTGGGGATATCAGGAGTTTGGGTTGTATGCCAATCTACTGGGGAGTCAAGATTGAGAATCTTCATTCTGTTGGGGATATCAGGAGTTTGGGTTGTATGCCAATCTATTGGGGAGTCAAGAATGAGAATCTTCATTCTGTTGGGGATATCAGGAGTTTGGGTTGTATGCCAATCTACTGGGGAGTCAAGAATGAGAATCTTCATTCTGTTGGAGATATCAGGAGTTTGGGTTGTATGTCAATCTACTAGGGAGTCAAGAATGAGAATCTTCATTCTGTTGGGGATATCAGGAGTTTGGGTTGTATGTCAATCTACTAGGGAGTCAAGAATGAGAATCTTCATTCTGTTGGGGATATCAGGAGTTTGGGTTGTATGTCAATCTACTGGGGAGTCAAGAATGAGAATTTTCATTCAGTTGGGGATATCATGAGTTTGGGTTGTATGCCAATCTACTGGGGAGTCAAGAATGAGAATCTTCATTCTGTTGGGGATATCAGGAGTTTGGGTTGTATGCCAATCTATTGGAGAGTCAAGAATGAGAATCTTCATTCTGTTGGGGATATCAGGAGTTTGGGTTGTATGCCAATCTACTGGGGAGTCAAGAATGAAAATCTTCATTCTGTTGGGGATATCAGGAGTTTAGGTTGTATGTCAATCTACTAGGGAGTCAAGAATGATAATCTTCATTCTGTTGGGGATATCAGGAGTTTGGGTTGTATGCGAATCTACTGGGGAGTCAAGACTGAGAATCTTCATTGTGTTGGGGATATCAAGTGTTTGGGTTGTATGCCAATCTACTGGGGAGTCAAGAATTAGAATCTTCATTCTGTTGGGGATATCAGGAGTTTGGGTTGTATGCCAATCTACTGGGGAGTCAAGATTGAGAATTTTCATTCTGTTGGGGATATCAGGAGTTTGGGTTGTATGCCAATCTATTGGGGAGTCAAGAATGAGAATCTTCATTCTGTTGGGGATATCAGGAGTTTGGGTTGTATGCCAATCTACTGGGGAGTCAAGAATGAGAATCTTCAATCTGTTGGAGATATCAGTAGTTTGGGTTGTATGTCAATCTACTAGGGAGTCAAGAATGAGAATCTTCATTCTGTTGGGGGTATCAGGAGTTTGGGTTGTATGTCAATCTACTAGGGAGTCAAGAATGAGAATCTTCATTCTGTTGGGGATATCAGGAGTTTAGGTTGTATGTCAATCTACTGGGGAGTCAAGAATGAGAATTTTCATTCAGTTGGGGATATCAGGAGTTTGGGTTGTATGCCAATCTACTGGGGAGTCAAGAATGAGAATCTTCATTCTGTTGGGGATATCAGGAGTTTGGGTTGTATGCCAATCTATTGGAGAGTCAAGAATGAGAATCTTCATTCTGTTGGGGATATCAGGAGTTTGGGTTGTATGCCAATCTACTGGGGAGTCAAGAATGAGAATCTTCATTCTGTTGGGGATATCAGGAGTTTGGGTTATGTGTCAATCTACTAGGGAATCAAGAATGAGAATCTTCATTCTGTTGGGGATATCAGGAGTTTGGGTTGTATGTCAATCTACTGGGGAGTCAAGAATGAGAATCTTCATTCTGTAGGGGATATCAGGAGTTTGGGTTGTATGTCAATCTACTGGAGAGTCAAGAATGAGAATCTTCATTCAGTTGGGGATATCAGGAGTTTGGGTTGTATGCCAATCTACTGGGGAGTCAAGAATGAGAATCTTCATTCTGTTGGGGATATCAGGAGTTTGGGTTGTATGCCAATCTATTGGGAAGTCAAGATTGAGAATCTTTATTCTGTTGGGGATATCAGTAGTTTGGGTTGTAAGCCAATCTACTAGGGAGTCAAGAATGAGAATCTTCACTCTGTTGGGGATATCAGGAGTTTGGGTTGTATGCCAATCTACTGAGGAGTCATGATTGAGAATCTTCACTCTGTTGCGGATATCAGGAGTTTGGGTTATTTGCCAATCTACTAGGGAGTCAAGAATGAGAATCTACATTCTGTTGGGGATATCAGGAGTTTGGGTTGTATGCTAATCTAATGGGGAGTAAATATTGAGAATCTTCATTCTGTTGGGGATATCAGGAGTTTGGGTTGTATGCCAATCTATTGGAGAGTCAAGAATGAGAATCTTCATTCTGTTGGGGATATCAGGAGTTTGGGTTGTATGCCAATCTACTGGGGAGTCAAGAATGAGAATCTTCATTCTGTTGGGGATATCAAGAGTTTGGGTTGTATGCCAATCTACTGGGGAGTCAAGAATGAGAATCTTCATTCTGTTTGGGATATCAGGAGTTTAGGTTGTATGCCAATCTACTGGGGAGTCAAGAATGAGAATCTTCATTCTGTTGGGGATATCAGGAGTTTGGATTGTATGCTAATCTACTGGGGAGTCAAGAACGAGAATCTTCATTCTGTTGGGGATATCAGGAGTTTGGGTTGTATGCCAATCTACTGGGGAGTCAAGAATGAGAATCTGCATTCTGTTCGGGATATCAGGAGTTTGGGTTGTATGCCAATCTACTGGGGAGTAAAGAATGAGAATCTTCATTCTGTTGGGGATATCAGGAGTTTGGGTTGTATGTCAATCTACTGGGGAGTCAAGAATGAGAATCTTCATTCTGTTGGGGATATCAGAAGTTTGGGCTGTATGCCATTCTACTGGGGAGTCAAGAATGAAAATCTTCATTCTGTTGGGGATATCAGGATTTTGGGTTGTATGCCTATAAACTGGGGAGTCAAGAATGAGAATCTTCATTCTGTTGGGGATATCAGAAGTTTGGGTTGTATGCCAATCTACTGGGGAGTCAAGAATGCGAATCTTCATTCTGTTGGGGATATCAGGAGTTTGGGTTGTATGTCAATCTACTGGGGAGTCAAGAATGAGAATCTTCATTCTGTTGGGGATATCAGGAGTTTGGGCTGTATGTCAATCTACTGGGGAGTCAAGAATGAGAATCTTCATTCTGTAGGGGATATCAGGAGTTTGGGTTGTATGCCAATCTACTGGGGAGTCAAGAATGAGAATCTTCATTCGGTTGGGGATATCAAGAGTTTGGGTTGTATGTCAATCTACTGGGGAGTCAAGAATGAGAGTCTCCATTCAGTTGGGGATATCAGGAGTTTGGGTTGTATGCCAATCTACTGTGGAGTCAAGAATGAGAATCTTCATTCTGTTGGGTATATCAGGTGTTTGGGTTGTATGCCAATCTACTGGGGAGTCAAGAATTAGAATCCTCATTCTGTTGGGGATATCAGGAGTTTGGGTTGTATGCCAATCTACTGGGGAGTCAAGATTGAGAATCTTCATTCTGTTGGGGATATAAGGAGTTTGGGTTGTATGCCAATCTACTGGGGAGTCAAGAATGAGAATCTTCATTCTGTTGGGGATATCAGGAGTTTGGGTTGTATGCCAATCTACTGGGGAGTCAAGAATGAGAATCTTCATTCTGTTGGGGATATCAGGAGTTTGGGTTGTATGTCAATCTACTAGGGAGTCAAGAATGAGAATCTTCATTCTGTTTGGGATATCAGGAGTTTGGGTTGTATGTCAATCTACTAGGGAGTCAAGAATGAGAATCTTCATTCTGTTGGGGATATCAGGAGTTTGGGTTGTATGTCAATCTACTGGGGAGTCATGAATGAGAATTTTCATTCAGTTGGGGATATCAGGAGTTTGGGTTGTATGCCAATCTACTGGGGAGTCAAGAATGAGAATCTTCATTCTGTTGGGGATATCAGGAGTTTGGATTATACGCCAATCTACTGGGGAGTCAAGATTGAGAATCTTCATTCTGTTGAGGATATCAGGAGTTTGGGTTATATGCCAATCTACTGGGGAGTCAAGAATGAGAATCTTCATTCTATTGGGGATATCAGGAGTTTGGTTTGTATGCCAATCTACTGGGGAGTCAAGATTGAGAATCTTCATTCTGTTGGGGATATCAGGTGTTTGGGTTGTATGCCAATCTACTGGGGAGTCAAGAATTAGAATCTTCATTCTGTTGGGGATATCAGGAGTTTGGGTTGTATGCCAATCTACTGGGGAGTCAAGATTGAGAATCTTCATTCTATTGGGGATATCAGGAGTTTGGGTTGTATGTCAATCTACTGGGGAGTCAAGAATGAGAATCTTCATTCTGTTGGGGATATTAGGAGTTTGGGTTGTATGCCAATCTACTGGGGAGTCAAGAATGAAAATCTTCATTCTGTTGGGGATATCAGGAGTTTAGGTTGTATGTCAATCTACTAGGGAGTCAAGAATGATAATCTTCATTCTGTTGGGGATATCAGGAGTTTGGGTTGTATGCCAATCTACTGGGGAGTCAAGACTGAGAATCTTCATTGTGTTGGGGATATCAAGTGTTTGGGTTGTATGCCAATCTACTGGGGAGTCAAGAATTAGAATCTTCATTCTGTTGGGGATATCAGGAGTTTGGGTTGTATGCCAATCTACTGGGGAGTCAAGATTGAGAATCTTCATTCTGTTGGGGATATCAGGAGTTTGGGTTGTATGCCAATCTATTGGGGAGTCAAGAATGAGAATCTTCATTCTGTTGGGGATATCAGGAGTTTGGGTTGTATGCCAATCTACTGGGGAGTCAAGAATGAGAATCTTCATTCTGTTGGGGATATCAGGAGTTTGGGTTGAATGTCAATCTACTAGGGAGTCAAGAATGAGAATCTTCATTCTGTTGGGGATATCAGGAGTTTGGGTTGTATGTCAATCTACTAGGGAGTCAAGAATGAGAATCTTCATTCTATTGGGGATATCAGGAGTTTGGGTTGTATGTCAATCTACTGGGGAGTCAAGAATGAGAATTTTCATTCAGTTGGGGATATCAGGAGTTTGGGTTGTATGCCAATCTACTAGGGAGTCAAGAATGAGAATCTTCATTCTGTTGGGGATATCAGGAGTTTGGGTTGTATGCCAATCTATTGGAGAGTCAAGAATGAGAATCTTCATTCTGTTGGGGATATCAGGAGTTTGGGTTGTATGCCAATCTACTGGGGAGTCAAGAATGAGAATCTTCATTCTGTTGGGGATATCAAGAGTTTGGGTTGTATGCCAATCTACTGGGGAGTCAAGAATGAGAATCTTCATTCTGTTTGGGATATCAGGAGTTTAGGTTGTATGCCAATCTACTGGGGAGTCAAGAATGAGAATCTTCATTCTGTTGGGGATATCAGGAGTTTGGATTGTATGCCAATCTACTGGGGAGTCAAGAACGAGAATCTTCATTCTGTTGGGGATATCATGAGTTTGGGTTGTATGCCAATCTACTGGGGAGTCAAGAATGAGAATCTGTATTCTGTTGGGGATATCAGGAGTTTGGGTTGTATGCCAATCTACTAGGGAGTAAAGAATGAGAATCTTCATTCTGTTGGGGATATCAGGAGTTTGGGTTGTATGTCAATCTACTGGGGAGTCAAGAATGAGAATCTTCATTCTGTTGGGGATATCAGAAGTTTGGGCTGTATGCCATTCTACTGGGGAGTCAAGAATGAAAATCTTCATTCTGTTGGGGATATCAGGATTTTGGGTTGTATGCCTATAAACTGGGGAGTCAAGAATGAGAATCTTCATTCTGTTGGGGATATCAGGAGTTTGGGTTGTATGCCAATCTACTGGGGAGTCAAGAATGCGAATCTTCATTCTGTTGGGGATATCAGGAGTTTGGGTTGTATGTCAATCTACTGGGGAGTCAAGAATGAGAATCTTTATTATGTTGGGGATATCAGGAGTTTGGGCTGTATGTCAATCTACTGGGGAGTCAAGAATGAGAATCTTCATTCTGTAGGGGATATAAGGAGTTTGGGTTGTATGCCAATCTATTGGGGAGTCAAGAATGAGAATCTTCATTCGGTTGGGGATATCAAGAGTTTGGGTTGTATGTCAATCTACTGGGGAGTCAAGAATGAGAGTCTCCATTCAGTTGGGGATATCAGGAGTTTGGGTTGTATGCCAATCTACTGTGGAGTCAAGAATGAGAATCTTCATTCTGTTGGGGATATCAGGTGTTTGGGTTGTATGCCAATCTACTGGGGAGTCAAGACTGAGAATCTTCATTATGTTGGGGATATCAAGTGTTTGGGTTGTATGCCAATCTACTGGGGAGTCAAGAATTAGAATCTTCATTATGTTGGGGATATCAGGAGTTTGGGTTGTATGCCAATCTACTGGGGAGTCAAGAATGAGAATCTTCATTCTGTTGGGGATATCAGGAGTTTGGGTTGTATGCCAATCTACTGGGGAGTCAAGAATGAGAATCTTCATTCTGTTGGGGATATCAGGAGTTTGGGTTGTATGTCAATCTACTAGGGAGTCAAGAATGAGAATCTTCATTCTGTTTGGGATATCAGGAGTTTGGGTTGTATGTCAATCTACGAGGGAGTCAAGAATGAGAATCTTCATTCTGTGGGGGATATCAGGAGTTTGGGCTGTATGTCAATCTACTGGGGAGTCAAGAATGAGAATCTTCATTCTGTAGGGGATATCAGGAGTTTGGGTTGTATGCCAATCTACTGGGGAGTCAAGAATGAGAATCTTCATTCGGTTGGGGATATCAAGAGTTTGGGTTGTATGTCAATCTACTGGGGAGTCAAGAATGAGAGTCTCCATTCAGTTGGGGATATCAGGAGTTTGGGTTGTATGCCAATCTACTGTGGAGTCAAGAATGAGAATCTTCATTCTGTTGGGTATATCAGGTGTTTGGGTTGTATGCCAATCTACTGGGGAGTCAAGAATTAGAATCCTCATTCTGTTGGGGATATCAGGAGTTTGGGTTGTATGCCAATCTACTGGGGAGTCAAGATTGAGAATCTTCATTCTGTTGGGGATATAAGGAGTTTGGGTTGTATGCCAATCTACTGGGGAGTCAAGAATGAGAATCTTCATTCTGTTGGGGATATCAGGAGTTTGGGTTGTATGCCAATCTACTGGGGAGTCAAGAATGAGAATCTTCATTTTGTTGGGGATATCAGGAGTTTGGGTTGTATGTCAATCTACTAGGGAGTCAAGAATGAGAATCTTCATTCTGTTTGGGATATCAGGAGTTTGGGTTGTATGTCAATCTACTAGGGAGTCAAGAATGAGAATCTTCATTCTGTTGGGGATATCAGGAGTTTGGGTTGTATGTCAATCTACTGGGGAGTCATGAATGAGAATTTTCATTCAGTTAGGGATATCAGGAGTTTGGGTTGTATGCCAATCTACTGGGGAGTCAAGAATGAGAATCTTCATTCTGTTGGGGATATCAGGAGTTTGGATTATACGCCAATCTACTGGGGAGTCAAGATTGAGAATCTTCATTCTGTTGAGGATATCAGGAGTTTGGGTTATATGCCAATCTACTGGGGAGTCAAGAATGAGAATCTTCATTCTATTGGGGATATCAGGAGTTTGGTTTGTATGCCAATCTACTGGGGAGTCAAGATTGAGAATCTTCATTCTGTTGGGGATATCAGGTGTTTGGGTTGTATGCCAATCTACTGGGGAGTCAAGAATTAGAATCTTCATTCTGTTGGGGATATCAGGAGTTTGGGTTGTATGCCAATCTACTGGGGAGTCAAGATTGAGAATCTTCATTCTATTGGGGATATCAGGAGTTTGGGTTGTATGTCAATCTACTGGGGAGTCAAGAATGAGAATCTTCATTCTGTTGGGGATATTAGGAGTTTGGGTTGTATGCCAATCTACTGGGGAGTCAAGAATGAAAATCTTCATTCTGTTGGGGATATCAGGAGTTTAGGTTGTATGTCAATCTACTAGGGAGTCAAGAATGATAATCTTCATTCTGTTGGGGATATCAGGAGTTTGGGTTGTATGCCAATCTACTGGGGAGTCAAGACTGAGAATCTTCATTGTGTTGGGGATATCAAGTGTTTGGGTTGTATGCCAATCTACTGGGGAGTCAAGAATTAGAATCTTCATTCTGTTGGGGATATCAGGAGTTTGGGTTGTATGCCAATCTACTGGGGAGTCAAGATTGAGAATCTTCATTCTGTTGGGGATATCAGGAGTTTGGGTTGTATGCCAATCTATTGGGGAGTCAAGAATGAGAATCTTCATTCTGTTGGGGATATCAGGAGTTTGGGTTGTATGCCAATCTACTGGGGAGTCAAGAATGAGAATCTTCATTCTGTTGGGGATATCAGGAGTTTGGGTTGTATGTCAATCTACTAGGGAGTCAAGAATGAGAATCTTCATTCTGTTGGGGATATCAGGAGTTTGGGTTGTATGTCAATCTACTAGGGAGTCAAGAATGAGAATCTTCATTCTATTGGGGATATCAGGAGTTTGGGTTGTATGTCAATCTACTGGGGAGTCAAGAATGAGAATTTTCATTCAGTTGGGGATATCAGGAGTTTGGGTTGTATGCCAATCTACTAGGGAGTCAAGAATGAGAATCTTCATTCTGTTGGGGATATCAGGAGTTTGGGTTGTATGCCAATCTATTGGAGAGTCAAGAATGAGAATCTTCATTCTGTTGGGGATATTAGGAGTTTGGGTTGTATGCCAATCTACTGGGGAGTCAAGAATGAGAATCTTCATTCTGTTGGGGATATCAGGAGTTTGGGTTGTATGCCAATCTACTGGGGAGTCAAGAATGAGAATCTTCATTCTGTTTGGGATATCAGGAGTTTAGGTTGTATGCCAATCTACTGGGGAGTCAAGAATGAGAATCTTCATTCTGTTGGGGATATCAGGAGTTTGGATTGTATGCCAATCTACTGGGGAGTCAAGAACGAGAATCTTCATTCTGTTGGGGATATCATGAGTTTGGGTTGTATGCCAATCTACTGGGGAGTCAAGAATGAGAATCTGTATTCTGTTGGGGATATCAGGAGTTTGGGTTGTATGCCAATCTACTAGGGAGTAAAGAATGAGAATCTTCATTCTGTTGGGGATATCAGGAGTTTGGGTTGTATGTCAATCTACTGGGGAGTCAAGAATGAGAATCTTCATTCTGTTGGGGATATCAGAAGTTTGGGCTGTATGCCATTCTACTGGGGAGTCAAGAATGAAAATCTTCATTCTGTTGGGGATATCAGGATTTTGGGTTGTATGCCTATAAACTGGGGAGTCAAGAATGAGAATCTTCATTCTGTTGGGGATATCAGGAGTTTGGGTTGTATGCCAATCTACTGGGGAGTCAAGAATGCGAATCTTCATTCTGTTGGGGATATCAGGAGTTTGGGTTGTATGTCAATCTACTGGGGAGTCAAGAATGAGAATCTTTATTATGTTGGGGATATCAGGAGTTTGGGCTGTATGTCAATCTACTGGGGAGTCAAGAATGAGAATCTTCATTCTGTAGGGGATATAAGGAGTTTGGGTTGTATGCCAATCTATTGGGGAGTCAAGAATGAGAATCTTCATTCGGTTGGGGATATCAAGAGTTTGGGTTGTATGTCAATCTACTGGGGAGTCAAGAATGAGAGTCTCCATTCAGTTGGGGATATCAGGAGTTTGGGTTGTATGCCAATCTACTGTGGAGTCAAGAATGAGAATCTTCATTCTGTTGGGGATATCAGGTGTTTGGGTTGTATGCCAATCTACTGGGGAGTCAAGACTGAGAATCTTCATTATGTTGGGGATATCAAGTGTTTGGGTTGTATGCCAATCTACTGGGGAGTCAAGAATTAGAATCTTCATTCTGTTGGGGATATCAGGAGTTTGGGTTGTATGCCAATCTACTGGGGAGTCAAGAATGAGAATCTTCATTCTGTTGGGGATATCAGGAGTTTGGGTTGTATGCCAATCTACTGGGGAGTCAAGAATGAGAATCTTCATTCTGTTGGGGATATCAGGAGTTTGGGTTGTATGTCAATCTACTAGGGAGTCAAGAATGAGAATCTTCATTCTGTTTGGGATATCAGGAGTTTGGGTTGTATGTCAATCTACGAGGGAGTCAAGAATGAGAATCTTCATTCTGTTGGGGATATCAGGAGTTTGGGTTGTATGTCAATCTACTGGGGAGTCATGAATAAGAATTTTCATTCAGTTGGGGATATCAGGAGTTTGGGTTGTATGCCAATCTACTGGGGAGTCAAGAATGAGAATCTTCATTCTGTTGGGGATATCAGGAGTTTGGATTGTACGCCAATCTACTGGGGAGTCAAGATTGAGAATCTTCATTCTGTTGAGGATATCAGGAGTTTGGGTTATATGCCAATCTACTGGGGAGTCAAAAATGAGAATCTTCATTCTATTGGGGATATCAGGAGTTTGGTTTGTATGCCAATCTACTGGGGAGTCAAGATTGAGAATCTTCATTCTGTTGGGGATATCAGGTGTTTGGGTTGTATGCCAATCTACTGGGGAGTCAAGAATTAGAATCTTCATTCTGTTGGGGATATCAGGAGTTTGGGTTGTATGCCAATCTACTGGGGAGTCAAGATTGAGAATCTTCATTCTATTGGGGATATCAGGAGTTTGGGTTGTATGCCAATCTACTGGGGAGTCAAGAATGAGAATCTTCATTCTGTTGGGGATATTAGGAGTTTGGGTTGTATGCCAATCTACTGGGGAGTCAAGAATGAAAATCTTCATTCTGTTGGGGATATCAGGAGTTTAGGTTGTATGTCAATCTACTAGGGAGTCAAGAATGATAATCTTCATTCTGTTGGGGATATCAGGAGTTTGGGTTGTATGCCAATCTACTGGGGAGTCAAGACTGAGAATCTTCATTGTGTTGGGGATATCAAGTGTTTGGGTTGTATGCCAATCTACTGGGGAGTCAAGAATTAGAATCTTCATTCTGTTGGGGATATCAGGAGTTTGGGTTGTATGCCAATCTACTGGGGAGTCAAGATTGAGAATCTTCATTCTGTTGGGGATATCAGGAGTTTGGGTTGTATGCCAATCTATTGGGGAGTCAAGAATGAGAATCTTCATTCTGTTGGGGATATCAGGAGTTTGGGTTGTATGCCAATCTACTGGGGAGTCAAGAATGAGAATCTTCATTCTGTTGGGGATATCAGGAGTTTGGGTTGTATGTCAATCTACTAGGGAGTCAAGAACGAGAATCTTCATTCTGTTGGGGATATCAGGAGTTTGGGTTGTATGTCAATCTACTAGGGAGTCAAGAATGAGAATCTTCATTCTGTTGGGGATATCAGGAGTTTGGGTTGTATGTCAATCGACTGGGGAGTCAAGAATGAGAATTTTCATTCAGTTGGGGATATCAGGAGTTTGGGTTGTATGCCAATCTACTGGGGAGTCAAGAATGAGAATCTTCATTCAGTTGGGGATATCAGGAGTTTGGGTTGTATGCCAATCTATTGGAGAGTCAAGAATGAGAATCTTCATTCTGTTGGGGATATCAGGAGTTTGGGTTGTATGCCAATCTACTGGGGAGTCAAGAATGAGAATCTTCATTCTGTTGGGGATATCAGGAGTTTGGGTTGTATGCCAATCTACTGGGGAGTCAAGAATGAGAATCTTCATTCTGTTTGGGATATCAGGAGTTTAGGTTGTATGCCAATCTACTGGGGAGTCAAGAATGAGAATCTTCATTCTGTTGGGGATATCAGGAGTTTGGATTGTATGCCAATCTACTGGGGAGTCAAGAACGAGAATCTTCATTCTGTTGGGGATATCATGAGTTTGGGTTGTATGCCAATCTACTGGGGAGTCAAGAATGAGAATCTGTATTCTGTTGGGGATATCAGGAGTTTGGGTTGTATGCCAATCTACTAGGGAGTAAAGAATGAGAATCTTCATTCTGTTGGGGATATCAGGAGTTTGGCTTGTATGTCAATCTACTGGGGAGTCAAGAATGAGAATCTTCATTCTGTTGGGGATATCAGAAGTTTGGGCTGTATGCCATTCTACTGGGGAGTCAAGAATGAAAATCTTCATTCTGTTGGGGATATCAGGATTTTGGGTTGTATGCCTATAAACTGGGGAGTCAAGAATGAGAATCTTCATTCTGTTGGGGATATCAGGAGTTTGGGTTGTATGCCAATCTACTGGGGAGTCAAGAATGCGAATCTTCATTCTGTTGGGGATATCAGGAGTTTGGGTTGTATGTCAATCTACTGGGGAGTCAAGAATGAGAATCTTTATTATGTTGGGGATATCAGGAGTTTGGGCTGTATGTCAATCTACTGGGGAGTCAAGAATGAGAATCTTCATTCTGTAGGGGATATAAGGAGTTTGGGTTGTATGCCAATCTATTGGGGAGTCAAGAATGAGAATCTTCATTCGGTTGGGGATATCAAGAGTTTGGGTTGTATGTCAATCTACTGGGGAGTCAAGAATGAGAGTCTCCATTCAGTTGGGGATATCAGGAGTTTGGGTTGTATGCCAATCTACTGTGGAGTCAAGAATGAGAATCTTCATTCTGTTGGGGATATCAGGTGTTTGGGTTGTATGCCAATCTACTGGGGAGTCAAGACTGAGAATCTTCATTATGTTGGGGATATCAAGTGTTTGGGTTGTATGCCAATCTACTGGGGAGTCAAGAATTAGAATCTTCATTCTGTTGGGGATATCAGGAGTTTGGGTTGTATGCCAATCTACTGGGGAGTCAAGAATGAGAATCTTCATTCTGTTGGGGATATCAGGAGTTTGGGTTGTATGCCAATCTACTGGGGAGTCAAGAATGAGAATCTTCATTCTGTTGGGGATATCAGGAGTTTGGGTTGTATGTCAATCTACTAGGGAGTCAAGAATGAGAATCTTCATTCTGTTTGGGATATCAGGAGTTTGGGTTGTATGTCAATCTACGAGGGAGTCAAGAATGAGAATCTTCATTCTGTTGGGGATATCAGGAGTTTGGGTTGTATGTCAATCTACTGGGGAGTCATGAATAAGAATTTTCATTCAGTTGGGGATATCAGGAGTTTGGGTTGTATGCCAATCTACTGGGGAGTCAAGAATGAGAATCTTCATTCTGTTGGGGATATCAGGAGTTTGGATTGTACGCCAATCTACTGGGGAGTCAAGATTGAGAATCTTCATTCTGTTGAGGATATCAGGAGTTTGGGTTATATGCCAATCTACTGGGGAGTCAAAAATGAGAATCTTCATTCTATTGGGGATATCAGGAGTTTGGTTTGTATGCCAATCTACTGGGGAGTCAAGATTGAGAATCTTCATTCTGTTGGGGATATCAGGTGTTTGGGTTGTATGCCAATCTACTGGGGAGTCAAGAATTAGAATCTTCATTCTGTTGGGGATATCAGGAGTTTGGGTTGTATGCCAATCTACTGGGGAGTCAAGATTGAGAATCTTCATTCTATTGGGGATATCAGGAGTTTGGGTTGTATGCCAATCTACTGGGGAGTCAAGAATGAGAATCTTCATTCTGTTGGGGATATTAGGAGTTTGGGTTGTATGCCAATCTACTGGGGAGTCAAGAATGAAAATCTTCATTCTGTTGGGGATATCAGGAGTTTAGGTTGTATGTCAATCTACTAGGGAGTCAAGAATGATAATCTTCATTCTGTTGGGGATATCAGGAGTTTGGGTTGTATGCCAATCTACTGGGGAGTCAAGACTGAGAATCTTCATTGTGTTGGGGATATCAAGTGTTTGGGTTGTATGCCAATCTACTGGGGAGTCAAGAATTAGAATCTTCATTCTGTTGGGGATATCAGGAGTTTGGGTTGTATGCCAATCTACTGGGGAGTCAAGATTGAGAATCTTCATTCTGTTGGGGATATCAGGAGTTTGGGTTGTATGCCAATCTATTGGGGAGTCAAGAATGAGAATCTTCATTCTGTTGGGGATATCAGGAGTTTGGGTTGTATGCCAATCTACTGGGGAGTCAAGAATGAGAATCTTCATTCTGTTGGGGATATCAGGAGTTTGGGTTGTATGTCAATCTACTAGGGAGTCAAGAACGAGAATCTTCATTCTGTTGGGGATATCAGGAGTTTGGGTTGTATGTCAATCTACTAGGGAGTCAAGAATGAGAATCTTCATTCTGTTGGGGATATCAGGAGTTTGGGTTGTATGTCAATCGACTGGGGAGTCAAGAATGAGAATTTTCATTCAGTTGGGGATATCAGGAGTTTGGGTTGTATGCCAATCTACTGGGGAGTCAAGAATGAGAATCTTCATTCAGTTGGGGATATCAGGAGTTTGGGTTGTATGCCAATCTATTGGAGAGTCAAGAATGAGAATCTTCATTCTGTTGGGGATATCAGGAGTTTGGGTTGTATGCCAATCTACTGGGGAGTCAAGAATGAGAATCTTCATTCTGTTGGGGATATCAGGAGTTTGGGTTGTATGCCAATCTACTGGGGAGTCAAGAATGAGAATCTTCATTCTGTTTGGGATATCAGGAGTTTAGGTTGTATGCCAATCTACTGGGGAGTCAAGAATGAGAATCTTCATTCTGTTGGGGATATCAGGAGTTTGGATTGTATGCCAATCTACTGGGGAGTCAAGAACGAGAATCTTCATTCTGTTGGGGATATCATGAGTTTGGGTTGTATGCCAATCTACTGGGGAGTCAAGAATGAGAATCTGTATTCTGTTGGGGATATCAGGAGTTTGGGTTGTATGCCAATCTACTAGGGAGTAAAGAATGAGAATCTTCATTCTGTTGGGGATATCAGGAGTTTGGGTTGTATGTCAATCTACTGGGGAGTCAAGAATGAGAATCTTCATTCTGTTGGGGATATCAGAAGTTTGGGCTGTATGCCATTCTACTGGGGAGTCAAGAATGAAAATCTTCATTCTGTTGGGGATATCAGGATTTTGGGTTGTATGCCTAGAAACTGGGGAGTCAAGAATGAGAATCTTCATTCTGTTGGGGATATCAGGAGTTTGGGTTGTATGTCAATCTACTGGGGAGTCAAGAATGAGAATCTTCATTCAGTTGGGGATATCAGGAGTTTGGGTTGTATGCCAATCTACTGGGGAGTCAAGAATGAGAATCTTCATTCTGTTGGGGATATCAGGAGTTTGGGTTGTATGCCAATCTATTGGAGAGTCAAGAATGAGAATCTTCATTCTGTTGGGGATATCAGGAGTTTGGGTTGTATGCCAATCTACTGGGGAGTCAAGAATGAGAATCTTCATTCTGTTGGGGATATCAGGAGTTTGGGTTGTATGCCAATCTACTGGGGAGTCAAGAATGAGAATCTTCATTCTGTTTGGGATATCAGGAGTTTAGGTTGTATGCCAATCTACTGGGGAGTCAAGAATGAGAATCTTCATTCTGTTGGGGATATCAGGAGTTTGGATTGTATGCCAATCTACTGGGGAGTCAAGAACGAGAATCTTCATTCTGTTGGGGATATCATGAGTTTGGGTTGTATGCCAATCTACTGGGGAGTCAAGAATGAGAATCTGTATTCTGTTGGGGATATCAGGAGTTTGGGTTGTATGCCAATCTACTAGGGAGTAAAGAATGAGAATCTTCATTCTGTTGGGGATATCAGGAGTTTGGGTTGTATGTCAATCTACTGGGGAGTCAAGAATGAGAATCTTCATTCTGTTGGGGATATCAGAAGTTTGGGCTGTATGCGATTCTACTGGGGAGTCAAGAATGAAAATCTTCATTCTGTTGGGGATATCAGGATTTTGGGTTGTATGCCTCTAAACTGGGGAGTCAAGAATGAGAATCTTCATTCTGTTGGGGATATCAGGAGTTTGGGTTGTATGCCAATCTACTGGGGAGTCAAGAATGCGAATCTTCATTCTGTTGGGGATATCAGGAGTTTGGGTTGTATGTCAATCTACTGGGGAGTCAAGAATGAGAATCTTCATTCTGTTGGGGATATCAGGAGTTTGGGTTGTATGTCAATCTACTGGGGAGTCAAGAATGAGAATTTTCATTCAGTTGGGGATATCAGGAGTTTGGGTTGTATGCCAATCTACTGGGGAGTCAAGAATGAGAATCTTCATTCTGTTGGGGATATCAGGAGTTTGGGTTGTATGCCAATCTATTGGAGAGTCAAGAATGAGAATCTTCATTCTGTTGGGGATATCAGGAGTTTGGGTTGTATGCCAATCTACTGGGGAGTCAAGAATGAGAATCTTCATTCGGTTGGGGATATCAAGAGTTTGGGTTGTATGTCAATCTACTGGGGAGTCAAGAATGAGAGTCTCCATTCAGTTGGGGATATCAGGAGTTTGGGTTGTATGCCAATCTACTGTGGAGTCAAGAATGAGAATCTTCATTCTGTTGGGGATATCAGGAGTTTGGATTGTATGCCAATCTACTGGGGAGTCAAGAACGAGAATCTTCATTCTGTTGGGGATATCATGAGTTTGGGTTGTATGCCAATCTACTGGGGAGTCAAGAATGAGAATCTGTATTCTGTTGGGGATATCAGGAGTTTGGGTTGTATGCCAATCTACTAGGGAGTAAAGAATGAGAATCTTCATTCTGTTGGGGATATCAGGAGTTTGGGTTGTATGTCAATCTACTGGGGAGTCAAGAATGAGAATCTTCATTCTGTTGGGGATATCATAAGTTTGGGCTGTATGCCATTCTACTGGGGAGTCAAGAATGAAAATCTTCATTCTGTTGGGGATATCAGGATTTTGGGTTGTATGCCTATAAACTGGGGAGTCAAGAATGAGAATCTTCATTCTGTTGGGGATATCAGGAGTTTGGGTTGTATGCCAATCTACTGGGGAGTCAAGAATGCGAATCTTCATTCTGTTGGGGATATCAGGAGTTTGGGTTGTATGTCAATCTACTGGGGAGTCAAGAATGAGAATCTTCATTCTGTTGGGGATATCAGGAGTTTGGGTTGTATGTCAATCTACTGGGGAGTCAAGAATGAGAATTTTCATTCAGTTGGGGATATCAGGAGTTTGGGTTGTATGCCAATCTACTGGGGAGTCAAGAATGAGAATCTTCATTCTGTTGGGGATATCAGGAGTTTGGGTTGTATGCCAATCTATTGGAGAGTCAAGAATGAGAATCTTCATTCTGTTGGGGATATCAGGAGTTTGGGTTGTATGCCAATCTACTGGGGAGTCAAGAATGAGAATCTTCATTCGGTTGGGGATATCAAGAGTTTGGGTTGTATGTCAATCTACTGGGGAGTCAAGAATGAGAGTCTCCATTCAGTTGGGGATATCAGGAGTTTGGGTTGTATTCCAATCTACTGTGGAGTCAAGAATGAGAATCTTCATTCTGTTGGGGATATCAGGTGTTTGGGTTGTATGCCAATCTACTGGGGAGTCAAGACTGAGAATCTTCATTATGTTGGGGATATCAAGTGTTTGGGTTGTATGCCAATCTACTGGGGAGTCAAGAATTAGAATCTTCATTCTGTTGGGGATATCAGGAGTTTGGGTTGTATGCCAATCTACTGGGGAGTCAAGAATGAGAATCTTCATTCTGTTGGGGATATCAGGAGTTTGGGTTGTATGCCAATCTACTGGGGAGTCAAGAATGAGAATCTTCATTCTGTTGGGGATATCAGGAGTTTGGGTTGTATGTCAATCTACTAGGGAGTCAAGAATGAGAATCTTCATTCTGTTTGGGATATCAGGAGTTTGGGTTGTATGTCAATCTACGAGGGAGTCAAGAATGAGAATCTTCATTCTGTTGGGGATATCAGGAGTTTGGGTTGTATGTCAATCTACTGGGGAGTCATGAATGAGAATTTTCATTCAGTTGGGGATATCAGGAGTTTGGGTTATATGCCAATCTACTGGGGAGTCAAGAATGAGAATCTTCATTCTGTTGGGGATATCAGGAGTTTGGATTGTACGCCAATCTACTGGGGAGTCAAGATTGAGAATCTTCATTCTGTTGAGGATATCAGGAGTTTGGGTTATATGCCAATCTACTGGGGAGTCAAAAATGAGAATCTTCATTCTATTGGGGATATCAGGAGTTTGGTTTGTATGCCAATCTACTGGGGAGTCAAGATTGAGAATCTTCATTCTGTTGGGGATATCAGGTGTTTGGGTTGTATGCCAATCTACTGGGGAGTCAAGAATTAGAATCTTCATTCTGTTGGGGATATCAGGAGTTTGGGTTGTATGCCAATCTACTGGGGAGTCAAGATTGAGAATCTTCATTCTATTGGGGATATCAGGAGTTTGGGTTGTATGCCAATCTACTGGGGAGTCAAGAATGAGAATCTTCATTCTGTTGGGGATATTAGGAGTTTGGGTTGTATGCCAATCTACTGGGGAGTCAAGAATGAAAATCTTCATTCTGTTGGGGATATCAGGAGTTTAGGTTGTATGTCAATCTACTAGGGAGTCAAGAATGATAATCTTCATTCTGTTGGGGATATCAGGAGTTTGGGTTGTATGCCAATCTACTGGGGAGTCAAGACTGAGAATCTTCATTGTGTTGGGGATATCAAGTGTTTGGGTTGTATGCCAATCTACTGGGGAGTCAAGAATTAGAATCTTCATTCTGTTGGGGATATCAGGAGTTTGGGTTGTATGCCAATCTACTGGGGAGTCAAGATTGAGAATCTTCATTCTGTTGGGGATATCAGGAGTTTGGGTTGTATGCCAATCTATTGGGGAGTCAAGAATGAGAATCTTCATTCTGTTGGGGATATCAGGAGTTTGGGTTGTATGCCAATCTACTGGGGAGTCAAGAATGAGAATCTTCATTCTGTTGGGGATATCAGGAGTTTGGGTTGTATGTCAATCTACTAGGAAGTCAAGAATGAGAATCTTCATTCTGTTGGGGATATCAGGAGTTTGGGTTGTATGTCAATCTACTAGGGAGTCAAGAATGAGAATCTTCATTCTGTTGGGGATATCAGGAGTTTGGGTTGTATGTCAATCGACTGGGGAGTCAAGAATGAGAATTTTCATTCAGTTGGGGATATCAGGAGTTTGGGTTGTATGCCAATCTACTGGGGAGTCAAGAATGAGAATCTTCATTCTGTTGGGGATATCAGGAGTTTGGGTTGTATGCCAATCTATTGGAGAGTCAAGAATGAGAATCTTCATTCTGTTGGGGATATCAGGAGTTTGGGTTGTATGCCAATCTACTGGGGAGTCAAGAATGAGAATCTTCATTCTGTTGGGGATATCAGGAGTTTGGGTTGTATGCCAATCTACTGGGGAGTCAAGAATGAGAATCTTCATTCTGTTTGGGATATCAGGAGTTTAGGTTGTATGCCAATCTACTGGGGAGTCAAGAATGAGAATCTTCATTCTGTTGGGGATATCAGGAGTTTGGATTGTATGCCAATCTACTGGGGAGTCAAGAACATGAATCTTCATTCTGTTGGGGATATCATGAGTTTGGGTTGTATGCCAATCTACTGGGGAGTCAAGAATGAGAATCTGTATTTTGTTGGGGATATCAGGAGTTTGGGTTGTATGCCAATCTACTAGGGAGTAAAGAATGAGAATCTTCATTCTGTTGGGGATATCAGGAGTTTGGGTTGTATGTCAATCTACTGGGGAGTCAAGAATGAGAATCTTCATTCTGTTGGGGATATCAGAAGTTTAGGCTGTATGCCATTCTACTGGGGAGTCAAGAATGAAAATCTTCATTCTGTTGGGGATATCAGGATTTTGGGTAGTATGCCTATAAACTGGGGAGTCAAGAATGAGAATCTTCATTCTGTTGGGGATATCAGGAGTTTGGGTTGTATGCCAATCTACTGGGGAGTCAAGAATGCGAATCTTCATTCTGTTGGGGATATCAGGAGTTTGGGTTGTATGTCAATCTACTGGGGAGTCAAGAATGAGAATCTTCATTCTTTTGGGGATATCAGGAGTTTGGGTTGTATGTCAATCTACTGGGGAGTCAAGAATGAGAATCTTCATTCTGTAGGGGATATAAGGAGTTTGGGTTGTATGCCAATCTACTGGGGAGTCAAGAATGAGAATCTTCATTCGGTTGGGGATATCAAGAGTTTGGGTTGTATGTCAATCTACTGGGGAGTCAAGAATGAGAGTCTCCATTCAGTTGGGGATATCAGGAGTTTGGGTTGTATGCCAATCTACTGTGGAGTCAAGAATGAGAATCTTCATTCTGTTGGGGATATCAGGTGTTTAGGTTGTATGCCAATCTACTGGGGAGTCAAGACTGAGAATCTTCATTATGTTGGGGATATCAAGTGTTTGGGTTGTATGCCAATCTACTGGGGAGTCAAGAATTAGAATCTTCATTCTGTTGGGGATATCAGGAGTTTGGGTTGTATGCCAATCTACTGGGGAGTCAAGATTGAGAATCTTCATTCTGTTGGGGATATCAGGAGTTTGGGTTGTATGCCAATCTACTGGGGAGTCAAGAACGAGAATCTTCATTCTGTTGGGGATATCATGAGTTTGGGTTGTATGCCAATCTACTGGGGAGTCAAGAATGAGAATCTGTATTTTGTTGGGGATATCAGGAGTTTGGGTTGTATGCCAATCTACTAGGGAGTAAAGAATGAGAATCTTCATTCTGTTGGGGATATCAGGAGTTTGGGTTGTATGTCAATCTACTGGGGAGTCAAGAATGAGAATCTTCATTCTGTTGGGGATATCAGAAGTTTAGGCTGTATGCCATTCTACTGGGGAGTCAAGAATGAAAATCTTCATTCTGTTGGGGATATCAGGATTTTGGGTTGTATGCCTATAAACTGGGGAGTCAAGAATGAGAATCTTCATTCTGTTGGGGATATCAGGAGTTTGGGTTGTATGCCAATCTACTGGGGAGTCAAGAATGCGAATCTTCATTCTGTTGGGGATATCAGGAGTTTGGGTTGTATGTCAATCTACTGGGGAGTCAAGAATGAGAATCTTCATTCTTTTGGGGATATCAGGAGTTTGGGTTGTATGTCAATCTACTGGGGAGTCAAGAATGAGAATCTTCATTCTGTAGGGGATATAAGGAGTTTGGGTTGTATGCCAATCTACTGGGGAGTCAAGAATGAGAATCTTCATTCGGTTGGGGATATCAAGAGTTTGGGTTGTATGTCAATCTACTGGGGAGTCAAGAATGAGAGTCTCCATTCAGTTGGGGATATCAGGAGTTTGGGTTGTATGCCAATCTACTGTGGAGTCAAGAATGAGAATCTTCATTCTGTTGGGGTTATCAGGTGTTTAGGTTGTATGCCAATCTACTGGGGAGTCAAGACTGAGAATCTTCATTATGTTGGGGATATCAAGTGTTTGGGTTGTATGCCAATCTACTGGGGAGTCAAGAATTAGAATCTTCATTCTGTTGGGGATATCAGGAGTTTGGGTTGTATGCCAATCTACTGGGGAGTCAAGATTGAGAATCTTCATTCTGTTGGGGATATCAGGAGTTTGGGTTGTATGCCAATCTACTGGGGAGTCAAGAATGAGAATCTTCATTCTGTTGGGGATATCAGGAGTTTGGGTTGTATGCCAATCTACTGGGGAGTCAAGAATGAGAATCTTCATTCTGTTGGGGATATCAGGAGTTTGGGTTGTATGTCAATCTACTAGGGAGTCAAGAATGAGAATCTTCATTCTGTTTGGGATATCAGGAGTTTGGGTTGTATGCCTATAAACTGGGGAGTCAAGAATGAGAATCTTCATTCTGTTGGGGATATCAGGAGTTTGGGTTGTATGCCAATCTACTGGGGAGTCAAGACTGAGAATCTTCATTATGTTGGGGATATCAAGTGTTTGGGTTATATGTCAATCTACTCGGGAGTCAAGAATTAGAATCTTCATTCTGTTGGGGATATCAGGAGTTTGGGTTGTATGCCAATCTACTGGGGAGTCAAGATTGAGAATCTTCATTCTGTTGGGGATATCAGGAGTTTGGGTTGTATGCCAATCTACTGGGGAGTCAAGAATGAGAATCTTCATTCTGTTTGGGATATCAGGAGTTTAGGTTGTATGCCAATCTACTGGGGAGTCAAGAATGAGAATCTTCATTCTGTTGGGGATATCAGGAGTTTGGATTGTATGCCAATCTACTGGGGAGTCAAGAACGAGAATCTTCATTCTGTTGGGGATATCATGAGTTTGGGTTGTATGCCAATCTACTGGGGAGTCAAGAATGAGAATCTGTATTTTGTTGGGGATATCAGGAGTTTGGGTTGTATGCCAATCTACTAGGGAGTAAAGAATGAGAATCTTCATTCTGTTGGGGATATCAGGAGTTTGGGTTGTATGTCAATCTACTGGGGAGTCAAGAATGAGAATCTTCATTCTGTTGGGGATATCAGAAGTTTAGGCTGTATGCCATTCTACTGGGGAGTCAAGAATGAAAATCTTCATTCTGTTGGGGATATCAGGATTTTGGGTAGTATGCCTATAAACTGGGGAGTCAAGAATGAGAATCTTCATTCTGTTGGGGATATCAGGAGTTTGGGTTGTATGCCAATCTACTGGGGAGTCAAGAATGCGAATCTTCATTCTGTTGGGGATATCAGGAGTTTGGGTTGTATGTCAATCTACTGGGGAGTCAAGAATGAGAATCTTCATTCTTTTGGGGATATCAGGAGTTTGGGTTGTATGTCAATCTACTGGGGAGTCAAGAATGAGAATCTTCATTCTGTAGGGGATATAAGGAGTTTGGGTTGTATGCCAATCTACTGGGGAGTCAAGAATGAGAATCTTCATTCGGTTGGGGATATCAAGAGTTTGGGTTGTATGTCAATCTACTGGGGAGTCAAGAATGAGAGTCTCCATTCAGTTGGGGATATCAGGAGTTTGGGTTGTATGCCAATCTACTGTGGAGTCAAGAATGAGAATCTTCATTCTGTTGGGGATATCAGGTGTTTAGGTTGTATGCCAATCTACTGGGGAGTCAAGACTGAGAATCTTCATTATGTTGGGGATATCAAGTGTTTGGGTTGTATGCCAATCTACTGGGGAGTCAAGAATTAGAATCTTCATTCTGTTGGGGATATCAGGAGTTTGGGTTGTATGCCAATCTACTGGGGAGTCAAGATTGAGAATCTTCATTCTGTTGGGGATATCAGGAGTTTGGGTTGTATGCCAATCTACTGGGGAGTCAAGAACGAGAATCTTCATTCTGTTGGGGATATCATGAGTTTGGGTTGTATGCCAATCTACTGGGGAGTCAAGAATGAGAATCTGTATTTTGTTGGGGATATCAGGAGTTTGGGTTGTATGCCAATCTACTAGGGAGTAAAGAATGAGAATCTTCATTCTGTTGGGGATATCAGGAGTTTGGGTTGTATGTCAATCTACTGGGGAGTCAAGAATGAGAATCTTCATTCTGTTGGGGATATCAGAAGTTTAGGCTGTATGCCATTCTACTGGGGAGTCAAGAATGAAAATCTTCATTCTGTTGGGGATATCAGGATTTTGGGTTGTATGCCTATAAACTGGGGAGTCAAGAATGAGAATCTTCATTCTGTTGGGGATATCAGGAGTTTGGGTTGTATGCCAATCTACTGGGGAGTCAAGAATGCGAATCTTCATTCTGTTGGGGATATCAGGAGTTTGGGTTGTATGTCAATCTACTGGGGAGTCAAGAATGAGAATCTTCATTCTTTTGGGGATATCAGGAGTTTGGGTTGTATGTCAATCTACTGGGGAGTCAAGAATGAGAATCTTCATTCTGTAGGGGATATAAGGAGTTTGGGTTGTATGCCAATCTACTGGGGAGTCAAGAATGAGAATCTTCATTCGGTTGGGGATATCAAGAGTTTGGGTTGTATGTCAATCTACTGGGGAGTCAAGAATGAGAGTCTCCATTCAGTTGGGGATATCAGGAGTTTGGGTTGTATGCCAATCTACTGTGGAGTCAAGAATGAGAATCTTCATTCTGTTGGGGATATCAGGTGTTTAGGTTGTATGCCAATCTACTGGGGAGTCAAGACTGAGAATCTTCATTATGTTGGGGATATCAAGTGTTTGGGTTGTATGCCAATCTACTGGGGAGTCAAGAATTAGAATCTTCATTCTGTTGGGGATATCAGGAGTTTGGGTTGTATGCCAATCTACTGGGGAGTCAAGATTGAGAATCTTCATTCTGTTGGGGATATCAGGAGTTTGGCTTGTATGCCAATCTACTGGGGAGTCAAGAATGAGAATCTTCATTCTGTTGGGGATATCAGGAGTTTAGGTTGTATGCCAATCTACTGGGGAGTCAAGAATGAGAATCTTCATTCTGTTGGGGATATCAGGAGTTTGGGTTGTATGTCAATCTACTAGGGAGTCAAGAATGAGAATCTTCATTCTGTTTGGGATATCAGGAGTTTGGGTTGTATGCCTATAAACTGGGGAGTCAAGAATGAGAATCTTCATTCTGTTGGGGATATCAGGAGTTTGGGTTGTATGCCAATCTACTGGGGAGTCAAGACTGAGAATCTTCATTATGTTGGGGATATCAAGTGTTTGGGTTATATGTCAATCTACTCGGGAGTCAAGAATTAGAATCTTCATTCTGTTGGGGATATCAGGAGTTTGGGTTGTATGCCAATCTACTGGGGAGTCAAGATTGAGAATCTTCATTCTGTTGGGGATATCAGGAGTTTGGGTTGTATGCCAATCTACTGGGGAGTCAAGAATTAGAATCTTCATTCTGTTGGGGATATCAGGAGTTTGGGTTGTATGCCAATCTACTGGGGAGTCAAGAATGAGAATCTTCATTCTGTTGGGGATATCAGGAGTTTGGGTTGTATGTCAATCTACTGGGGAGTCAAGAATGAGAATCTTCATTCTGTTTGGGATATCAGGAGTTTGGGTTGTATGTCAATCTACTAGGGAGTCAAGAATGAGAATCTTCATTCTGTTGGGGATATCAGGATTTTGGGTTGTATGTCAATCTACTGGGGAGTCATGAATAAGAATTTTCATTCAGTTGGGGATATCAGGAGTTTGGGTTGTATGCCAATCTACTGGGGAGTCAAGAATGAGAATCTTCATTCTGTTGGGGATATCAGGAGTTTGGGTTGTACGCCAATCTACTGGGAAGTCAAGATTGAGAATCTTCATTCTGTTGAGGATATCCGGAGTTTGGGTTATATGCCAATCTACTGGGGAGTCAAGAATGAGAATCTTCATTCTATTGGGGATATCAGGAGTTTGGTTTGTATGCCAATCTACTGGGGAGTCAAGATTGAGAATCTTCATTCTGTTGGGGATATCAGGTGTTTGGGTTGTATGCCAATCTACTGGGGAGTCAAGAATTAGAATCTTCATTCTGTTGGGGACATCAGGAATTTGGGTTGTATGCCAATCTACTGGGGAGTCAAGATTGAGAATCTTCATTCTATTGGGGATATCAGGAGTTTGGGTTGTATGCCAATCTATTGGGGAGTCAAGAATGAGAATCTTCATTCTGTTGGGGATATTAGGAGTTTGGGTTGTATGCCAATCTACTGGGGAGTCAAGAATGAAAATCTTCATTCTGTTGGGGATATCAGGAGTTTAGGTTGTATGTCAATCTACTAGGGAGTCAAGAATGAGAATCTTCATTCTATTGGGGATATCAGGAGTTTGGGTTGTATGCCAATCTACTGGGGAGTCAAGACTGAGAATCTTCATTATGTTGGGGATATCAAGTGTTTGGGTTGTATGCCAATCTACTGGGGAGTCAAGAATTAGAATCTTCATTCTGTTGGGGATATCAGGAGTTTGGGTTGTATGCCAATCTACTGGGGAGTCAAGATTGAGAATCTTCATTCTGTTGGGGATATCAGGAGTTTGGGTTGTATTCCAATCTACTGGGGAGTCAAGAATGAGAATCTTCATTCTGTTGGGGATATCAGGAGTTTGGGTTGCATGCCAATCTACTGGGGAGTCAAGAATGAGAATCTTCATTCTGTTGGGGATATCAGGAGTTTGGGTTGTATGTCAATCTACTAGGGAGTCAAGAATGAGAATCTTCATTCAAATGGGGATATCAGGAGTTTGGGTGGTATGTCAATCTACTAGGGAGTCAATAATGAGAATCTTCATTCTGTTGGGGATATCAGGAGTTTGGTTTGTATGTCAATCTACTGGGGAGTCAAGAATGAGAATTTTCATTCAGTTGGGGATATCAGGAGTTTGGGTTGTATGCCAATCTACTGGGGAGTCAAGATTGAGAATCTTCATTCTGTTGGGGATATCAGGAGTTTGGGTTGTATTCCAATCTACTGGGGAGTCAAGAATGAGAATCTTCATTCTGTTGGGGATATCAGGAGTTTGGGTTGCATGCCAATCTACTGGGGAGTCAAGAATGAGAATCTTCATTCTGTTGGGGATATCAGGAGTTTGGGTTGTATGTCAATCTACTAGGGAGTCAAGAATGAGAATCTTCATTCAAATGGGGATATCAGGAGTTTGGGTGGTATGTCAATCTACTAGGGAGTCAATAATGAGAATCTTCATTCTGTTGGGGATATCAGGAGTTTGGTTTGTATGTCAATCTACTGGGGAGTCAAGAATGAGAATTTTCATTCAGTTGGGGATATCAGGAGTTTGGGTTGTATGCCAATCTACTGGGGAGTCAAGAATAAGAATCTTCATTCTGTTGGGGATATCAGGAGTTTGGGTTGTACGCCAATCTACTGGGGAGTCAAGATTGAGAATCTTCATTCTGTTGAGGATATCAGGAGTTTGGGTTGTATGCCAATCTACTGGGGAGTCAAGAATGAGAATCTTCATTCTATTGGGGATATCAGGAGTTTGGTTTGTATGCCAATCTACTGGGGAGTCAGGATTGAGAATCTTCATTCTGTTGGGGATATCAGGTGTTTGGGTTGTATGCCAATCTACTGGGGAGTCAAGAATTAGAATCTTCATTATGTTGGGGATATCAGGAGTTTGGGTTGTATGCCAATCTACTGGGGAGTCAAGATTGAGAATCTTCATTCTATTGGGGATATCAGGAGTTTGGGTTATATGCCAATCTACTGGGGAGTCAAGAATGAGAATCTTCATTCTATTGGGGATATTAGGAGTTTGGGTTGTATGCCAATCTACTGGGGAGTCAAGAATCAAAATCTTCATTCTTTTGGGGATATCAGGAGTTTGGGTTGTATGGCAATCTACTAGGGAGTCAAGAATGAGAATCTTCATTCTGTTGGGGATATCAGGAGTTTGGGTTGTATGCCAATCTACTGGGGAGTCAAGACTGAGAATCTTCATTATGTTGGGGATATTAAGTGTTTGGGTTGTATGCCAATCTACTGGGGAGTCAAGAATTAGAATCTTCATTCTGTTGGGGATATCAGGAGTTTGGGTTGTATGCCAATCTACTTGGGAGTCAAGATTGAGAATCTTCATTCTGTTGGGGATATCAGGAGTTTGGGTTGTATGCCAATCTACTGGGGAGTCAAGAATGAGAATCTTCATTCTGTTGGGGATATTAGGAGTTTGGGTTGTATGCCAATCTACTGGGGAGTCAAGAATGAAAATCTTCATTCTGTTGGGGATATCAGGAGTTTGGGTTGTATGTCAATCTACTAGGGAGTCAATAATGAGAATCTTCATTCTGTTGGGGATATCAGGAGTTTGGGTTGTATGTCAATCTACTGGGGAGTCAAGAATGAGAATTTTCATTCAGTTGGGGATATCAGGAGTTTGGGTTGTATGCCAATCTATTGGGGAGTCAAGAATGAGAATCTTCATTCAGTTGGGGATATCAGGAGTTTGGGTTGTATGCCAATCTACTGGGGTGTCAAGATTGAGAATCTTCATTCTGTTGAGGATATCAGGAGTTTGGGTTGTATGCCAATCTACTGGGGAGTCAAGAATGAGAATCTTCATTCTATTAGGGATATCAGGAGTTTGGGTTGTATGCCAATCTACTGGGGAGTCAAGAATGAGAATCTTCATTCTATTGGGGATATCAGGAGTTTGGTTTGTATGCCAATCTACTGGGGAGTCAAGATTGAGAATCTTCATTTTGTTGGGGATATCAGGTGTTTGGGTTGTATGCCAATCTACTGGGGAGTCAAGAATTAGAATCTTCATTCTGTTGGGGATATCAAGAGTTTGAGTTGTATGCCAATCTACTGGGGAGTCAAGATTGAGAATCTTCATTCTATTGGGGATATCAGGAGTTTGGGTTGTATGCCAATCTACTGGGGAGTCAAGAATGAGATTCTTCATTCTGTTGGGGATATTAGGAGTTTGGGTTGTATGCCAATCTACTGGGGAGTCAAGAATGGGAATCTTCATTCTGTTGGGGATATCAGGAGTTTAGGTTGTATGCCAATCTACTAGGGAGTCAAGAATGAGAATCTTCATTTTGTTGGGGATATCAGGAGTTTGGGTTGTATGCCAATCTACTGGGGAGTCAAGATTGAGAATCTTCATTCTATTGGGGATATCAGGAGTTTGGGTTGTATGCCAATCTACTGGGGAGTCAAGAATGAGAATCTTCATTCTGTTGGGGATATTAGGAGTTTGGGTTGTATGCCAATCTACTGGGGAGTCAATAATGAGAATCTTCATTCTGTTGGGGATATCAGGAGTTTGGGTTGTATGTCAATCTACTGGGGAGTCAAGAATGAGAATTTTCATTCAGTTGGGGATATCAGGAGTTTGGGTTGTACGCCAATCTACTGGGGAGTCAAGATTGAGAATCTTCATTCTGTTGAGGATATCAAGAGTTTGGGTTGTATGCCAATCTACTGGGGAGTCAAGAATGAGAATCTTCATTCTATTGGGGATATCAGGAGTTTGGTTTGTATGCCAATCTACTGGGGAGTCAAGATTGAGAATCTTCATTCTGTTGGGGATATCAGGTGTTTGGGTTGTATGCCAATCTACTGGGGAGTCAAGAATTAGAATCTTCATTATGTTGGGGATATCAGGAGTTTGGGTTGTATGCCAATCTACTGGGGAGTCAAGAATGAAAATCTTCATTCTGTTGGGGATATCAGGAGTTTGGGTTGTATGTCAATCTACTAGGGAGTCAAGAATGAGAATCTTCATTCTGTTGGGGATATCAGGAGTTTGGGTTGTATGCCAATCTACTGGGGAGTCAAGACTGAGAATCTTCATTATGTTGGGGATATTAAGTGTTTGGGTTGTATGCCAATCTACTGGGGAGTCAAGAATTAGAATCTTCATTCTGTTGGGGATATCAGGAGTTTGGGTTGTATGCCAATCTACTTGGGAGTCAAGATTGAGAATCTTAATTCTGTTGGGGATATCAGGAGTTTGGGTTGTATGCCAATCTACTGGGGAGTCAAGAATGAGAATCTTCATTCTGTTGGGGATATTAGGAGTTTGGGTTGTATGCCAATCTACTGGGGAGTCAAGAATGAAAATCTTCATTCTGTTGGGGATATCAGGAGTTTGGGTTGTATGTCAATCTACTAGGGAGTCAATAATGAGAATCTTCATTCTGTTGGGGATATCAGAAGTTTGGGTTGTATGTCAATCTACTGGGGAGTCAAGAATGAGAATTTTCATTCAGTTGGGGATATCAGGAGTTTGGGTTGTATGCCAATCTATTGGGGAGTCAAGAATGAGAATCTTCATTCAGTTGGGGATATCAGGAGTTTGGGTTGTACGCCAATCTACTTGGGAGTCAAGAATGAGAATCTTCATTTTGTTGGGGATATCAGGAGTTTGGGTTGTATGCCAATCTACTGGGGAGTCAAGAATGAGAATCTTCATTCTGTTGGGGATATCAGGAGTTTGGGTTGTATGCCAATCTACTGGGGAGTCAAGAATGAGAATCTTCATTCTATTGGGGATATCAGGAGTTTGGTTTGTATGCCAATCTACTGGGGAGTCAAGATTGAGAATCTTCATTCTGTTGGGGATATTAGGAGTTTGGGTTGTATGCCAATCTACTGGGGAGTCAATAATGAGAATCTTCATTCTGTTGGGGATATCAGGAGTTTGGGTTGTATGTCAATCTACTGGGGAGTCAAGAATGAGAATTTTCATTCAGTTGGGGATATCAGGAGTTTGGGTTGTACGCCAATCTACTGGGGAGTCAAGATTGAGAATCTTCATTCTGTTGAGGATATCAAGAGTTTGGGTTGTATGCCAATCTACTGGGGAGTCAAGAATGAGAATCTTCATTCTATTGGGGATATCAGGAGTTTGGTTTGTATGCCAATCTACTGGGGAGTCAAGATTGAGAATCTTCATTCTGTTGGGGATATCAGGTGTTTGGGTTGTATGCCAATCTACTGGGGAGTCAAGAATTAGAATCTTCATTATGTTGGGGATATCAGGAGTTTGGGTTGTATGCCAATCTACTGGGGAGTCAAGAATGAAAATCTTCATTCTGTTGGGGATATCAGGAGTTTGGGTTGTATGTCAATCTACTAGGGAGTCAAGAATGAGAATCTTCATTCTGTTGGGGATATCAGGAGTTTGGGTTGTATGCCAATCTACTGGGGAGTCAAGACTGAGAATCTTCATTATGTTGGGGATATTAAGTGTTTGGGTTGTATGCCAATCTACTGGGGAGTCAAGAATTAGAATCTTCATTCTGTTGGGGATATCAAGAGTTTGGGTTGTATGCCAATCTACTTGGGAGTCAAGATTGAGAATCTTAATTCTGTTGGGGATATCAGGAGTTTGGGTTGTATGCCAATCTACTGGGGAGTCAAGAATGAGAATCTTCATTCTGTTGGGGATATTAGGAGTTTGGGTTGTATGCCAATCTACTGGGGAGTCAAGAATGAAAATCTTCATTCTGTTGGGGATATCAGGAGTTTGGGTTGTATGTCAATCTACTAGGGAGTCAATAATGAGAATCTTCATTCTGTTGGGGATATCAGGAGTTTGGGTTGTATGTCAATCTACTGGGGAGTCAAGAATGAGAATTTTCATTCAGTTGGGGATATCAGGAGTTTGGGTTGTATGCCAATCTATTGGGGAGTCAAGAATGAGAATCTTCATTCAGTTGGGGATATCAGGAGTTTGGGTTGTACGCCAATCTACTTGGGAGTCAAGAATGAGAATCTTCATTTTGTTGGGGATATCAGGAGTTTGGGTTGTATGCCAATCTACTGGGGAGTCAAGAATGAGAATCTTCATTCTGTTGGGGATATCAGGAGTTTGGGTTGTATGCCAATCTACTGGGGAGTCAAGAATGAGAATCTTCATTCTATTGGGGATATCAGGAGTTTGGTTTGTATGCCAATCTACTGGGGAGTCAAGATTGAGAATCTTCATTCTGTTGGGGATATCAGGTGTTTGGGTTGTATGCCAATCTACTGGGGAGTCAAGAATTAGAATCTTCATTCTGTTGGGGATATCAGGAGTTTGGGTTGTATGTCAATCTACTGGGGAGTCAAGAATGAGAATCTTCATTCTGTTGGGGATATCAGGAGTTTGGGTTGTATGCCAATCTACTGGGGATTCAAGAATGAGAATCTTCTTTATGTTGGGGATATCATGAGTTTGGGTTGTATGCTAATCTACTGGGGAGTCAAGAATGAGAATCTTCATTCTGTAGGGGATATCAGGAGTTTGGGTTGTATTTCAATCTACTGGGGAGTCAAGAATGAGAATCTTCATTCTGTTGGGGATATCAGGAGTTTGGGTTGTATGCCAATCTACTGGGGAGTCAAGAATGAGAATCTTCATTCTGTAGGGGATATCAGGAGTTTGGGTTGTATGCCAATCTACTGGGGAGTCAAGAATGAGAATCTTCATTCTGTTGGGGATATCAGGAGTTTGGGTTGTATGTCAATCTACTGGGGAGTCAAGAATGAGAATCTTCATTCTGTAGGGGATATCAGGAGTTTGGGATGTATGCCAATCTACTGGGGAGTCAAGAATGAGAATCTTCATTCTGTTGGGGATATCAGAAGTTTGGGTTTCATGCCAATCTAATGGGGAGTCAAGAATGAGAATCTTCATTCTGTTGGGGATATCAAGATTTTTGGTTGTATGTCTATAAACTGGGGAGTCAAGAATGAGAATCTTCATTCTGTTGGGGATATCAGGAGTTTGGGTTGTATGCCAATTTACTGGGGAGTCAAGAATGAGAATCTTCATTCTGTTGGGGATATCAGAAGTTTGGTTTGTATGCCAATCTACTGGGGAGTCAAGAATGAGAATCTTCATTCTGTTGGGGATATCAAGATTTTGGGTTGTATGCCTATAAACTGGGGAGTCAAGAATGAGAATCTTCATTCTGTTGGGGATATCAGGAGTTTGGGTTGTATGCCAATCTACTGGGGAGTCAAGAATGAGAATCTTCATTCTGTTGGGGATATCAGGAGTTTGGGTTATATGTCAATCTACTGAGGAGTCAAGAATGAGAATCTTCATTCTGTAGGGGATATCAGGAGTTTGGGATGTATGTCAATCTACTGGGGAGTCAAGAATGAGAATCTTCATTCTGTAGGGGATATCAGGAGTTTGGGTTGTATGACAATCTACTGGGGAGTCAAGAATGAGAATCTTCATTCTGTTGGGGATATCAAGAGTTTGGGTTGTATGTCAATTTACTAGGGAGTCAAGACTGAGAATCTTCATTATGTTGGGGATATCAGGTGTTTGGGTTGTATGCCAATCTACTGGGGAGTCAAGAATTAGA
This sequence comes from Vicia faba, assembly GCA_948472305.1. Lineage (NCBI taxonomy): Eukaryota > Viridiplantae > Streptophyta > Magnoliopsida > Fabales > Fabaceae > Vicia > Vicia faba. The sequence goes on from OX451740.1 coordinate 908,337,581, forward strand.
ATCTTCATTTTGTTGGGGATATCAGGAGTTTGGGTTGTATGCCAATCTACTGGGGAGTCAAGATTGAGAATCTTCATTCTGTTGGGGATATCAGGAGTTTGGGTTGTATGCCAATCTACTGGGGAGTCAAGAATGAGAATCTTCATTCTGTTGGGGATATCAGGAGTTTGGGTTGTATGCCAATCTACTGGGGATTCAAGAATGAGAATCTTCATTCTGTTGGGGATATCAGGAGTTTGGGTTGTATGCCAATCTACTTGGGAGTCAAGAATGAGAATCTTCATTTTGTTGAGGATATCAGGAGTTTGGGTTGTATGCCAATCTACTGGGGAGTCAAGATTGAGAATCTTAATTTTGTTGAGGATATCAGGAGTTTGGGTTGTATACCAATCTACTGGGGGGTCAAGACTGAGAATCTTCATTCTGTTAGGGTTATCACGTGTTTGGGTTGTATGCCAATCTACTGGGGAGTCAAGAATGAGAATCTTCATTCTGGTGGGGATATCATGAGTTTGGATTGTATGCCAATCTACTAGGGAGTTAAGATTGAGAATCTTCATTCTATTGGGGATATCAGGAGTTTGGGTTGTATGTCAATCTACTAGGGAGTCAAGAATGAGAATCTTCATTCTGTTGGGGATATCAGGAGTTTGGGTTGTATGCCAATCTACTGGGGATTCAAGAATGATAATCTTCTTTATGTTGGGGATATCATGAGTTTGGGTTGTATGCCAATCTACTGGGGAGTCAAGAATGAGAATCTTCATTCTGTAGGGGATATCAGGAGTTTGGGTTGTATTTTAATCTACTGGGGAGTCAAGAACGAGAATCTTCATTCTGTTGGGGATATCAGAAGTTTGGGTTGTATGTCAATCTACTGGGGAGTTAAGAATGAGAATCTTCATTCTGTAGGGGATATCAGGAGTTTTGGTTGTATGCCAATCTACTGGGGAGTCAAGAATGAGAATCTTCATTCTGTTGGGGATATCAGGAGTTTGGGTTGTATGTCAATCTACTGGGGAGTCAAGAATGAGAATCTTCATTTTGTAGGGGATATAAGGAGTTTGGGATGTATGCCAATCTACTGGGGAGTCAAGAATGAGAATCTTCATTCTGTTGGGGATATCAGAAGTTTGGGTTGTATGCCAATCTAATGGGGAGTCAAGAATGAGAATCTTCATTCTGTTGGGGATATCAAGATTTTTGGTTGTATGCCTATAAACTGGGGAGTCAAGAATGAGAATCTTCATTCTGTTGGGGATATCAGGAGTTTGGGTTGTAAGCCAATCTACTGAGGAGTCAAGAATAAGAATCTTCATTCTGTTGGGGATATCAGAAGTTTGGGTTGTATGCCAATCTACTGGGGAGTCAAGAATGAGAATCTTCATTCTGTTGGGGATATCAAGATTTTGGGTTGTATGCCTATAAACTGGGGAGTCAAGAATGAGAATCTTCATTCTGTTGGGGATATCAGGAGTTTGGGTTGTATGCCAATCTACTGGGGAGTCAAGAATGAGAATCTTCATTCTGTTGGGGATATCAGGAGTTTGGGTTGTATGCCAATCTAATTGGGAGTCAAGAATGAGAATCTTCATTTTGTTGAGGATATCAGGAGTTTGGGTTGTATGCCAATCTACTGGGGAGTCAAGATTGAGAATCTTCAATTTGTTGAGGATATCAGGAGTTTGGGTTGTATGCCAATCTACTGGGGAGTCAAGACTGAGAATCTTCATTCTGTTGGGGTTATCACGTGTTTGGGTTGTATGCCAATCTACTGGGGAGTCAAGAATGAGAATCTTCATTCTGTTGAGGATATCAGGAGTTTGGATTGTATGCCAATCTACTAGGGAGTCAAGATTGAGAATCTTCATTCTGTTGGGGATATCAGGAGTTTGGGTTGTATGTCAATCTACTGGGGAGTCAAGAATGAGAATCTTCATTCTGTTGGGGGTATCAGGAGTTTGGGTTGTATGCCAATCTACTGGGGATTCAAGAATGAGAATCTTCTTTATGTTGGGGATATCATGAGTTTGGGTTGTATGCCAATCTACTGGGGAGTCAAGAATGAGAATCTTCATTCTGTAGGGGATATCAGGAGTTTGGGTTGTATTTCAATCTACTGGGGAGTCAAGAATGAGAATCTTCATTCTGTTGGGGATATCAGGAGTTTGGGTTGTATGCCAATCTACTGGGGAGTCAAGAATGAGAATCTTCATTCTGTAGGGGATATCAGGAGTTTGGGTTGTATGCCAATCTACTGGGGAGTCAAGAATGAGAATCTTCATTCTGTTGGGGATATCAGGAGTTTGGGTTGTATGTCAATCTACTGGGGAGTCAAGAATGAGAATCTTCATTCTGTAGGGGATATCAGGAGTTTGGGATGTATGTTAATCTACTGGGGAGTCAAGAATGAGAATCTTCATTCTGTTGGGGATATAAGAAGTTTGGGTTGTATGCCAATCTAATGGGGAGTCAAGAATGAGAATCTTCATTCTGTTGGGGATATCAAGATTTTTGGTTGTATGCCCATAAACTGGGGAGTCAAGAATGAGAATCTTCATTCCGTTGGGGATATCAGGAAATTGGGTTGTATGCCAATCTACTGGGGAGTCAAGAATGAGAATCTTCATTCTGTTGGGGATATCAGAAGTTTGGGTTGTATGCCAATCTACTGGGGAGTCAAGAATGAGAATCTTCATTCTGTTGGGGATATCAAGATTTTGGGTTGTATGCCTATAAACTGGGGAGTCAAGAATGAGAATCTTCATTCTGTTGGGGATATCAGGAGTTTGGGTTGTATGCCAATCTACTGGGGAGTCAAGAATGAGAATCTTCATTCTGTTGGGGATATCAGGAGTTGGGTTATATGTCAATCTACTGGGGAGTCAAGAATGAGAATCTTCATTCTGTAGGGGATATCAGGAGTTTGGGATGTATGTCAATCTACTGGGTTGTCAAGAATGAGAATCTTCATTCTGTAGGGGATATCAGGAGTTTGGGTTGTATGACAATCTACTGGGGAGTCAAGAATGAGAATCTTCATTCTGTTGGGGATATCAAGAGTTTGGGTTGTATGTCAATCTACTAGGGAGTCAAGATTGAGAATCTTCAGTCTATTGAGGATATCAGGAGTTTGGGTTGTATGTCAATTTACTGGGGAGTCAAGACTGAGAATCTTCAATATGTTGGGGATATCAGGTGTTTGGGTTGTATGCCAATCTACTGGGGAGTCAAGAATTAGAATCTTCATTTTGTTGGGGATATCAGGAGTTTGGGTTGTATGCCAATCTACTGGGGAGTCAAGATTGAGAATCTTCATTCTGTTGGGGATATCAAGAGTTTGGGTTGTATGCCAATCTACTAGGGAGTCAAGAATGAGAATCTTCATTCTGTTGGGGATATTAGGAGTTTGGGTTGTATGCCAATCTACTGGGGAGTCAAGAATGAGAATCTTCATTCTGTTGGGGATATCAGGAGTTTGGGTTGTATGCCAATCTACTAGGCAGTCAAGAATGACAATCTTCATTCTGTTGGGGATATCAGGAGTTTGGGTTGTATGTCAATCTACTGGGGAGTCAAGAATGAGAATCTTCATTCAGTTGGGGATATCAAGAGTTTGGGTTGTATGCCAATCTACTGGGGAGTCAAGAATGAGAATCTTCATTCTGTTGGGGATATCAGGAGTTTGGGTTGTATGCCAATCTATTGGGGAGTCAAGATTGAGAATCTTCATTTTGTTTAAGATATCAGGAGTTTCGGTTGTATGCCAATCTACTGGGGAGTCAAGAATGAGAATCTTCATTCTGTTGGGGATATCAGGAGTTTGGGTTGTATGCCAATCTACTGGGGAGTCAAGAATGAGAATCTTCATTCTATTGGGGATATCAGGAGTTTGGGTTGTATGCCAATCTACTAGGGAGTCAAGATGACAATCTTCATTCTGTTGGGGATATCAGGAGTTTGGGTTGTATGCCAATCTACTGGGGAGTCAAGAATGAGAATCTTCATTCTGTTGGGGATATCAGGAGCTTGGGTTGTATGCTAATCTACTGGGGAGTCAAGATTGAGAATCTTCATTCTGTTGGGGATATCAGGAGTTTGGGTTGTATGCCAATCTATTGGGGAGTCAAGAATGAAAATCTTCATTTTGTTGGGGATATCATGAGTTTGGTTTGTATTTTTATCTACTGGGGAGTCAAGAATGAGAATCTTCATTCTGTTGGGGATATCAGAAGTTTGGGTTGTATGCCAATCTACTGGGGAGTCAAGAATGAGAATCTTCATTCTGTTAGGGATATCAAGATTTTGGGTTGTATGCCTATAAACTGGGGAGTCAAGAATGAGAATCTTCATTCTGTTGGGGATATCAGGAGTTTAGGTTGTATGCCAATCTACTGGGGAGTCAAGAATGAGAATCTTCATTCTGTTGGGGATATCAGGAGTTTGGGTTGTATGTCAATCTACTGGGGAGTCAAGAATGAGAATCTTCATTCTGTAGGGGATATCAGGAGTTTGCGATGTATGTCAATCTACTGGGGAGTCAAGAATGGGAATCTTCATTCTGTAGGGGATATCAGGAGTTTGGGTTGTATGACAATCTACTGGGGAGTCAGGAATGAGAATCTTCATTCTGTTGGGGATATCAAGAGTTTGGGTTGTATGTCAATCTACTGGGGAGTCAAGATTGAGAATCTTCAGTCTATTGAGGATATCAGGAATTTGGGTTGTATGTCAATCTACTGGGGAGTCAAGACTGAGAATCTTCATTATGTTGGGGATATCAGGTGTTTGGGTTGTATGCCAATCTACTGGGGAGTCAAGAATTACAATCTTCATTTTGTTGGGGATATCAGGAGTTTGGGTTGTATGCCAATCTACTGGGGAGTCAAGATTGAGAATCTTCATTCTGTTGGGGATATCAGGAGTTTGGGTTGTATGCCAATCTATTGGGGAGTCAAGAATGAAAATCTTCATTTTGTTGGGGATATCATGAGTTTGGTTTGTATTTTTATCTACTGGGGAGTCAAGAATGAGAATCTTCATTCTGTTGGGGATATCAGAAGTTTGGGTTGTATGCCAATCTACTGGGGAGTCAAGAATGAGAATCTTCATTCTGTTAGGGATATCAAGATTTTGGGTTGTATGCCTATAAACTGGGGAGTCAAGAATGAGAATCTTCATTCTGTTGGGGATATCAGGAGTTTAGGTTGTATGCCAATCTACTGGGGAGTCAAGAATGAGAATCTTCATTCTGTTGGGGATATTAGGAGTTTGGGTTGTATGCCAATCTACTGGGGAGTCAAGAATGAGAATCTTCATTCTGTTGGGGATATCAGGAGTTTGGGTTGTATGCCAATCTACTAGGTAGTCAAGAATGACAATCTTCATTCTGTTGGGGATATCAGGAGTTTGGGTTGTATGTCAATCTACTGGGGAGTCAAGAATGAGAATCTTCATTCAGTTGGGGATATCAAGAGTTTGGGTTGTATGCCAATCTACTGGGGAGTCAAGAATGAGAATCTTCATTCTGTTGGGGATATCAGGAGTTTGGGTTGTATGCCAATCTATTGGGGAGTCAAGATTGAGAATCTTCATTTTGTTTAAGATATCAGGAGTTTCGGTTGTATGCCAATCTACTAGGGAGTCAAGATGACAATCTTCATTCTGTTGGGGATATCAGGAGTTTGGGTTGTATGCCAATCTACTGGGGAGTCAAGAATGAGAATCTTCATTCTATTGGGGATATCAGGAGTTTGGTTTGTATGCCAATCTACTGGGGAGTCAAGATTGAGAATCTTCATTTTGTTGGGGATATCAGGTGTTTGGGTTGTATGCCAATCTACTGGGGAGTCAAGAATTAGAATCTTCATTCTGTTGGGGATATCAAGAGTTTGAGTTGTATGCCAATCTACTGGGGAGTCAAGATTGAGAATCTTCATTCTATTGGGGATATCAGGAGTTTGGGTTGTATGCCAATCTACTGGGGAGTCAAGAATGAGATTCTTCATTCTGTTGGGGATATTAGGAGTTTGGGTTGTATGCCAATCTACTGGGGAGTCAAGAATGGGAATCTTCATTCTGTTGGGGATATCAGGAGTTTAGGTTGTATGCCAATCTACTAGGGAGTCAAGAATGAGAATCTTCATTTTGTTGGGGATATCAGGAGTTTGGGTTGTATGCCAATCTACTGGGGAGTCAAGATTGAGAATCTTCATTCTATTGGGGATATCAGGAGTTTGGGTTGTATGCCAATCTACTGGGGAGTCAAGAATGAGAATCTTCATTCTGTTGGGGATATTAGGAGTTTGGGTTGTATGCCAATCTACTGGGGAGTCAATAATGAGAATCTTCATTCTGTTGGGGATATCAGGAGTTTGGGTTGTATGTCAATCTACTGGGGAGTCAAGAATGAGAATTTTCATTCAGTTGGGGATATCAGGAGTTTGGGTTGTACGCCAATCTACTGGGGAGTCAAGATTGAGAATCTTCATTCTGTTGAGGATATCAAGAGTTTGGGTTGTATGCCAATCTACTGGGGAGTCAAGAATGAGAATCTTCATTCTATTGGGGATATCAGGAGTTTGGTTTGTATGCCAATCTACTGGGGAGTCAAGATTGAGAATCTTCATTCTGTTGGGGATATCAGGTGTTTGGGTTGTATGCCAATCTACTGGGGAGTCAAGAATTAGAATCTTCATTATGTTGGGGATATCAGGAGTTTGGGTTGTATGCCAATCTACTGGGGAGTCAAGAATGAAAATCTTCATTCTGTTGGGGATATCAGGAGTTTGGGTTGTATGTCAATCTACTAGGGAGTCAAGAATGAGAATCTTCATTCTGTTGGGGATATCAGGAGTTTGGGTTGTATGCCAATCTACTGGGGAGTCAAGACTGAGAATCTTCATTATGTTGGGGATATTAAGTGTTTGGGTTGTATGCCAATCTACTGGGGAGTCAAGAATTAGAATCTTCATTCTGTTGGGGATATCAGGAGTTTGGGTTGTATGCCAATCTACTTGGGAGTCAAGATTGAGAATCTTAATTCTGTTGGGGATATCAGGAGTTTGGGTTGTATGCCAATCTACTGGGGAGTCAAGAATGAGAATCTTCATTCTGTTGGGGATATTAGGAGTTTGGGTTGTATGCCAATCTACTGGGGAGTCAAGAATGAAAATCTTCATTCTGTTGGGGATATCAGGAGTTTGGGTTGTATGTCAATCTACTAGGGAGTCAATAATGAGAATCTTCATTCTGTTGGGGATATCAGAAGTTTGGGTTGTATGTCAATCTACTGGGGAGTCAAGAATGAGAATTTTCATTCAGTTGGGGATATCAGGAGTTTGGGTTGTATGCCAATCTATTGGGGAGTCAAGAATGAGAATCTTCATTCAGTTGGGGATATCAGGAGTTTGGGTTGTACGCCAATCTACTTGGGAGTCAAGAATGAGAATCTTCATTTTGTTGGGGATATCAGGAGTTTGGGTTGTATGCCAATCTACTGGGGAGTCAAGAATGAGAATCTTCATTCTGTTGGGGATATCAGGAGTTTGGGTTGTATGCCAATCTACTGGGGAGTCAAGAATGAGAATCTTCATTCTATTGGGGATATCAGGAGTTTGGTTTGTATGCCAATCTACTGGGGAGTCAAGATTGAGAATCTTCATTCTGTTGGGGATATTAGGAGTTTGGGTTGTATGCCAATCTACTGGGGAGTCAATAATGAGAATCTTCATTCTGTTGGGGATATCAGGAGTTTGGGTTGTATGTCAATCTACTGGGGAGTCAAGAATGAGAATTTTCATTCAGTTGGGGATATCAGGAGTTTGGGTTGTACGCCAATCTACTGGGGAGTCAAGATTGAGAATCTTCATTCTGTTGAGGATATCAAGAGTTTGGGTTGTATGCCAATCTACTGGGGAGTCAAGAATGAGAATCTTCATTCTATTGGGGATATCAGGAGTTTGGTTTGTATGCCAATCTACTGGGGAGTCAAGATTGAGAATCTTCATTCTGTTGGGGATATCAGGTGTTTGGGTTGTATGCCAATCTACTGGGGAGTCAAGAATTAGAATCTTCATTATGTTGGGGATATCAGGAGTTTGGGTTGTATGCCAATCTACTGGGGAGTCAAGAATGAAAATCTTCATTCTGTTGGGGATATCAGGAGTTTGGGTTGTATGTCAATCTACTAGGGAGTCAAGAATGAGAATCTTCATTCTGTTGGGGATATCAGGAGTTTGGGTTGTATGCCAATCTACTGGGGAGTCAAGACTGAGAATCTTCATTATGTTGGGGATATTAAGTGTTTGGGTTGTATGCCAATCTACTGGGGAGTCAAGAATTAGAATCTTCATTCTGTTGGGGATATCAAGAGTTTGGGTTGTATGCCAATCTACTTGGGAGTCAAGATTGAGAATCTTAATTCTGTTGGGGATATCAGGAGTTTGGGTTGTATGCCAATCTACTGGGGAGTCAAGAATGAGAATCTTCATTCTGTTGGGGATATTAGGAGTTTGGGTTGTATGCCAATCTACTGGGGAGTCAAGAATGAAAATCTTCATTCTGTTGGGGATATCAGGAGTTTGGGTTGTATGTCAATCTACTAGGGAGTCAATAATGAGAATCTTCATTCTGTTGGGGATATCAGGAGTTTGGGTTGTATGTCAATCTACTGGGGAGTCAAGAATGAGAATTTTCATTCAGTTGGGGATATCAGGAGTTTGGGTTGTATGCCAATCTATTGGGGAGTCAAGAATGAGAATCTTCATTCAGTTGGGGATATCAGGAGTTTGGGTTGTACGCCAATCTACTTGGGAGTCAAGAATGAGAATCTTCATTTTGTTGGGGATATCAGGAGTTTGGGTTGTATGTCAATCTACTGGGGAGTCAAGAATGAGAATCTTCATTCTGTAGGGGATATCAGGAGTTTGGGATGTATGTCAATCTACTGGGGAGTCAAGAATGAGAATCTTCATTCTGTAGGGGATATCAGGAGTTTGGGTTGTATGACAATCTACTGGGGAGTCAAGAATGAGAATCTTCATTCTGTTGGGGATATCAAGAGTTTGGGTTGTATGTCAATTTACTAGGGAGTCAAGACTGAGAATCTTCATTATGTTGGGGATATCAGGTGTTTGGGTTGTATGCCAATCTACTGGGGAGTCAAGAATTAGAATCTTCATTTTGTTGGGGATATCAGGAGTTTGGGTTGTATGCCAATCTACTGGGGAGTCAAGATTGAGAATCTTCATTCTGTTGGGGATATCAGGAGTTTGGGTTGTATGCCAATCTACTGGGGAGTCAAGAATGAGAATCTTCATTCTGTTGGGGATATCAGGAGTTTGGGTTGTATGCCAATCTACTGGGGATTCAAGAATGAGAATCTTCATTCTGTTGGGGATATCAGGAGTTTGGGTTGTATGCCAATCTACTTGGGAGTCAAGAATGAGAATCTTCATTTTGTTGAGGATATCAGGAGTTTGGGTTGTATGCCAATCTACTGGGGAGTCAAGATTGAGAATCTTAATTTTGTTGAGGATATCAGGAGTTTGGGTTGTATACCAATCTACTGGGGGGTCAAGACTGAGAATCTTCATTCTGTTAGGGTTATCACGTGTTTGGGTTGTATGCCAATCTACTGGGGAGTCAAGAATGAGAATCTTCATTCTGGTGGGGATATCATGAGTTTGGATTGTATGCCAATCTACTAGGGAGTTAAGATTGAGAATCTTCATTCTATTGGGGATATCAGGAGTTTGGGTTGTATGTCAATCTACTAGGGAGTCAAGAATGAGAATCTTCATTCTGTTGGGGATATCAGGAGTTTGGGTTGTATGCCAATCTACTGGGGATTCAAGAATGATAATCTTCTTTATGTTGGGGATATCATGAGTTTGGGTTGTATGCCAATCTACTGGGGAGTCAAGAATGAGAATCTTCATTCTGTAGGGGATATCAGGAGTTTGGGTTGTATTTTAATCTACTGGGGAGTCAAGAACGAGAATCTTCATTCTGTTGGGGATATCAGAAGTTTGGGTTGTATGTCAATCTACTGGGGAGTTAAGAATGAGAATCTTCATTCTGTAGGGGATATCAGGAGTTTTGGTTGTATGCCAATCTACTGGGGAGTCAAGAATGAGAATCTTCATTCTGTTGGGGATATCAGGAGTTTGGGTTGTATGTCAATCTACTGGGGAGTCAAGAATGAGAATCTTCATTTTGTAGGGGATATAAGGAGTTTGGGATGTATGCCAATCTACTGGGGAGTCAAGAATGAGAATCTTCATTCTGTTGGGGATATCAGAAGTTTGGGTTGTATGCCAATCTAATGGGGAGTCAAGAATGAGAATCTTCATTCTGTTGGGGATATCAAGATTTTTGGTTGTATGCCTATAAACTGGGGAGTCAAGAATGAGAATCTTCATTCTGTTGGGGATATCAGGAGTTTGGGTTGTATGCCAATCTACTGAGGAGTCAAGAATAAGAATCTTCATTCTGTTGGGGATATCAGAAGTTTGGGTTGTATGCCAATCTACTGGGGAGTCAAGAATGAGAATCTTCATTCTGTTGGGGATATCAAGATTTTGGGTTGTATGCCTATAAACTGGGGAGTCAAGAATGAGAATCTTCATTCTGTTGGGGATATCAGGAGTTTGGGTTGTATGCCAATCTACTGGGGAGTCAAGAATGAGAATCTTCATTCTGTTGGGGATATCAGGAGTTTGGGTTGTATGCCAATCTAATTGGGAGTCAAGAATGAGAATCTTCATTTTGTTGAGGATATCAGGAGTTTGGGTTGTATGCCAATCTACTGGGGAGTCAAGATTGAGAATCTTCAATTTGTTGAGGATATCAGGAGTTTGGGTTGTATGCCAATCTACTGGGGAGTCAAGACTGAGAATCTTCATTCTGTTGGGGTTATCACGTGTTTGGGTTGTATGCCAATCTACTGGGGAGTCAAGAATGAGAATCTTCATTCTGTTGAGGATATCAGGAGTTTGGATTGTATGCCAATCTACTAGGGAGTCAAGATTGAGAATCTTCATTCTGTTGGGGATATCAGGAGTTTGGGTTGTATGTCAATCTACTGGGGAGTCAAGAATGAGAATCTTCATTCTGTTGGGGGTATCAGGAGTTTGGGTTGTATGCCAATCTACTGGGGATTCAAGAATGAGAATCTTCTTTATGTTGGGGATATCATGAGTTTGGGTTGTATGCCAATCTACTGGGGAGTCAAGAATGAGAATCTTCATTCTGTAGGGGATATCAGGAGTTTGGGTTGTATTTCAATCTACTGGGGAGTCAAGAATGAGAATCTTCATTCTGTTGGGGATATCAGGAGTTTGGGTTGTATGCCAATCTACTGGGGAGTCAAGAATGAGAATCTTCATTCTGTAGGGGATATCAGGAGTTTAGGTTGTATGCCAATCTACTGGGGAGTCAAGAATGAGAATCTTCATTCTGTTGGGGATATCAGGAGTTTGGGTTGTATGTCAATCTACTGGGGAGTCAAGAATGAGAATCTTCATTCTGTAGGGGATATCAGGAGTTTGGGATGTATGTTAATCTACTGGGGAGTCAAGAATGAGAATCTTCATTCTGTTGGGGATATAAGAAGTTTGGGTTGTATGCCAATCTAATGGGGAGTCAAGAATGAGAATCTTCATTCTGTTGGGGATATCAAGATTTTTGGTTGTATGCCCATAAACTGGGGAGTCAAGAATGAGAATCTTCATTCCGTTGGGGATATCAGGAAATTGGGTTGTATGCCAATCTACTGGGGAGTCAAGAATGAGAATCTTCATTCTGTTGGGGATATCAGAAGTTTGGGTTGTATGCCAATCTACTGGGGAGTCAAGAATGAGAATCTTCATTCTGTTGGGGATATCAAGATTTTGGGTTGTATGCCTATAAACTGGGGAGTCAAGAATGAGAATCTTCATTCTGTTGGGGATATCAGGAGTTTGGGTTGTATGCCAATCTACTGGGGAGTCAAGAATGAGAATCTTCATTCTGTTGGGGATATCAGGAGTTGGGTTATATGTCAATCTACTGGGGAGTCAAGAATGAGAATCTTCATTCTGTAGGGGATATCAGGAGTTTGGGATGTATGTCAATCTACTGGGTTGTCAAGAATGAGAATCTTCATTCTGTAGGGGATATCAGGAGTTTGGGTTGTATGACAATCTACTGGGGAGTCAAGAATGAGAATCTTCATTCTGTTGGGGATATCAAGAGTTTGGGTTGTATGTCAATCTACTAGGGAGTCAAGATTGAGAATCTTCAGTCTATTGAGGATATCAGGAGTTTGGGTTGTATGTCAATTTACTGGGGAGTCAAGACTGAGAATCTTCAATATGTTGGGGATATCAGGTGTTTGGGTTGTATGCCAATCTACTGGGGAGTCAAGAATTAGAATCTTCATTTTGTTGGGGATATCAGGAGTTTGGGTTGTATGCCAATCTACTGGGGAGTCAAGATTGAGAATCTTCATTCTGTTGGGGATATCAAGAGTTTGGGTTGTATGCCAATCTACTAGGGAGTCAAGAATGAGAATCTTCATTCTGTTGGGGATATTAGGAGTTTGGGTTGTATGCCAATCTACTGGGGAGTCAAGAATGAGAATCTTCATTCTGTTGGGGATATCAGGAGTTTGGGTTGTATGCCAATCTACTAGGCAGTCAAGAATGACAATCTTCATTCTGTTGGGGATATCAGGAGTTTGGGTTGTATGTCAATCTACTGGGGAGTCAAGAATGAGAATCTTCATTCAGTTGGGGATATCAAGAGTTTGGGTTGTATGCCAATCTACTGGGGAGTCAAGAATGAGAATCTTCATTCTGTTGGGGATATCAGGAGTTTGGGTTGTATGCCAATCTATTGGGGAGTCAAGATTGAGAATCTTCATTTTGTTTAAGATATCAGGAGTTTCGGTTGTATGCCAATCTACTGGGGAGTCAAGAATGAGAATCTTCATTCTGTTGGGGATATCAGGAGTTTGGGTTGTATGCCAATCTACTGGGGAGTCAAGAATGAGAATCTTCATTCTATTGGGGATATCAGGAGTTTGGGTTGTATGCCAATCTACTAGGGAGTCAAGATGACAATCTTCATTCTGTTGGGGATATCAGGAGTTTGGGTTGTATGCCAATCTACTGGGGAGTCAAGAATGAGAATCTTCATTCTGTTGGGGATATCAGGAGCTTGGGTTGTATGCTAATCTACTGGGGAGTCAAGATTGAGAATCTTCATTCTGTTGGGGATATCAGGAGTTTGGGTTGTATGCCAATCTATTGGGGAGTCAAGAATGAAAATCTTCATTTTGTTGGGGATATCATGAGTTTGGTTTGTATTTTTATCTACTGGGGAGTCAAGAATGAGAATCTTCATTCTGTTGGGGATATCAGAAGTTTGGGTTGTATGCCAATCTACTGGGGAGTCAAGAATGAGAATCTTCATTCTGTTAGGGATATCAAGATTTTGGGTTGTATGCCTATAAACTGGGGAGTCAAGAATGAGAATCTTCATTCTGTTGGGGATATCAGGAGTTTAGGTTGTATGCCAATCTACTGGGGAGTCAAGAATGAGAATCTTCATTCTGTTGGGGATATCAGGAGTTTGGGTTGTATGTCAATCTACTGGGGAGTCAAGAATGAGAATCTTCATTCTGTAGGGGATATCAGGAGTTTGCGATGTATGTCAATCTACTGGGGAGTCAAGAATGGGAATCTTCATTCTGTAGGGGATATCAGGAGTTTGGGTTGTATGACAATCTACTGGGGAGTCAGGAATGAGAATCTTCATTCTGTTGGGGATATCAAGAGTTTGGGTTGTATGTCAATCTACTGGGGAGTCAAGATTGAGAATCTTCAGTCTATTGAGGATATCAGGAATTTGGGTTGTATGTCAATCTACTGGGGAGTCAAGACTGAGAATCTTCATTATGTTGGGGATATCAGGTGTTTGGGTTGTATGCCAATCTACTGGGGAGTCAAGAATTACAATCTTCATTTTGTTGGGGATATCAGGAGTTTGGGTTGTATGCCAATCTACTGGGGAGTCAAGATTGAGAATCTTCATTCTGTTGGGGATATCAGGAGTTTGGGTTGTATGCCAATCTATTGGGGAGTCAAGAATGAAAATCTTCATTTTGTTGGGGATATCATGAGTTTGGTTTGTATTTTTATCTACTGGGGAGTCAAGAATGAGAATCTTCATTCTGTTGGGGATATCAGAAGTTTGGGTTGTATGCCAATCTACTGGGGAGTCAAGAATGAGAATCTTCATTCTGTTAGGGATATCAAGATTTTGGGTTGTATGCCTATAAACTGGGGAGTCAAGAATGAGAATCTTCATTCTGTTGGGGATATCAGGAGTTTAGGTTGTATGCCAATCTACTGGGGAGTCAAGAATGAGAATCTTCATTCTGTTGGGGATATTAGGAGTTTGGGTTGTATGCCAATCTACTGGGGAGTCAAGAATGAGAATCTTCATTCTGTTGGGGATATCAGGAGTTTGGGTTGTATGCCAATCTACTAGGTAGTCAAGAATGACAATCTTCATTCTGTTGGGGATATCAGGAGTTTGGGTTGTATGTCAATCTACTGGGGAGTCAAGAATGAGAATCTTCATTCAGTTGGGGATATCAAGAGTTTGGGTTGTATGCCAATCTACTGGGGAGTCAAGAATGAGAATCTTCATTCTGTTGGGGATATCAGGAGTTTGGGTTGTATGCCAATCTATTGGGGAGTCAAGATTGAGAATCTTCATTTTGTTTAAGATATCAGGAGTTTCGGTTGTATGCCAATCTACTGGGGAGTCAAGAATGAGAATCTTCATTCTGTTGGGGATATCAGGAGTTTGGGTTGTATGCCAATCTACTGGGGAGTCAAGAATGAGAATCTTCATTCTATTGGGGATATCAGGAGTTTGGGTTGTATGCCAATCTACTAGGGAGTCAAGATGACAATCTTCATTCTGTTGGGGATATCAGGAGTTTGGGTTGTATGCCAATCTACTGGGGAGTCAAGAATGAGAATCTTCATTCTGTTGGGGATATCAGGAGCTTGGGTTGTATGCTAATCTACTGGGGAGTCAAGATTGAGAATCTTCATTCTGTTGGGGATATCAGGAGTTTGGGTTGTATGCCAATCTATTGGGGAGTCAAGAATGAAAATCTTCATTTTGTTGGGGATATCATGAGTTTGGTTTGTATTTTTATCTATTGGGGAGTCAAGATTGAGAATCTTCATTCTGTTGAAGATATCAGGAGTTTCGGTTGTATGCCAATCTACTGGGGAGTCAAGAATGAGAATCTTCATTCTGTTGTGGATATCAGGAGTTTGGGTTGTATGCCAATCTACTGGGGAGTCAAGAATGAGAATCTTCATTCTATTGGGGATATCAGGAGTTTGGGTTGTATGCCAATCTACTGGGGAGTCAAGATTGAGAATCTTCATTCTATTGGGGATATCAGGAGTTTGGGTTGTATGCCAATCTACTAGGGAGTCAAGATTGACAATCTTCATTCTGTTGGGGATATCAGGAGTTTGGGTTGTATGCCAATCTACTGGGGAGTCAAGAATGAGAATCTTCATTCTGTTGGGGATATCAGGAGCTTGGGTTGTATGCTAATCTACTGGGGAGTCAAGATTGAGAATCTTCATTCTGTTGGGGATATCAGGAGTTTGGTTTTTATGCCAATCTATTGGGGAGTCAAGAATGAAAATCTTTATTTTGTTGTGGATATCACGAGTTTGGTTTGTATTTCAATCTACTGGGGTGTCAAGAATGAGAATCTTCATTTTGTTGGGGATATCAGAAGTTTGGGTTGTATGCCAATCTACTGGGGGGTCAAGAATGAGAATCTTCATTCTGTTAGGGATATCAAGATTTTGGGTTGTATGCCTATAAACTGGGGAGTCAAGAATGAGAATCTTCATTCTGTTGGGGATATCAGGAGTTTGGGTTGTATGCCAATCTACTGGGGAGTCAAGAATGAGAATCTTCATTCTGTTGGGGATATCAGGAGTTTGGGTTGTATGTCAATCTATTGGGGAGTCAAGAATGAGAATCTTCATTCTGTAGGGGATATCAGGAGTTTGCGATGTATGTCAATCTACTGGGGAGTCAAGAATGGGAATCTTCATTCTGTAGGGGATATCAGGAGTTTGGGTTGTATGATAATCTACTGGGGAGTCAGGAATGAGAATCTTCATTTTGTTGGGGATATCAAGAGTTTGGGTTGTATGTCAATCTACTGGGGAGTCAAGATTGAGAATTTTCAGTCTATTGAGGATATCAGAAGTTTGGGTTGTATGCCAATCTACTGGGGAGTCAAGAATGAGAATCTTCATTATGTTGGGGATATCACGTGTTTGGGTTGTATGCCAATCTACTGGGGAGTCAAGAATTAGAATCTTCATTTTGTTGGGGATATCAGGAGTTTGGGTTGTATGCCAATCTACTGGGGTGTCTAGAATGAGAATCTTCATTCTGTTGGGGATATTAGGAGTTTGGGTTGTATGCCAATCTACTGGGGAGTCAAGAATGAGAATCTTCATTCTGTTGGGGATATCAGGAGTTTGGGTTGTATGCCAATCTACTAGGCAGTCAAGAATGACAATCTTCATTCTATTGGGGATATCAGGAGTTTGGGTTGTATGTCAATCTACTGGGGAGTCAAGAATGAGAATCTTCATTCAGTTGGGGATATCAGGAGTTTGGGTTGTATGCCAATCTACTGGGGAGTCAAGAATGAGAATCTTCATTCTGTTGGGGATATCAGGAGTTTGGGTTGTATGCCAATCTACTGGGGAGTCAAGATTGAGAATCTTCATTCTGTTGAAGATATCCGGAGTTTCGGTTGTATGTCAATCTACTGGGGAGTCAAGAATGAGAATCTTCATTCTATTGGGGATATCAGGAGTTTGGGTTGTATGCCAATCTACTTGGGAGTCAAGAATGAGAATCTTCATTCTATTGGGGATATCAGGAGTTTGGGTTGTATGCCAATCTACTGGGGAGTCAAGATTGACAATCTTCATTCTGTTGGGGATATCAAGAGTTTGGGTTGTATGCCAATCTACTAGGGAGTCAAGAATGAGAATCTTCATTCTGTTGGGGATATCATGAGTTTGGTTTGTATTTCAATCTACTAGGGAGTCAAGAATGAGAATCTTCATTCTGTTGGGGATATCAGGAGTTTGGGTTGTATGCCAATCTACTTGGGAGTCAAGAATGAGAATCTTCATTCTGTTGGGGATATCAGGAGTTCGGATTGTATGCCAATCTACTGGGGAGTCAAGAATGAGAATCTTAATTGTGTTGGGGATATCAGGAGTTTGGGCGGTATGTCAATCTACTGGGGAGTCAAGAATGAGAATCTTCATTCTGTTGGGGATATCAGGAGTTTGGGTTGTATGCCAATCTACTGGGGAGTCAAGAATGAGAATCTTCATTCTGTTGGGGATATCAAGAGTTTGGGTTGTATGCCAATCTACTGGGGAGTCAAGAATGAGAATCTTCATTCTGTTGGGGATATCAGGAGTTTGGGTTGTATGCCAATCTACTTGGGAGTCAAGAACGAGAATCTTCATTCTGTAGGAGATATCAGGAGTTTGGGTTGTATGACAATCTACTGGGGAGTCAAGAATGACAATCTTCATTCTGTTGGGGATATCAGGAGTTTGGGTTGTATGTCAATCTACTGGGGAGTCAAGAATGAGAGTCTCCATTCAGTTGGGGATATCAGGAGTTTGGGTTGTACGCCAATCTACTGGGAAGTCAAGAATGAGAATCTTCATTCTGTTGGGGATATCAGGAGTTTGGGTTGTATGCCAATCTACTGGGGAGTCAAGATTGAGAATCTTCATTCTGTTGAAGATATCAGGAGTTTCGGTTGTATGCCAATCTACTGGGGAGTCAAGAATGAGAATCTTCATTCTGTTGTGGATATCAGGAGTTTGGGTTGTATGCCAATCTACTGGGGAGTCAAGAATGAGAATCTTCATTCTATTGGGGATATCAGGAGTTTGGGTTGTATGCCAATCTACTGGGGAGTCAAGATTGAGAATCTTCATTCTGTTGGGGATATCAGGAGTTTGGGTTGTATGCCAATCTACTGGGGAGTCAAGAATGAGAATCTTCATTCTGTTGGGGATATTAGGAGTTTGGGTTGTATGCCAATCTACTGGGGAGTCAAGAATGAGAATCTTCATTCTGTTGGGGATATCAGGAGTTTGGGTTGTATGCCAATCTACTAGGCAGTCAAGAATGAGAATCTCCATTCTGTTGGGGATATCAGGAGTTTGGGTTGTATGTCAATCTACTGGGGAGTCAAGAATGAGAATCTTCATTCAGTTGGGGATATCAGGAGTTTGGGTTGTATGCCAATCTACTGGGGAGTCAAGAATGAGAATCTTCATTGTGTTGGGGATATCAGGAGTTTGGGTTGTATGCCAATCTACTGGGGAGTCAAGATTGAGAATCTTCATTCTGTTGAGGATATCAGGAGTTTCGGTTGTATGCCAATCTACTGGGAAGTCAAGAATGAGAATCTTCATTCTGTTGGGGATATCAGGAGTTTGGGTTGTATGCCAATCTACTAGGGAGTCAAGATTTAGAATATTCATTCTGTTGGGAATATCAGGAGTTTGAGTTGTATGCCAATCTACTGGGGAGTGAAGAATGAGAATCTTCATTCTGTTGGGGATATCAGGAGTTTAGGTTGTATGCCAATCTACTGGGGAGTCAAGAATGAGAATCTTCATTCTGTTGGGGATATCAGAAGTTTGGGTTGTATGACAATCTACTGGGGAGTCAAGAATGAGAATATTCATTCTATTGGGGATATCAAGATTTTGGCTTGTATGCCTATAAACTGGGGAGTCAAGAATGAGAATCTTCATTCTGTTGGGGATATCAGGAGTTTGGGTTGTATGCCAATCTACTGGGGAGTCAAGAAAGAGAATCTTCATTCTGTTGAGGATATCAAGAGTTTGGGTTGTATGCCAATCTACTTGGGAGTCAAGAATGAGAATCTTTATTCTGTAGGGGATATCAGGAGTTTGGGTTGTATGACAATCTACTGGGGAGTCAAGAATGAGAATCTTCATTCTGTTGGGGATATCAGGAGTTTGGGTTGTATGTCAATCTACTGGGGAGTCAAGAATGAGAGTCTCCATTCAGTTGGGGATATCAGGAGTTTGGGTTGTATGCCAATCTACTGGGGAGTCAAGAATGAGAATCTTCATTCTGTTGGGGATATCAAGAGTTTGGGTTGTATGCCAATCTACTGGGGAGTCAAGATTGAAAATCTTCATTCTGTTGAGGATATCAGGAGTTTGGGTTGTATGCCAATCTACTGGGGAGTCAAGACTGAGAATCTTCATTATGTTGGGGATATCAGGTGTTTGGGTTGTATGCCAATCTACTGGGGAGTCAAGAATTAGAATCTTCATTTTGTTGGGGATATCAGGAGTTTGGGTTGTATGCCAATCTACTGGGGAGTCAAGATTGAGAATCTTCATTCTGTTGGGGATATCAGGAGTTTGGGTTGTATGCTAATCTACTGGGGAGTCAAGAATGAGAATCTTCATTTTGTTGGGGATATTAGGAGTTTGGGTTGTATGCCAATCTACTGGGGAGTCAAGAATGAGAATCTTCATTCTGTTGGGGATATCAGGAATTTGGGTTGTATGCCAATCTACTAGGCAGTCAAGAATGAGAATCTCCATTCTGTTGGGGATATCAGGAGTTTGGGTTGTATGTCAATCTACTAGGGAGTCAAGAATGAGAATCTTCATTCAGTTGGGGATATCAGGAGTTTGGGTTGTATGCCAATCTACTGGGGAGTCAAGAATGAGAATCTTCATTCTGTTGGGGATATCAGGAGTTTGGGTTGTATGCCAATCTACTGGGGAGTCAAGATTGAGAATCTTCATTCTGTTGAGGATATCAAAAGTTTCGGTTGTATGCCAATCTACTAGGAAGTCAAGAATGAGAATCTTCATTCCGTTGGGGATATCAGGAGTTTGGGTTGTATGTCAATCTACTGGGGAGTCAAGAATGAGAATTTTCATTCTGTAGGGGATATCAGGAGTTTGGGTTGTATGACAATCTACTGGGGAGTCAAGAATGAGAATCTTCATTCTATTGGGGATATCAGGAGTTTGGGTTGTATGTCAATCTACTGGGGAGTCAAGAATGAGAATCTTCATTCTGTTGGGGATATCAGGAGTTTGGGTTGTATGTCAATCTATTGGGGAGTCAAGATTGAGAATCTTCATTCTGTTGGGGATATCAAGAGTTTGGGTTGTATGCCAACCTACTGGGGAGTCAAGAATGAAAATCTTCATTCTGTTGGGGATATCAGAAGTTTGGGTTGTATGCCAATCTACTGGGGAGTCAAGAATGAGAATCTTCATTCTGTTGGGGATATCAGGAGTTTGGGTTGTATGTCAATCTACGTGGGAGTCAAGAATGGGAATCTTCATTCTGTTGGGGATATCAGGAGTTTGGGTTGTATGTCAATCTACTGGAGAGTCAAGAATGAGAATCTTCATTCTGTTGGGGATATCAGGAGTTTGGGTTGTATGCCAATCTATTGGGGAGTCAAGATTGAGAATCTTTATTCTGTTGGGGATATCAGGAGTTTGGGTTGTAAGCCAATCTACTGGGGAGTCAAAAATGAGAATCTTCACTCTGTTGGGGATATCAGGAGTTTGGGTTGTATGCCAATCTACTGGGGAGTCATGATTGAGAATCTTCACTCTATTTCGGATATCAGGAGTTTGGGTTGTATGCCAATCTACTGGGGAGTCAAGAATGAGAATCTTCATTCTGTTGGGGATATCAGGAGTTTGGGTTGTATGCTAATCTAATGGGGAGTAAATATTGAGAATCTTCATTCTGTTGGGGATACCAGGAGTTTGGGTTATATGCCAATCTATTGGGGAGTCAAGAATAAGAATCTTCATTCTGTTGGGGATATCAGGAGTTTGGGTTGTATGCCAATCTACTGGGGAGTCACGAATGAGAATCTTCATTCTGTTGGGGATATCAGGAGTTTGGGTTGTATGCCAATCTACTGGGGAGTCAAGAATGAGAATCTTCATTCTGTTGGGGATATCAGGAGTTTGGGTTGTATGCCAATCTACTGGGGAGTCAAGAATGAGAATCTTCATTTTGTTGGGGATATCAGAAGTTTGGGTTGTATGGCAATATACTGGGGAGTCAAGAATGAGAATCTTCATTCTGTTGGGGATATCAGGATTTTGGGTTGTATGCCTATAAACTGGGGAGTCAAGAATGAGAATCTTCATTCTGTTGGGAATATCAGGAGTTTGGGTTGTATGCCAATCTACTGGGGAGTCAAGAATGAGAATCTTCATTCTGTTGGGGATATCAGGAGTTTGGGTTATATGCCAATCTACTGGGGAGTCACGAATGAGAATCTTCATTCTGTTGGGGATATCAGGAGTTTGGGTTGTATGCCAATCTACTAGGGAGTCAACAATGAGAATCTTTATTCTGTTGGGAATATTAGGAGTTTGGATTGTATGCCAATCTACTGGGTAGTCAAGAACGAGAATCTTCATTCTGTTGGGGATATCAGGAGTTTGGGTTGTATACCAATCTACTGGGGAGTCAAGAATAAGAATCTTCATTCTGTTGGGGATATCAGGAGTTTGGGTTGTATGCCAATCTACTGGGGAGTCAAGAATGAGAATCTTCATTCTGTTGGGGATATCAGGAGTTTGGGTTGTATGCCAATCTACTGGGGAGTCAAGAATGAGAATCTTCATTTTGTTGGGGATATCAGAAGTTTGGGTTGTATGGCAATATACTGGGGAGTCAAGAATGAGAATCTTCATTCTGTTGGGGATATCAGGATTTTGGGTTGTATGCCTATAAACTGGGGAGTCAAGAATGAGAATCTTCATTCTGTTGGGAATATCAGGAGTTTGGGTTGTATGCCAATCTACTGGGGAGTCAAGAATGAGAATCTTCATTCTGTTGGGGATATCAGGAGTTTGGGTTGTATGCCAATCTACTGGGGAGTCAAGAATGAGAATCTTCATTCTGTTGGGGATATCAGAAGTTTGGATTGTATGCCAATATACTGGGGAGTCAAGAACGAGAATCTTCATTTTGTTGGGGATATTAGGAGTTTGGGTTGTATGCCAATCTACTGGGGAGTCAAGAATGAGAATCTCCATTCTGTTGGGGATATCAGGAGTTTGGGTTGTATGTCAATCTACTGGGGAGTCAAGAATGAGAATCTTCATTTAGTTGGGGATATCAGGAGTTTGGGTTGTATGCCAATCTACTGGGGAGTCAAGAATGAGAATCTTCATTCTGTTGGGGATATCAGGAGTTTGGGTTGTATGCCAATCTACTGGGGAGTCAAGATTGAGAATCTTCATTCTGTTGAGGATATCAGGAGTTTCGGTTGTATGCCAATCTACTGGGAAGTCAAGAATGAGAATCTTCATTATGTTGGGGATATCAGGAGTTTGGGTTGTATGCCAATCTACTGGGGAGTCAAGAATGAGAATCTTCATTCCGTTGGGGATATCAGGAGTTTGGGTTGTATGTCAATCTACTGGGGAGTCAAGAATGAGAATCTTCATTCTGTAGGTGATATCAGGAGTTTGGGTTGTATGACAATCTACTGGGGAGTCAAGAATGAGAATCTTCATTCTGTTGGGGATATCAGGAGTTTGGGTTGTATGTCAATCTACTGGGGAGTCAAGAATGAGAGTCTCCATTCAATTGGGGATATCAGGAGTTTGGGTTGTATGCCAATCTCTTGGGGAGTCAAGAATGAGAATCTTCATTCTGTTGGGGATATCAAGAGTTTGGGTTGTATGCCAATCTACTGGGGAGTCAAGATTGAGAATCTTCATTCTGTTGAGGATATCAGGAGTTTGGGTTGTATGCCAATCTACTGGGGAGTCAAGACTGAGAATCTTCATTATGTTGGGGATATAAG
This sequence comes from Vicia faba, assembly GCA_948472305.1. Taxonomy (NCBI): domain Eukaryota; kingdom Viridiplantae; phylum Streptophyta; class Magnoliopsida; order Fabales; family Fabaceae; genus Vicia; species Vicia faba. Next base: position 908,360,577 of record OX451740.1, read on the forward strand.
GTGTTTGGGTTGTATGCCAATCTATTGGGGAGTCAAGAATTAGAATCTTCATTTTGTTAGGGATATCAGGAGTTTGGGTTGTATGCCAATCTACTGGGGAGTCAAGATTGAGAATCTTCATTCTGTTGGGGATATCAGGAGTTTGGGTTGTATGCCAATCTACTGGGGAGTCAAGATTGAGAATCTTCATTTTGTTGGGGATATTAGGAGTTTGGGTTGTATGCCAATCTACTGGGGAGTCAAGAATGAGAATCTTCATTCTGTTGGGGATATCAGGAGTTTAGGTTGTATGCCAATCTACTAGGCAATCAAGAATGAGAATCTCCATTCTGTTGGGGATATCAGGAGTTTGGGTTGTATGTCAATCTACTAGGGAGTCAAGAATGAGAATCTTCATTCAGTTGGGGATATCAGGAGTTTGGGTTGTATGTCAATCTACTGGGGAGTCAGGAATGAGAATCTTCATTCTGTTGGGGATATTAGGAGTTTGGGTTGTATGTCAATCTACTGGGGAGTCAAGAATGAGAATCTTCATTCTATTGGGGATATCAGGAGTTTGGGTTGTATGCCAATCTACTAGGGAGTCAAGATTGAGAATCTTCATTCTGTTGCAGATATCAGGAGTTTGGGTTGTATGCCAATCTACTGGGGAGTCAAGAATGAGAATCTTCATTCTGTTGGGGATATCTGGTGTTTGGGTTGTATGCTAATCTAATGGGGAGTAAAGATTGAGAATCTTTATTCTGTTGGGGATATCAGGAGTTTGGGTTGTATGCCAATCTATTGGGGAGTCAAGAATGAGAATCTTCATTCTGTTGGGAATATCAGGAGTTTGGTTTGTATGCCAATCTACTGGGGAGTCAAGAATGAGAATCTTCATTTTATTAGGGATATCAGGAGTTTGGGTTGTATGCCAATCTACTGGGGAGTCAAGAATGAGAATCTTCATTCTGTTGGGGATATCAGAAGTTTGGATTGTATGCCAATCTACTGGGGAGTAAAGAACGAGAATCTTCATTCTGTTGGGGATATCAGGAGTTTGGGTTGTATGCCAATCTACTGGGGAGTCAAGAATGAGAATCTTCATTCTGTTGGGGATATCAGGAGTTTGGGTTGTATGCCAATCTACTGGGGAGTCAAGAATGAGAATCTTCATTTTGTTGGGGATATCAGGTATTTGGGTTGTATGCCAATCTACCGGGGAGTCAAGAATGAGAATCTTCATTCTGTTGGGGATATCAGAAGTTTGGGTTGTATGCCAATCTACTGGGGAGTCAAGAATGAGAATCTTCATTCTGTTGGGGATATCAGGAGTTTGGGTTGTATGCCAATCTATTGGGGAGTCAAGAATGAGAATCTTCATTCTGTTGGGGATATCAGGAGTTTGGGTTGTATGTCAATCTACTGGGGAGTCAAGAATGAGAATCTTCATTCTGTAGGGGATATCAGGAGATTGGGTTGTATGACAATCTACTTGGGAGTCAAGAATGAGAATCTTCCTTCTGTTGGGGATATCAGGAGTTTGGGTTGTATGTCAATCTACTGGGGAGTCAAGAATGAGAGTCTCCATTCAGTTGGGGATATCAGGAGTTTGGGTTGTATGCCAATCTACTGGGGAGTCAAGAATGAGAATCTTCATTCTGTTGGGGATATCAAGAGTTTGGGTTGTATGCCAATCTACTGGGGAGTCAAGATTGAAAATCTTCATTCTGTTGAGGATATCAGGAGTTTGGGTTGTATGCCAATCTACTGGGGAGTCAAGACTGAGAATCTTCATTATGTTGGGGATATCAGGTGTTTGGGTTGTATGCCAATCTACTGGGGAGTCAAGAATTAGAATCTTCATTTTGTTGGGGATATCAGGAGTTTGGGTTGTATGCCAATCTACTGGGAAGTCAAGATTGAGAATCTTCATTCTGTTGGGGATATCAGGAGTTTGGGTTGTATGCCAATCTACTGGGGAGTCAAGAATGAGAATCTTCATTTTGTTGGGGATATTAGGAGTTTGGGTTGTATGCCAATCTACTGGGGAGTCAAGAATGAGAATCTTCATTCTGTTGGGGATATCAGGAGTTTGGGTTGTATGCCAATCTACTGAGGAGTCAAGAATGAGAATCTTCATTCTGTTGGGGATATCAGGAGTTTGGGTTGTATGCCAATCTACTGGGGAGTCAAGATTGAGAATCTTCATTCTGTTGAGGATATTAGGAGTTTCGGTTGTATGCCAATCTACTGGGGAGTCAAGAATGAGAATCTTCATTCTATTGGGGATATTAGGAGTTTGGGTTGTATGCCAATCTACTGGGGAGTCAAGATTGACAATCTTCATTCTGTTAGGGATATCAGGAGTTTGGGTTGTATGCCAATCTACTGGGGAGTCAAGAATGAGAATCTTCATTTTGTTGGGGATATCAGGAGTTTGGGTTGTATACTAATCTACTGGGGAGTCAAGATTGAGAATCTTCATTCTGTTGGGGATATCAGGAGTTTGGTTTGTATGTCAATCTATTGGGGAGTCAAGAATGAGAATCTTCATTTTATTAGGGATATCAGGAGTTTGGTTTGTATTTCAATCTACTGGGGAGTCAAGATTGAGAATCTTCATTCTGTTGGGGATATCAGGAGTTTGGGTTGTATGCCAATCTACTGGGGAGTCAAGATTGAGAATCTTCATTTTGTTGGGGATATTAGGAGTTTGGGTTGTATGCCAATCTACTGGGGAGTCAAGAATGAGAATCTTCATTCTGTTGGGGATATCAGGAGTTTAGGTTGTATGCCAATCTACTAGGCAATCAAGAATGAGAATCTCCATTCTGTTGGGGATATCAGGAGTTTGGGTTGTATGTCAATCTACTAGGGAGTCAAGAATGAGAATCTTCATTCAGTTGGGGATATCAGGAGTTTGGGTTGTATGTCAATCTACTGGGGAGTCAGGAATGAGAATCTTCATTCTGTTGGGGATATTAGGAGTTTGGGTTGTATGTCAATCTACTGGGGAGTCAAGAATGAGAATCTTCATTCTATTGGGGATATCAGGAGTTTGGGTTGTATGCCAATCTACTAGGGAGTCAAGATTGAGAATCTTCATTCTGTTGCAGATATCAGGAGTTTGGGTTGTATGCCAATCTACTGGGGAGTCAAGAATGAGAATCTTCATTCTGTTGGGGATATCTGGTGTTTGGGTTGTATGCTAATCTAATGGGGAGTAAAGATTGAGAATCTTTATTCTGTTGGGGATATCAGGAGTTTGGGTTGTATGCCAATCTATTGGGGAGTCAAGAATGAGAATCTTCATTCTGTTGGGAATATCGGGAGTTTGGTTTGTATGCCAATCTACTGGGGAGTCAAGAATGAGAATCTTCATTTTATTAGGGATATCAGGAGTTTGGGTTGTATGCCAATCTACTGGGGAGTCAAGAATGAGAATCTTCATTCTGTTGGGGATATCAGAAGTTTGGATTGTATGCCAATCTACTGGGGAGTAAAGAACGAGAATCTTCATTCTGTTGGGGATATCAGGAGTTTGGGTTGTATGCCAATCTACTGGGGAGTCAAGAATGAGAATCTTCATTCTGTTGGGGATATCAGGAGTTTGGGTTGTATGCCAATCTACTGGGGAGTCAAGAATGAGAATCTTCATTCTGTTGGGGATATCAGGTATTTGGGTTGTATGCCAATCTACCGGGGAGTCAAGAATGAGAATCTTCATTCTGTTGGGGATATCAGAAGTTTGGGTTGTATGCCAATCTACTGGGGAGTCAAGAATGAGAATCTTCATTCTGTTGGGGATATCAGGAGTTTGGGTTGTATGCCAATCTATTGGGGAGTCAAGAATGAGAATCTTCATTCTGTTGGGGATATCAGGAGTTTGGGTTGTATGTCAATCTACTGGGGAGTCAAGAATGAGAATCTTCATTCTGTAGGGGATATCAGGAGATTGGGTTGTATGACAATCTACTTGGGAGTCAAGAATGAGAATCTTCCTTCTGTTGGGGATATCAGGAGTTTGGGTTGTATGTCAATCTACTGGGGAGTCAAGAATGAGAGTCTCCATTCAGTTGGGGATATCAGGAGTTTGGGTTGTATGCCAATCTACTGGGGAGTCAAGAATGAGAATCTTCATTCTGTTGGGGATATCAAGAGTTTGGGTTGTATGCCAATCTACTGGGGAGTCAAGATTGAAAATCTTCATTCTGTTGAGGATATCAGGAGTTTGGGTTGTATGCCAATCTACTGGGGAGTCAAGACTGAGAATCTTCATTATGTTGGGGATATCAGGTGTTTGGGTTGTATGCCAATCTACTGGGGAGTCAAGAATTAGAATCTTCATTTTGTTGGGGATATCAGGAGTTTGGGTTGTATGCCAATCTACTGGGAAGTCAAGATTGAGAATCTTCATTCTGTTGGGGATATCAGGAGTTTGGGTTGTATGCCAATCTACTAGGGAGTCAAGAATGAGAATCTTCATTTTGTTGGGGATATTAGGAGTTTGGGTTGTATGCCAATCTACTGGGGAGTCAAGAATGAGAATCTTCATTCTGTTGGGGATATCAGGAGTTTGGGTTGTATGCCAATCTACTGAGGAGTCAAGAATGAGAATCTTCATTCTGTTGGGGATATCAGGAGTTTGGGTTGTATGCCAATCTACTGGGGAGTCAAGATTGAGAATCTTCATTCTGTTGAGGATATTAGGAGTTTCGGTTGTATGCCAATCTACTGGGGAGTCAAGAATGAGAATCTTCATTCTATTGGGGATATTAGGAGTTTGGGTTGTATGCCAATCTACTGGGGAGTCAAGATTGACAATCTTCATTCTGTTAGGGATATCAGGAGTTTGGGTTGTATGCCAATCTACTGGGGAGTCAAGAATGAGAATCTTCATTTTGTTGGGGATATCAGGAGTTTGGGTTGTATACTAATCTACTGGGGAGTCAAGATTGAGAATCTTCATTCTGTTGGGGATATCAGGAGTTTGGTTTGTATGTCAATCTATTGGGGAGTCAAGAATGAGAATCTTCATTTTATTAGGGATATCAGGAGTTTGGTTTGTATTTCAATCTACTGGGGAGTCAAGAATGAGAATCTTCATTCTGTTGGGGATATCAGGAGTTTGGGTTGTATGCCAATCTACTGGGGAGTCAAGAATGAGAATCTTCATTCTGTTTGGGATATCAGGAGTTTGGGTTGTATGCCAATCTACTGGGGAGTCAAGAATGAGAATCTTCATTCTGTTGGGGATATCAGTTGTTTGGATTGTATGCCAATCTTTTGGGGAGTCAAGAATGAGAATCTTCATTATGTTGGGGATATCAGGAGTTTGGGTTTTATTCTAATCTACTGGGGAGTCAAGAATGAGAATCTTCATTCTATTAGGGATATCAGGAGTTTGGGTTGTATGCCAATCTACTGGGGAGTCAAGAATGAGAATCTTCATTCTGTTGGGGATATCAAGAGTTTGGGTTGTATGCCAACCTACTGGGGAGTCAAGAATGAGAATCTTCATTCTGTTGGGGATATCAGAAGTTTGGGTTGTATGCCAATCTACTGGGGAGTCAAGAATGAGAATCTTCATTCTGTTGGGGATATCAGGAGTTTGGGTTGTATGCCAATCTACTGGGGAGTCAAGAATAAGAATCTTCATTCTGTTGGGGATATCATGAGTTTGGGTTGTATGTCAATCTACTGGAGAGTCAAGAATTAGAATCTTCATTCTGTTTGGGATATCAGGAGTTTGGGTTGTATGCCAATCTACTGGGGAGTCATGATTGAGAATCTTCACTCTGTTGCGAATATCAGGAGTTTGGGTTGTATGCCAATCTACTAGGGAGTCAAGAATGAGAATCTTCATTCTGTTGGGGATATCAGGAGTTTGGGTTGTATGCCAATCTACTGGGGAGTAAAGAATGAGAATCTTCATTCTGTTTGGGATATCAGGAGTTTGGGTTGTATGCCAATCTACTGGGGAGTCAAGAATGAGAATCTTCATTCTGTTGGGGATATCAGGATATTGGATTGTATGCCAATCTACTGGGGAGTCAAGAACGAGAATCTTCATTCTGTTGGGGATATCAGGAGTTTGGGTTGTATGCCATTCTACTGGGGAGTCAAGAATGAGAATCTTCATTCTGTTTGGGATATCAGGAGTTTGGGTTGTATGCCAATCTACCGGGGAGTGAAGAATGAGAATTTTCATTCTGTTGGGGATATCAGGATATTGGATTGTATGCCAATCTACTGGGGAGTCAAGAATGAGAATCTTCATTCTGTTGGGGATATCAGGAGTTTGGGTTGTATGCCAATCTATTGGGGAGTCAAGAATGAAAATCTTCATTCTGTTGGGGATATCAGGAGTTTGGGTTGTATGCCAATCTACTGGGGAGTCAAGAATGAGAATATTCATTCTGTTGGGGATATCCGAAGTTTGGGTTGTATGCCAATCTACTGGGGAGTCAAGAATGAGAATCTTCATTCTGTTGGGGATATCAGGATTTTGGGTTGTATGCCTATAAACTGGGGAGTCAAGAATGAGAATCTTCATTTTGTTGGGGATATCAGGAGTTTGGGTTGTATGCCAATCTACTGGGGAGTCAAGAATGAGAATCTTCATTCTGTTGGGGATATTAGGAGTTTGGGTTGTATGTTAATCTACTGGGGAGTCAAGAATGAGAATCTTCATTCTGTTGGGGATATCAGGAGTTTGGGTTGTATGCCAATCTACTGGGGAGTCAAGAATGAGAATCTTCATTCTGTTGGGGATATCCGAAGTTTGGGTTGTATGCCAATCTATTGGGGAGTCAAGAATGAGAATCTTCATTCTGTTGGGGATATCAGGATTTTGGGTTGTATGCCTATAAACTGGGGAGTCAAGATTGAGAATCTTCATTTTGTTGGGGATATCAGGAGTTTGGGTTGTATGCCAATCTACTGGGGAGTCAAGAATGAGAATCTTCATTCTGTTGGGGATATCAGGAGTTTGGGTTGTATGCCAATCTACTGGGGAGTCAAGAATTAGAATCTTCATTTTGTTGGGGATATCAGGAGTTTGGGTTGTATGCCAATCTACTGGGGAGTCAAGATTGAGAATCTTCATTCTGTTGGGGATATCAGGAGTTTGGGTTGTATGCCAATCTACTGGGGAGTCAAGAATGAGAATCTTCATTTTGTTGGAGATATTAGGAGTTTGGGTTGTATGCCAATCTACTGGGGAGTCAAGAATGAGAATCTTCATTCTGTTGGGGATATCAGGAGTTTGGGTTGTATGCCAATCTACTAGGCAGTCAAGAATGAGAATCTCCATTCTGTTGGGCATATCAGGAGTTTGGGTTGTATGTCAATCTACTGGGGAGTCAATAATGAGAATCTTCATTCAGTTGGGGATATCAGGAGTTTGGGTTGTATGCCAATCTACTGAGGAGTCAAGAATGAGAATCTTCATTCTTTTGGGGATATCAGGAGTTTGGGTTGTATGCCAATCTACTGGGGAGTCAAGATTGAATATCTTCATTCTGTTGAGGATATTAGGAGTTTCGGTTGTATGCCAATCTACTGGGGAGTCAAGAATGAGAATCTTCATTTTGTTGGGGATATCAGGAGTTTGGGTTGTATGCCAATCTACTGGGGAGTGAAGAATGAGAATCTTCATTCTGTTGGGGATATCAGGATATTGGATTGTATGCCAATCTACTGGGGAGTCAAGAACGAGAATCTTCATTCTGTTGGGGATATCAGGAGTTTGGGTTGTATGCCAATCTACTGGGGAGTCAAGAATGAGAATCTTCATTCTGTTTGGGATATCAGGAGTTTGGGTTGTATGCCAATCTACTGGGGAGTCAAGAATGAGAATCTTCATTCTGTTGGGGATATCAGGATATTGGATTGTATGCCAATCTACTGGGGAGTCAAGAATGAGAATCTTCATTCTGTTGGGGATATCAGGAGTTTGGGTTGTATGCCAATCTACTGGGGAGTCAAGAATGAGAATCTTCATTCTGTTGGGGATATCAGGAGTTTGGGTTGTATGCCAATCTACTGGGGAGTCAAGAATGAGAATATTCATTCTGTTGGGGATATCCGAAGTTTGGGTTGTATGCCAATCTACTGGGGAGTCAAGAATGAGAATCTTCATTCTGTTGGGGATATCAGGAGTTTGGGTTGTATGCCAATCTACTGGGGAGTCAAGAATGAGAATCTTCATTCTGTTGGGGATATCAGGATTTTGGGTTGTATGCCTATAAACTGGGGAGTCAAGAATGAGAATCTTCATTCTGTTGGGGATATCAGGAGTTTGGGTTGTATGCCAATCTACTGGGGAGTCAAGAATAAGAATCTTCATTCTGTTGGGGATATCATGAGTTTGGGTTGTATGTCAATCTACTGGAGAGTCAAGAATTAGAATCTTCATTCTGTTTGGGATATCAGGAGTTTGGGTTGTATGCCAATCTAGGGGAGTCATGATTGAGAATCTTCACTCTGTTGCGAATATCAGGAGTTTGGGTTGTATGCCAATCTACTGGGGAGTCAAGAATGAGAATCTTCATTCTGTTGGGGATATCAGGAGTTTGGGTTGTATGCCAATCTACTGGGGAGTAAAGAATGAGAATCTTCATTCTGTTTGGGATATCAGGAGTTTGGGTTGTATGCCAATCTACTGGGGAGTCAAGAATGAGAATCTTCATTCTGTTGGGGATATCAGGATATTGGATTGTATACCAATCTACTGGGGAGTCAAGAACGAGAATCTTCATTCTGTTGGGGATATCAGGAGTTTGGGTTGTATGCCAATCTACTGGGGAGTCAAGAATGAGAATCTTCATTCTGTTTGGGATATCAGGAGTTTGGGTTGTATGCCAATCTACTGGGGAGTGAAGAATGAGAATTTTCATTCTGTTGGGGATATCAGGATATTGGATTGTATGCCAATCTACTGGGGAGTCAAGAATGAGAATCTTCATTCTGTTGGGGATATCAGGAGTTTGGGTTGTATGCCAATCTATTGGGGAGTCAAGAATGAAAATCTTCATTCTGTTGGGGATATCAGGAGTTTGGGTTGTATGCCAATCTACTGGGGAGTCAAGAATGAGAATATTCATTCTGTTGGGGATATCCGAAGTTTGGGTTGTATGCCAATCTACTGGGGAGTCAAGAATGAGAATCTTCATTCTGTTGGGGATATCAGGATTTTGGGTTGTATGCCTATAAACTGGGGAGTCAAGAATGAGAATCTTCATTTTGTTGGGGATATCAGGAGTTTGGGTTGTATGCCAATCTACTGGGGAGTCAAGAATGAGAATCTTCATTCTGTTGGGGATATCAGGAGTTTGGGTTGTATGTTAATCTACTGGGGAGTCAAGAATGAGAATCTTCATTCTGTTGGGGATATCAGGAGTTTGGGTTGTATGCCAATCTACTGGGGAGTCAAGAATGAGAATCTTCATTCTGTATGGGATATCCGAAGTTTGGGTTGTATGCCAATCTATTGGGGAGTCAAGAATGAGAATCTTCATTCTGTTGGGGATATCAGGATTTTGGGTTGTGTGCCTATAAACTGGGGAGTCAAGATTGAGAATCTTCATTTTGTTGGGGATATCAGGAGTTTGGGTTGTATGCCAATCTACTGGGGAGTCAAGAATGAGAATCTTCATTCTGTTGGGGATATCAGGAGTTTGGGTTGTATGTCAATCTACTGGGGAGTCAAGAATGAGAATCTTCATTCTGTTGGGGATATCAGAAGTTTGGGTTGTATGTCAATCTACTGGGGAGTCAAGAATGAGAATCTTCATTCTGTAGGGGATATTAGGAGTTTGGGTTGTATGCCAATCTACCGGGGAGTCAAGAATGAGAATCTTCATTCTGTTGGGGATTTCAGGAGTTTGGGTTGTATGTCAATCTACTGGGGAGTCAAGAATGAGAGTCTCCATTCAGTTGGGGATATCAGGAGTTTGGGTTGTATGCCAATCAACTGGGGAGTCAAGAATGAGAATCTTCATTCAGTTGGGGATATCAAGAGTTTGGGTTGTATGCCAATCTACTGGGGAGTCAAGAATGAGAATCTTCATTCTGTTGGGGATATCAGGAGTTTGGGTTGTATGCCAATCTACTGGGGAGTCAAGAATGAGAATCTTCATTATGTTGGGGATATCAAGAGTTTGGGTTGTATGCCAACCTACTGGGGAGTCAAGAATGAAAATCTTCATTCTGTTGGGGATATCAGAAGTTTGGGTTGTATGCCAATCTACTGGGGAGTCAAGAATGAGAATCTTCATTCTGTTGGGGATATCAGGAGTTTGGGTTGTATGCCAATCTACTGGGGAGTCAAGAATGAGAATCTTCATTCTGTTGGGGATATCAGAAGTTTGGGTTGTATGTCAATCTACTGGAGAGTCAAGAATTAGAATCTTCATTCTGTTGGGGATATCAGGAGTTTGGGTTGTATGCCAATCTACTGGGGAGTCATGATTGAGAATCTTCACTCTGTTGCGGATATTAGGAGTTTGGGTTGTATGCCAATCTACTGGGGAGTCAAGAATGAGAATCTTCATTATGTTGGGGATATCAGGAGTTTGGGTTGTATGCCAATCTACTGGGGAGTCAAGAATGAGAATCTTCATTCTGTTTGGGATATCAGGAGTTTGGGTTGTATGCCAATCTACTGGGGAGTGAAGAATGAGAATCTTCATTCTGTTGGGGATATCAGGATATTGGATTGTATGCCAATCTACTGGGGAGTCAAGAACGAGAATCTTCATTCTGTTGGGGATATCAGGAGTTTGGGTTGTATGCCAATCTACTGGGGAGTCAAGAATGAGAATCTTCATTCTGTTTGGGATATCAGGAGTTTGGGTTGTATGCCAATCTACTGGGGAGTCAAGAATGAGAATCTTCATTCTGTTGGGGATATCAGGATATTGGATTGTATGCCAATCTACTGGGGAGTCAAGAATGAGAATCTTCATTCTGTTGGGGATATCAGGAGTTTGGGTTGTATGCCAATCTACTGGGGAGTCAAGAATGAGAATCTTCACTCTGTTGGGGATATCAGGAGTTTGGGTTGTATGCCAATCTACTGGGGAGTCAAGAATGAGAATATTCATTCTGTTGGGGATATCCGAAGTTTGGGTTGTATGCCAATCTACTGGGGAGTCAAGAATGAGAATCTTCATTCTGTTGGGGATATCAGGAGTTTGGGTTGTATGCCAATCTACTGGGGAGTCAAGAATGAGAATCTTCGTTCTGTTGGGGATATTCGAAGTTTGGGTTGTATGCCAATCTACTGGGGAGTCAAGAATGAGAATCTTCATTCTGTTGGGGATATCAGGATTTTGGGTTGTATGCCTATAAACTGGGGAGTCAAGATTGAGAATCTTCATTTTGTTGGGGATATCAGGAGTTTGGGTTGTATGCCAATCTACTGGGGAGTCAAGAATGAGAATCTTCATTCTGTTGGGGATATCAGGAGTTTGGGTTGTATGTCAATCTACTGGGGAGTCAAGAATGAGAATCTTCATTCTGTTCGGGATATCAGAAGTTTGGGTTGTATGTCAATCTACTGGGGAGTCAAGAATGAGAATCTTCATTCTGTAGGGGATATCAGGAGTTTGGGTTGTATGCCAATCTACCGGGGAGTCAAGAATGAGAATCTTCATTATGTTGGGGATTTCAGGAGTTTGGGTTGCATGTCAATCTACTGGGGAGTCAAGAATGAGAGTCTCCATTCAGTTGGGGATATCAGGAGTTTGGGTTGTATGCCAATCAACTGGGGAGTCAAGAATGAGAATCTTCATTCTGTTGGGGATATCAAGAGTTTGGGTTGTATGCCAATCTACTGGGGAGTCAAGAATGAGAATCTTCATTCTGTTGGGGATATCAGGAGTTTGGGTTGTATGCCAATCTACTGGGGAGTCAAGAATGAGAATCTTCATTATGTTGGGGATATCAAGAGTTTGGGTTGTATGCCAACCTACTGGGGAGTCAAGAATGAAAATCTTCATTCTGTTGGGGATATCAGAAGTTTGGGTTGTATGCCAATCTACTGGGGAGTCAAGAATGAGAATCTTCATTCTGTTGGGGATATCAGGAGTTTGGGTTGTATGCCAATCTACTGGGGAGTCAAGAATGAGAATCTTCATTCTGTTGGGGATATCAGAAGTTTGGGTTGTATGTCAATCTACTGGAGAGTCAAGAATTAGAATCTTCATTCTGTTGGGGATATCAGGAGTTTGGGTTGTATGCCAATCTACTGGGGAGTCATGATTGAGAATCTTCACTCTGTTGTGGATATTAGGAGTTTGGGTTGTATGCCAATCTACTGGGGAGTCAAGAATGAGAATCTTCATTCTGTTGGGGATATCAGGAGTTTGGGTTGTATGCCAATCTACTGGGGAGTCAAGAATGAGAATCTTCATTCTGTTTGGGATATCAGGAGTTTGGGTTGTATGCCAATCTACTGGGGAGTGAAGAATGAGAATCTTCATTCTGTTGGGGATATCAGGATATTGGATTGTATGCCAATCTACTGGGGAGTCAAGAACGAGAATCTTCATTCTGTTGGGGATATCAGGAGTTTGGGTTGTATGCCAATCTACTGGGGAGTCAAGAATGAGAATCTTCATTCTGTTTGGGATATCAGGAGTTTGGGTTGTATGCCAATCTACTGGGGAGTCAAGAATGAGAATCTTCATTCTGTTGGGGATATCAGGATATTGGATTGTATGCCAATCTACTGGGGAGTCAAGAATGAGAATCTTCATTCTGTTGGGGATATCAGGAGTTTGGGTTGTATGCCAATCTACTGGGGAGTCAAGAATGAGAATCTTCATTCTGTTGGGGATATCAGGAGTTTGGGTTGTATGCCAATCTACTGGGGAGTCAAGAATGAGAATATTCATTCTGTTGGGGATATCCGAAGTTTGGGTTGTATGCCAATCTACTGGGGAGTCAAGAATGAGAATCTTCATTCTGTTGGGGATATCAGGAGTTTGGGTTGTATGCCAATCTACTGGGGAGTCAAGAATGAGAATCTTCATTCTGTTGGGGATATTCGAAGTTTGGGTTGTATGCCAATCTACTGGGGAGTCAAGAATGAGAATCTTCATTCTGTTGGGGATATCAGGATTTTGGGTTGTATGCCTATAAACTGGGGAGTCAAGATTGAGAATCTTCATTTTGTTGGGGATATCAGGAGTTTGGGTTGTATGCCAATCTACTGGGGAGTCAAGAATGAGAATCTTCATTCTGTTGGGGATATCAGGAGTTTGGGTTGTATGTCAATCTACTGGGGAGTCAAGAATGAGAATCTTCATTCTAATGGGGATATCAGAAGTTTGGGTTGTATGTCAATCTACTGGGGAGTCAAGAATGAGAATCTTCATTCTGTAGGGGATATCAGGAGTTTGGGTTGTATGCCAATCTACCCGGGAGTCAAGAATGAGAATCTTCATTCTGTTGGGGATTTCAGGAGTTTGGGTTGTATGTCAATCTACTGGGGAGTCAAGAATGAGAGTCTCCATTCAGTTGGGGATATCAGGAGTTTGGGTTGTATGCCAATCAACTGGGGAGTCAAGAATGAGAATCTTCATTCTGTTGGGGATATCAAGAGTTTGGGTTGTATGCCAATCTACTGGGGAGTCAAGAATGAGAATCTTCATTCTGTTGGGGATATCAGGAGTTTGGGTTGTATGCCAATCTACTGGGGAGTCAAGAATGAGAATCTTCATTATGTTGGGGATATCAAGAGTTTGGGTTGTATGCCAACCTACTGGGGAGTCAAGAATGAAAATCTTCATTCTGTTGGGGATATCAGAAGTTTGGGTTGTATGCCAATCTACTGGGGAGTCAAGAATGAGAATCATCATTCTGTTGGGGATATCAGGAGTTTGGGTTGTATGCCAATCTACTGGGGAGTCAAGAATGAGAATCTTCATTCTGTTGGGGATATCAGAAGTTTGGGTTGTATGTCAATCTACTGGAGAGTCAAGAATTAGAATCTTCATTCTGTTGGGGATATCAGGAGTTTGGGTTGTATGCCAATCTACTGGGGAGTCATGATTGAGAATCTTCACTCTGTTGCGGATATTAGGAGTTTGGGTTGTATGCCAATCTACTGGGGAGTCAAGAATGAGAATCTTCATTCTGTTGGGGATATCAGGAGTTTGGGTTGTATGCCAATCTACTGGGGAGTCAAGAATGAGAATCTTCATTCTGTTTGGGATATCAGGAGTTTGGGTTGTATGCCAATCTACTGGGGAGTGAAGAATGAGAATCTTCATTCTGTTGGGGATATCAGGATATTGGATTGTATGCCAATCTACTGGGGAGTCAAGAACGAGAATCTTCATTCTGTTGGGGATATCAGGAGTTTGGGTTGTATGCCAATCTACTGGGGAGTCAAGAATGAGAATCTTCATTCTGTTTGGGATATCAGGAGTTTGGGTTGTATGCCAATCTACTGGGGAGTCAAGAATGAGAATCTTCATTCTGTTGGGGATATCAGGATATTGGATTGTATGCCAATCTACTGGGGAGTCAAGAATGAGAATCTTCATTCTGTTGGGGATATCAGGAGTTTGGGTTGTATGCCAATCTACTGGGGAGTCAAGAATGAGAATCTTCATTCTGTTGGGGATATCAGGAGTTTGGGTTGTATGCCAATCTACTGGGGAGTCAAGAATGAGAATATTCATTCTGTTGGGGATATCCGAAGTTTGGGTTGTATGCCAATCTACTGGGGAGTCAAGAATGAGAATCTTCATTCTGTTGGGGATATCAGGAGTTTGGGTTGTATGCCAATCTACTGGGGAGTCAAGAATGAGAATCTTCATTATGTTGGGGATATCAAGAGTTTGGGTTGTATGCCAACCTACTGGGGAGTCAAGAATGAAAATCTTCATTCTGTTGGGGATATCAGAAGTTTGGGTTGTATGCCAATCTACTGGGGAGTCAAGAATGAGAATCTTCATTCTGTTGGGGATATCAGGAGTTTGGGTTGTATGCCAATCTACTGGGGAGTCAAGAATGAGAATCTTCATTCTGTTGGGGATATCAGAAGTTTGGGTTGTATGTCAATCTACTGGAGAGTCAAGAATTAGAATCTTCATTCTGTTGGGGATATCAGGAGTTTGGGTTGTATGCCAATCTACTGGGGAGTCATGATTGAGAATCTTCACTCTGTTGCGGATATTAGGAGTTTGGGTTGTATGCCAATCTACTGGGGAGTCAAGAATGAGAATCTTCATTCTGTTGGGGATATCAGGAGTTTGGGTTGTATGCCAATCTACTGGGGAGTCAAGAATGAGAATCTTCATTCTGTTTGGGATATCAGGAGTTTGGGTTGTATGCCAATCTACTGGGGAGTCAAGAATGAGAATCTTCATTCTGTTGGGGATATCAGGATATTGGATTGTATGCCAATCTACTGGGGAGTCAAGAATGAGAATCTTCATTCTGTTGGGGATATCAGGAGTTTGGGTTGTATGCCAATCTACTGGGGAGTCAAGAATGAGAATCTTCATTCTGTTGGGGATATCAGGAGTTTGGGTTGTATGCCAATCTACTGGGGAGTCAAGAATGAGAATATTCATTCTGTTGGGGATATCCGAAGTTTGGGTTGTATGCCAATCTACTGGGGAGTCAAGAATGAGAATCTTCATTTTGTTTGGGATATCAGGAGTTTGGGTTGTATGCCTATAAACTGGGGAGTCAAGAATGAGAATCTTCATTTTGTTGGGGATATCAGGAGTTTGGGTTGTATGCCAATCTACTGGGGAGTCAAGAATGAGAATCTTCATTCTGTTGGGGATATCAGGAGTTTGGGCTGTATGTCAATCTACTGGGGAGTCAAGAATGAGAATCTTCATTCTGTTGGGGATATCAGGAGTTTGGGTTGTATGCCAATCTACTGGGGAGTCAAGAATGAGAATCTTCATTCTGTTGGGGATATCAGGAGTTTGGGTTGTATGCCAATCTACTGGGGAGTCAAGAATGAGAATCTTCATTATGTTGGGGATATCAAGAGTTTGGGTTGTATGCCAACCTACTGGGGAGTCAAGAATGAAAATCTTCATTCTGTTGGGGATATCAGAAGTTTGGGTTGTATGCCAATCTACTGGGGAGTCAAGAATGAGAATCATCATTCTGTTGGGGATATCAGGAGTTTGGGTTGTATGCCAATCTACTGGGGAGTCAAGAATGAGAATCTTCATTCTGTTGGGGATATCAGAAGTTTGGGTTGTATGTCAATCTACTGGAGAGTCAAGAATTAGAATCTTCATTCTGTTGGGGATATCAGGAGTTTGGGTTGTATGCCAATCTACTGGGGAGTCATGATTGAGAATCTTCACTCTGTTGCGGATATTAGGAGTTTGGGTTGTATGCCAATCTACTGGGGAGTCAAGAATGAGAATCTTCATTCTGTTGGGGATATCAGGAGTTTGGGTTGTATGCCAATCTACTGGGGAGTCAAGAATGAGAATCTTCATTCTGTTTGGGATATCAGGAGTTTGGGTTGTATGCCAATCTACTGGGGAGTGAAGAATGAGAATCTTCATTCTGTTGGGGATATCAGGATATTGGATTGTATGCCAATCTACTGGGGAGTCAAGAACGAGAATCTTCATTCTGTTGGGGATATCAGGAGTTTGGGTTGTATGCCAATCTACTGGGGAGTCAAGAATGAGAATCTTCATTCTGTTTGGGATATCAGGAGTTTGGGTTGTATGCCAATCTACTGGGGAGTCAAGAATGAGAATCTTCATTCTGTTGGGGATATCAGGATATTGGATTGTATGCCAATCTACTGGGGAGTCAAGAATGAGAATCTTCATTCTGTTGGGGATATCAGGAGTTTGGGTTGTATGCCAATCTACTGGGGAGTCAAGAATGAGAATCTTCATTCTGTTGGGGATATCAGGAGTTTGGGTTGTATGCCAATCTACTGGGGAGTCAAGAATGAGAATATTCATTCTGTTGGGGATATCCGAAGTTTGGGTTGTATGCCAATCTACTGGGGAGTCAAGAATGAGAATCTTCATTCTGTTGGGGATATCAGGAGTTTGGGTTGTATGCCAATCTACTGGGGAGTCAAGAATGAGAATCTTCATTATGTTGGGGATATCAAGAGTTTGGGTTGTATGCCAACCTACTGGGGAGTCAAGAATGAAAATCTTCATTCTGTTGGGGATATCAGAAGTTTGGGTTGTATGCCAATCTACTGGGGAGTCAAGAATGAGAATCTTCATTCTGTTGGGGATATCAGGAGTTTGGGTTGTATGCCAATCTACTGGGGAGTCAAGAATGAGAATCTTCATTCTGTTGGGGATATCAGAAGTTTGGGTTGTATGTCAATCTACTGGAGAGTCAAGAATTAGAATCTTCATTCTGTTGGGGATATCAGGAGTTTGGGTTGTATGCCAATCTACTGGGGAGTCATGATTGAGAATCTTCACTCTGTTGCGGATATTAGGAGTTTGGGTTGTATGCCAATCTACTGGGGAGTCAAGAATGAGAATCTTCATTCTGTTGGGGATATCAGGAGTTTGGGTTGTATGCCAATCTACTGGGGAGTCAAGAATGAGAATCTTCATTTTGTTTGGGATATCAGGAGTTTGGGTTGTATGCCAATCTACTGGGGAGTCAAGAATGAGAATCTTCATTCTGTTGGGGATATCAGGATATTGGATTGTATGCCAATCTACTGGGGAGTCAAGAATGAGAATCTTCATTCTGTTGGGGATATCAGGAGTTTGGGTTGTATGCCAATCTACTGGGGAGTCAAGAATGAGAATCTTCATTCTGTTGGGGATATCAGGAGTTTGGGTTGTATGCCAATCTACTGGGGAGTCAAGAATGAGAATATTCATTCTGTTGGGGATATCCGAAGTTTGGGTTGTATGCCAATCTACTGGGGAGTCAAGAATGAGAATCTTCATTTTGTTTGGGATATCAGGAGTTTGGGTTGTATGCCTATAAACTGGGGAGTCAAGAATGAGAATCTTCATTTTGTTGGGGATATCAGGAGTTTGGGTTGTATGCCAATCTACTGGGGAGTCAAGAATGAGAATCTTCATTCTGTTGGGGATATCAGGAGTTTGGGCTGTATGTCAATCTACTGGGGAGTCAAGAATGAGAATCTTCATTCTGTTGGGGATATCAGGAGTTTGGGTTGTATGCCAATCTACTAGGGAGTCAAGAATGAGAATCTTCATTCTGTTGGAGATATCCGAAGTTTGGGTTGTATGCCAATCTACTGGGGAGTCAAGAATGAGAATCTTCATTCTGTTGGGGATATCAGGATTTTGGGTTGTATGCCTATAAACTGGGGAGTCAAGATTGAGAATCTTCATTTTGTTGGGGATATCAGGAGTTTGGGTTGTATGACAATCTACTGGGGAGTCAAGAATGAGAATCTTCATTCTGTTGGGGATATCAGGAGTTTGGGTTGTATGTCAATCTACTGGGGAGTCAAGAATGAGAATCTTCATTCTGTTGGGGATATCAGAAGTTTGGGTTATATGTCAATCTACTAGGGAGTCAAGAATGAGAATCTTCATTCTGTAGGGGATATCAGGAGTTTGGGTTGTATGCCAATCTACCGGGGAGTCAAGAATGAGAATCTTCATTCTGTTGGGGATTTCAGGAGTTTGGGTTGTATGTCAATCTACTGGGGAGTCAAGAATGAGAGTCTCCATTCAGTTGGGGATATTAGGAGTTTGGGTTTTATGCCAATCAACTGGGGAGTCAAGAATGAGAATCTTCATTCTGTTGGGGATATGAAGAGTTTGGGTTGTATGCCAATCTACTGGGGAGTCAAGATTGAGAATCTTCATTCTGTTGGGGATATCAGGAGTTTGGGTTGTATGCCAATCTACTGGGGAGTCAAGAATGAGAATCTTCATTCTGTTGGGGATATTAGAAGTTTGGGTTGTATGTCAATCTACTGGAGAGTCAAGAATTAGAATCTTCATTCTGTTGGGGATATCAGGAGTTTGGGTTGTATGCCAATCTACTGGGGAGTCAAGAATGAGAATCTTCATTCTGTTGGGGATATCAGGATATTGGATTGTATGCCAATCTACTGGGGAGTCAAGAATGAGAATCTTCATTCTGTTGGGGATATCAGGAGTTTGGGTTGTATGCCAATCTACTGGGGAGTCAAGAATGAGAATCTTCATTCTGTTGGGGATATCAGGAGTTTGGGTTGTATGCCAATCTACTGGGGAGTCAAGAATGAGAATATTCATTCTGTTGGGGATATCCGAAGTTTGGGTTGTATGCCAATCTACTGGGGAGTCAAGAATGAGAATCTTCATTTTGTTTGGGATATCAGGAGTTTGGGTTGTATGCCTATAAACTGGGGAGTCAAGAATGAGAATCTTCATTTTGTTGGGGATATCAGGAGTTTGGGTTGTATGCCAATCTACTGGGGAGTCAAGAATGAGAATCTTCATTCTGTTGGGGATATCAGGAGTTTGGGCTGTATGTCAATCTACTGGGGAGTCAAGAATGAGAATCTTCATTCTGTTGGGGATATCAGGAGTTTGGGTTGTATGCCAATCTACTAGGGAGTCAAGAATGAGAATCTTCATTCTGTTGGAGATATCCGAAGTTTGGGTTGTATGCCAATCTACTGGGGAGTCAAGAATGAGAATCTTCATTCTGTTGGGGATATCAGGATTTTGGGTTGTATGCCTATAAACTGGGGAGTCAAGATTGAGAATCTTCATTTTGTTGGGGATATCAGGAGTTTGGGTTGTATGACAATCTACTGGGGAGTCAAGAATGAGAATCTTCATTCTGTTGGGGATATCAGGAGTTTGGGTTGTATGTCAATCTACTGGGGAGTCAAGAATGAGAATCTTCATTCTGTTGGGGATATCAGAAGTTTGGGTTATATGTCAATCTACTAGGGAGTCAAGAATGAGAATCTTCATTCTGTAGGGGATATCAGGAGTTTGGGTTGTATGCCAATCTACCGGGGAGTCAAGAATGAGAATCTTCATTCTGTTGGGGATTTCAGGAGTTTGGGTTGTATGTCAATCTACTGGGGAGTCAAGAATGAGAGTCTCCATTCAGTTGGGGATATTAGGAGTTTGGGTTTTATGCCAATCAACTGGGGAGTCAAGAATGAGAATCTTCATTCTGTTGGGGATATGAAGAGTTTGGGTTGTATGCCAATCTACTGGGGAGTCAAGATTGAGAATCTTCATTCTGTTGGGGATATCAGGAGTTTGGGTTGTATGCCAATCTACTGGGGAGTCAAGAATGAGAATCTTCATTCTGTTGGGGATATTAGAAGTTTGGGTTGTATGTCAATCTACTGGAGAGTCAAGAATTAGAATCTTCATTCTGTTGGGGATATCAGGAGTTTGGGTTGTATGCCAATCTACTGGGGAGTCATGATTGAGAATCTTCACTCTGTTGCGGATATTAGGAGTTTGGATTGTATGCCAATCTACTGGGGAGTCAAGAATGAGAATCTTCATTCTGTTGGGGATATCAGGAGTTTGGGTTGTATGCCAATCTACTGGGGAGTCAAGAATGAGAATCTTCATTCTGTTTGGGATATCAGGAGTTTGGGTTGTATGCCAATCTACTGGGGAGTGAAGAATGAGAATCTTCATTCTGTTGGGGATATCAGGATATTGGATTGTATGCCAATCTACTGGGGAGTCAAGAACGAGAATCTTCATTCTGTTGGGGATATCAGGAGTTTGGGTTGTATGCCAATCTAGTGGGGAGTCAAGAATGAGAATCTTCATTCTGTTTGGGATATCAGGAGTTTGGGTTGTATGCCAATCTACTGGGGAGTCAAGAATGAGAATCTTCATTCTGTTGGGGATATCAGGATATTGGATTGTATGCCAATCTACTGGGGAGTCAAGAATGAGAATCTTCATTCTGTTGGGGATATCAGGAGTTTGGGTTGTATGCCAATCTACTGGGGAGTCAAGAATGAGAATCTTCATTCTGTTGGGGATATCAGGAGTTTGGGTTGTATGCCAATCTACTGGGGAGTCAAGAATGAGAATATTCATTCTGTTGGGGATATCCGAAGTTTGGGTTGTATGCCAATCTACTGGGGAGTCAAGAATGAGAATCTTCATTCTGTTGGGGATATCAGGAGTTTGGGTTGTATGCCAATCTACTGGGGAGTCAAGAATGAGAATCTTCATTCTGTTGGGGATATCAGAAGTTTGGGTTGTATGTCAATCTACTGGAGAGTCAAGAATTAGAATCTTCATTCTGTTGGGGATATCAGGAGTTTGGGTTGTATGCCAATCTACTGGGGAGTCATGATTGAGAATCTTCACTCTGTTGCGGATATTAGGAGTTTGGGTTGTATGCCAATCTACTGGGGAGTCAAGAATGAGAATCTTCATTCTGTTGGGGATATCAGGAGTTTGGGTTGTATGCCAATCTACTGGGGAGTCAAGAATGAGAATCTTCATTCTGTTTGGGATATCAGGAGTTTGGGTTGTATGCCAATCTACTGGGGAGTCAAGAATGAGAATCTTCATTCTGTTGGGGATATCAGGATATTGGATTGTATGCCAATCTACTGGGGAGTCAAGAATGAGAATCTTCATTCTGTTGGGGATATCAGGAGTTTGGGTTGTATGCCAATCTACTGGGGAGTCAAGAATGAGAATCTTCATTCTGTTGGGGATATCAGGAGTTTGGGTTGTATGCCAATCTACTGGGGAGTCAAGAATGAGAATATTCATTCTGTTGGGGATATCCGAAGTTTGGGTTGTATGCCAATCTACTGGGGAGTCAAGAATGAGAATCTTCATTCTGTTGGGGATATCAGGATTTTGGGTTGTATGCCTATAAACTGGGGAGTCAAGAATGAGAATCTTCATTTTGTTGGGGATATCAGGAGTTTGGGTTGTATGCCAATCTACTGGGGAGTCAAGAATGAGAATCTTCATTCTGTTGGGGATATCAGGAGTTTGGGTTGTATGTCAATCTACTGGGGAGTCAAGAATGAGAATCTTCATTCTGTTGGGGATATCAGGAGTTTGGGTTGTATGCCAATCTACTGGGGAGTCAAGAATGAGAATCTTCATTCTGTTGGAGATATTCGAAGTTTGGGTTGTATGGCAATCTACTGGGGAGTCAAGAATGAGAATCTTCATTCTGTTGGGGATATCAGGATTTTGGGTTGTATGCCTATAAACTGGGGAGTCAAGATTGAGAATCTTCATTTTGTTGGGGATATCAGGAGTTTGGGTTGTATGACAATCTACTGGGGAGTCAAGAATGAGAATCTTCATTCTGTTGGGGATATCAGGAGTTTGGGTTGTATGTCAATCTACTGGGGAGTCAAGAATGAGAATCTTCATTCTGTTGGGGATATCAGAAGTTTGGGTTATATGTCAATCTACTAGGGAGTCAAGAATGAGAATCTTCATTCTGTAGGGGATATCAGGAGTTTGGGTTGTATGCCAATCTACCGGGGAGTCAAGAATGAGAATCTTCATTCTGTTGGGGATTTCAGGAGTTTGGGTTGTATGTCAATCTACTGGGGAGTCAAGAATGAGAGTCTCCATTCAGTTGGGGATATCAGGAGTTTGGGTTGTATGCCAATCAACTGGGGAGTCAAGAATGAGAATCTTCATTCTGTTGGGGATATGAAGAGTTTGGGTTGTATGCCAATCTACTGGGGAGTCAAGATTGAGAATCTTCATTCTGTTGGGGATATCAGGAGTTTGGGTTGTATGCCAATCTACTGGGGAGTCAAGAATGAGAATCTTCATTCTGTTGGGGATATTAGAAGTTTGGGTTGTATGTCAATCTACTGGAGAGTCAAGAATTAGAATCTTCATTCTGTTGGGGATATCAGGAGTTTGGGTTGTATGCCAATCTACTGGGGAGTCATGATTGAGAATCTTCACTCTGTTGCGGATATTAGGAGTTTGGATTGTATGCCAATCTATTGGGGAGTCAAGAATGAGAATCTTCATTCTGTTGGGGATATCAGGAGTTTGGGTTGTATGCCAATCTACTGGGGAGTCAAGAATGAGAATCTTCATTCTGTTTGGGATATCAGGAGTTTGGGTTGTATGCCAATCTACTGGGGAGTGAAGAATGAGAATCTTCATTCTGTTGGGGATATCAGGATATTGGATTGTATGCCAATCTACTGGGGAGTCAAGAACGAGAATCTTCATTCTGTTGGGGATATCAGGAGTTTGGGTTGTATGCCAATCTACTGGGGAGTCAAGAATGAGAATCTTCATTCTGTTTGGGATATCAGGAGTTTGGGTTGTATGCCAATCTACTGGGGAGTCAAGAATGAGAATCTTCATTCTGTTGGGGATATCAGGATATTGGATTGTATGCCAATCTACTGGGGAGTCAAGAATGAGAATCTTCATTCTGTTGGGGATATCAGGAGTTTGGGTTGTATGCCAATCTACTGGGGAGTCAAGAATGAGAATCTTCATTCTGTTGGGGATATCAGGAGTTTGGGTTGTATGCCAATCTACTGGGGAGTCAAGAATGAGAATATTCATTCTGTTGGGGATATCCGAAGTTTGGGTTGTATGCCAATCTACTGGGGAGTCAAGAATGAGAATCTTCATTCTGTTGGGGATATCAGGATTTTGGGTTGTATGCCTATAAACTTGGGAGTCAAGAATGAGAATCTTCATTTTGTTGGGGATATCAGGAGTTTGGGTTGTATGCCAATCTACTGGGGAGTCAAGAATGAGAATCTTCATTCTGTTGGGGATATCAGGAGTTTGGGTTGTATGTCAATCTACTGGGGAGTCAAGAATGAGAATCTTCATTCTGTTGGGGATATCAGGAGTTTGGGTTGTATGCCAATCTACTGGGGAGTCAAGAATGAGAATCTTCATTCTGTTTGGGATATCAGGAGTTTGGGTTGTATGCCAATCTACTGGGGAGTCAAGAATGAGAATCTTCATTCTGTTGGGGATATCAGGATATTGGATTGTATGCCAATCTACTGGGGAGTCAAGAATGAGAATCTTCATTCTGTTGGGGATATCAGGAGTTTGGGTTGTATGCCAATCTACTGGGGAGTCAAGAATGAGAATCTTCATTCTGTTGGGGATATCAGGAGTTTGGGTTTGTTAGCCAATCTACTGGGGAGTCAAGAATGAGAATATTCATTCTGTTGGGGATATCCGAAGTTTGGGTTGTATGCCAATCTACTAGGGAGTCAAGAATGAGAATCTTCATTCTGTTGGGGATATCAGGATTTTGGGTTGTATGCCTATAAACTGGGGAGTCAAGAATGAGAATCTTCATTTTGTTGGGGATATCAGGAGTTTGGGTTGTATGCCAATCTACTGGGGAGTCAAGAATGAGAATCTTCATTCTGTTGGGGATATCAGGAGTTTGGGTTGTATGTCAATCTACTGGGGAGTCAAGAATGAGAATCTTCATTCTGTTGGGGATATCAGGAGTTTGGGTTGTATGCCAATCTACTGGGGAGTCAAGAATGAGAATCTTCATTCTGTTGGGGATATCCGAAGTTTGGGTTGTATGCCAATCTACTGGGGAGTCAAG
Source organism: Vicia faba (assembly GCA_948472305.1). NCBI lineage: Eukaryota > Viridiplantae > Streptophyta > Magnoliopsida > Fabales > Fabaceae > Vicia > Vicia faba. The sequence goes on from OX451740.1 coordinate 908,385,108, forward strand.
AATGAGAATCTTCATTCTGTTTGGGATATCAGGAGTTTGGGTTGTATGCCAATCTACTGGGGAGTCAAGAATGAGAATCTTCATTCTGTTGGGGATATCAGGATATTGGATTGTATGCCAATCTACTGGGGAGTCAAGAATGAGAATCTTCATTCTGTTGGGGATATCAGGAGTTTGGGTTGTATGCCAATCTACTGGGGAGTCAAGAATGAGAATCTTCATTCTGTTGGGGATATCAGGAGTTTGGGTTGTATGCCAATCTACTGGGGAGTCAAGAATGAGAATATTCATTCTGTTGGGGATATCCGAAGTTTGGGTTGTATGCCAATCTACTGGGGAGTCAAGAATGAGAATCTTCATTCTGTTGGGGATATCAGAATTTTGGGTTGTATGCCTATAAACTGGGGAGTCAAGAATGAGAATCTTCATTTTGTTGGGGATATCAGGAGTTTGGGTTGTATGCCAATCTACTGGGGAGTCAAGAATGAGAATCTTCATTCTGTTGGGGATATCAGGAGTTTGGGTTGTATGTCAATCTACTGGGGAGTCAAGAATGAGAATCTTCATTCTGTTGGGGATATCAGGAGTTTGGGTTGTATGCCAATCTACTGGGGAGTCAAGAATGAGAATCTTCATTCTGTTGGAGATATCCGAAGTTTGGGTTGTATGCCAATCTACTGGGGAGTCAAGAATGAGAATCTTCATTCTGTTGGGGATATCAGGATTTTGGGTTGTATGCCTATAAACTAGGGAGTCAAGATTGAGAATCTTCATTTTGTTGGGGATATCAGGAGTTTGGGTTGTATGACAATCTACTGGGGAGTCAAGAATGAGAATCTTCATTCTGTTGGGGATATCAGGAGTTTGGGTTGTATGTCAATCTACTGGGGAGTCAAGAATGAGAATCTTCATTCTGTTGGGGATATCAGAAGTTTGGGTTATATGTCAATCTACTGGGGAGTCAAGAATGAGAATCTTCATTCTGTAGGGGATATCAGGAGTTTGGGTTGTATGCCAATCTACCGGGGAGTCAAGAATGAGAATCTTCATTCTGTTGGGGATTTCAGGAGTTTGGGTTGTATGTCAATCTACTGGGGAGTCAAGAATGAGAGTCTCCATTCAGTTGGGGATATCAGGAGTTTGGGTTGTATGCCAATCAACTGGGGAGTCAAGAATGAGAATCTTCATTCTGTTGGGGATATGAAGAGTTTGGGTTGTATGCCAATCTACTGGGGAGTCAAGATTGAGAATCTTCATTCTGTTGGGGATATCAGGAGTTTGGGTTGTATGCCAATCTACTGGGGAGTCAAGAATGAGAATCTTCATTCTGTTGGGGATATTAGAAGTTTGGGTTGTATGTCAATCTATTGGAGAGTCAAGAATTAGAATCTTCATTCTGTTGGGGATATCAGGAGTTTGGGTTGTATGCCAATCTACTGGGGAGTCATGATTGAGAATCTTCACTCTGTTGCGGATATTAGGTGTTTGGGTTGTATGCCAATCTACTGGGGAGTCAAGAATGAGAATCTTCATTCTGTTGGGGATATCAGGAGTTTGGGTTGTATGCCAATCTACTGGGGAGTCAAGAATGAGAATCTTCATTCTGTTTGGGATATCAGGAGTTTGGGTTGTATGCCAATCTACTGGGGAGTGAAGAATGAGAATCTTCATTCTGTTGGGGATATCAGGATATTGGATTGTATTCCAATCTACTGGGGAGTCAAGAACGAGAATCTTCATTCTGTTGGGGATATCAGGAGTTTGGGTTGTATGCCAATCTACTGGGGAGTCAAGAATGAGAATCTTCATTCTGTTTGGGATATCAGGAGTTTGGGTTGTATGCCAATCTACTGGGGAGTCAAGAATGAGAATCTTCATTCTGTTGGGGATATCAGGATATTGGATTGTATGCCAATCTACTGGGGAGTCAAGAATGAGAATCTTCATTCTGTTGGGGATATCAGGAGTTTGGGTTGTATGCCAATCTACTGGGGAGTCAAGAATGAGAATCTTCATTCTGTTGGGGATATGAAGAGTTTGGGTTGTATGCCAATCTACTGGGGAGTCAAGATTGAGAATCTTCATTCTGTTGGGGATATCAGGAGTTTGGGTTGTATGCCAATCTACTGGGGAGTCAAGAATGAGAATCTTCATTCTGTTGGGGATATTAGAAGTTTGGGTTGTATGTCAATCTACTGGAGAGTCAAGAATTAGAATCTTCATTCTGTTGGGGATATCAGGAGTTTGGGTTGTATGCCAATCTACTGGGGAGTCATGATTGAGAATCTTCACTCTGTTGCAGATATTAGGAGTTTGGGTTGTATGCCAATCTACTGGGGAGTCAAGAATGAGAATCTTCATTCTGTTGGGGATATCAGGAGTTTGGGTTGTATGCCAATCTACTGGGGAGTCAAGAATGAGAATCTTCATTCTGTTTGGGATATCAGGAGTTTGGGTTGTATGCCAATCTACTGGGGAGTGAAGAATGAGAATCTTCATTCTGTTGGGGATATCAGGATATTGGATTGTATGCCAATCTACTGGGGAGTCAAGAACGAGAATCTTCATTCTGTTGGGGATATCAGGAGTTTGGGTTGTATGCCAATCTACTGGGGAGTCAAGAATGAGAATCTTCATTTTGTTTGGGATATCAGGAGTTTGGGTTGTATGCCAATCTACTGGGGAGTCAAGAAGGAGAATCTTCATTCTGTTGGGGATATCAGGAGTTTGGGTTGTATGCCAATCTACTGGGGAGTCAAGAATGAGAATCTTCATTCTGTTGGGGATATCAGGAGTTTGGGTTGTATGCCAATCTACTGGGGAGTCAAGAATGAGAATATTCATTCTGTTGGGGATATCCGAAGTTTGGGTTGTATGCCAATCTACTGGGGAGTCAAGAATGAGAATCTTCATTCTGTTGGGGATATCAGGATTTTGGGTTGTATGCCTATAAACTGGGGAGTCAAGAATGAGAATCTTCATTTTGTTGGGGATATCAGGAGTTTGGGTTGTATGCCAATCTACTGGGGAGTCAAGAATGAGAATCTTCATTCTGTTGGGGATATCAGGAGTTTGGGTTGTATGTCAATCTACTGGGGAGTCAAGAATGAGAATCTTCATTCTGTTGGGGATATCAGGAGTTTGGGTTGTATGCCAATCTACTGGGGAGTCAAGAATGAGAATCTTCATTCTGTTGGGGATATCCGAAGTTTGGGTTGTATGCCAATCTACTGGGGAGTCAAGAATGAGAATCTTCATTCTGTTGGGGATATCAGGATTTTGGGTTGTATGCCTATAAACTGGGGAGTCAAGATTGAGAATCTTCATTTTGTTGGGGATATCAGGAGTTTGGGTTTTATGACAATCTACTGGGGAGTCAAGAATGAGAATCTTCATTCTGTTGGGGATATCAGGAGTTTGGGTTGTATGTCAATCTACTGGGGAGTCAAGAATGAGAATCTTCATTCTGTTGGGGATATCAGAAGTTTGGGTTATATGTCAATCTACTGGGGAGTCAAGAATGAGAATCTTCATTCTGTAGGGGATATCAGGAGTTTGGGTTGTATGTCAATCTACTGGGGAGTCAAGAATGAGAATCTTCATTCTGTTGGGGATATCAGAAGTTTGGGTTGTATGCCAATCTACCGGGGAGTCAAGAATGAGAATCTTCATTATGTTGGGAATTTCAGGAGTTTGGGTTGTATGTCAATCTACTGGGGAGTCAAGAATGAGAGTCTCCATTCAGTTGGGGATATCAGGAGTTTGGGTTGTATGCCAATCTACCGGGGAGTCAAGAATGAGAATCTTCATTCTGTTGGGGATTTCAGGAGTTTGGGTTGTATGTCAATCTACTGGGGAGTCAAGAATGAGAGTCTCCATTCAGTTGGGGATATCAGGAGTTTGGGTTGTATGCCAATCAACTGGGGAGTCAAGAATGAGAATCTTCATTCTGTTGGGGATATGAAGAGTTTGGGTTGTATGCCAATCTACTGGGGAGTCAAGATTGAGAATCTTCATTCTGTTGGGGATATCAGGAGTTTGGGTTGTATGCCAATCTACTGGGGAGTCAAGAATGAGAATCTTCATTCTGTTGGGGATATTAGAAGTTTGGGTTGTATGTCAATCTACTGGAGAGTCAAGAATTAGAATCTTCATTCTGTTGGGGATATCAGGAGTTTGGGTTGTATGCCAATCTACTGGGGAGTCATGATTGAGAATCTTCACTCTGTTGCGGATATTAGGAGTTTGGGTTGTATGCCAATCTACTGGGGAGTCAAGAATGAGAATCTTCATTCTGTTTGGAATATCAGGAGTTTGGGTTGTATGCCAATCTACTGGGGAGTCAAGAATGAGAATCTTCATTCTGTTGGGGATATCAGGATATTGGATTGTATGCCAATCTACTGGGGAGTCAAGAATGAGAATCTTCATTCTGTTGGGGATATCAGGAGTTTGGGTTGTATGCCAATCTACTGGGGAGTCAAGAATGAGAATCTTCATTCTGTTGGGGATATGAAGAGTTTGGGTTGTATGCCAATCTACTGGGGAGTCAAGATTGAGAATCGTCATTCTGTTGGGGATATCAGGAGTTTGGGTTGTATGCCAATCTACTAGGGAGTCAAGAATGAGAATCTTCATTCTGTTGGGGATATTAGAAGTTTGGGTTGTATGTCAATCTACTGGAGAGTCAAGAATTAGAATCTTCATTCTGTTGGGGATATCAGGAGTTTGGGTTGTATGCCAATCTACTGGGGAGTCATGATTGAGAATCTTCACTCTGTTGCGGATATTAGGAGTTTGGGTTGTATGCCAATCTACTGGGGAGTCAAGAATGAGAATCTTCATTCTGTTGGGGATATCAGGAGTTTGGGTTGTATGCCAATCTACTGGGGAGTCAAGAATGAGAATCTTCATTCTGTTTGGGATATCAGGAGTTTGGGTTGTATGCCAATCTACTGGGGAGTGAAGAATGAGAATCTTCATTCTGTTGGGGATATCAGGATATTGGATTGTATGCCAATCTATTGGGGAGTCAAGAACGAGAATCTTCATTCTGTTGGGGATATCAGGAGTTTGGGTTGTATGCCAATCTACTGGGGAGTCAAGAATGAGAATCTTCATTCTGTTTGGGATATTAGGAGTTTGGGTTGTATGCCAATCTACTGGGGAGTCAAGAATGAGAATCTTCATTCTGTTGGGGATATCAGGATATTGGATTGTATGCCAATCTACTGGGGAGTCAAGAATGAGAATCTTCATTCTGTTGGGGATATCAGGAGTTTGGGTTGTATGCCAATCTACTGGGGAGTCAAGAATGAGAATCTTCATTCTGTTGGGGATATCAGGAGTTTGGGTTGTATGCCAATCTACTGGGGAGTCAAGAATGAGAATATTCATTCTGTTGGGGATATCCGAAGTTTGGGTTGTATGCCAATCTACTGGGGAGTCAAGAATGAGAATCTTCATTCTGTTGGGGATATCAGGATTTTGGGTTGTATGCCTATAAACTGGGGAGTCAAGAATGAGAATCTTCATTTTGTTGGGGATATCAGGAGTTTGGGTTGTATGCCAATCTACTGGGGAGTCAAGAATGAGAATCTTCATTCTGTTGGGGATATCAGGAGTTTGGGTTGTATGTCAATCTACTGGGGAGTCAAGAATGAGAATCTTCATTCTGTTGGGGATATCAGGAGTTTGGGTTGTATGCCAATCTACTGGGGAGTCAAGAATGAGAATCTTCATTCTGTTGGGGATATCCGAAGTTTGGGTTGTATGCCAATCTACTGGGGAGTCAAGAATGAGAATCTTCATTCTGTTGGGGATATCAGGATTTTGGGTTGTATGCCTATAAACTGGGGAGTCAAGATTGAGAATCTTCATTTTGTTGGGGATATCAGGAGTTTGGGTTTTATGACAATCTACTGGGGAGTCAAGAATGAGAATCTTCATTCTGTTGGGGATATCAGGAGTTTGGGTTGTATGTCAATCTACTGGGGAGTCAAGAATGAGAATCTTCATTCAGTTGGGGATATCAGGAGTATGGGTTGTATGCCAATCTACTGGGGAGTCAAGAATGAGAATCTTCATTCTGGTGGGGATATCAGGAGTTTTGGTTGTATGCCAATCTACTGGGGAGTCAAGATTGAGAATCTTCATTCTGTTGGGGATTTCAGGAGTTTGGGTTGTATGTCAATCTACTGGGGAGTCAAGAATGAGAGTCTCCATTCAGTTGGGGATATCAGGAGTTTGGGTTGTATGCCAATCTACCGGGGAGTCAAGAATGAGAATCTTCATTCTGTTGGGGATTTCAGGAGTTTGGGTTGTATGTCAATCTACTGGGGAGTCAAGAATGAGAGTCTCCATTCAGTTGGGGATATCAGGAGTTTGGGTTGTATGCCAATCAACTGGGGAGTCAAGAATGAGAATCTTCATTCTGTTGGGGATATGAAGAGTTTGGGTTGTATGCCAATCTACTGGGGAGTCAAGATTGAGAATCTTCATTCTGTTGGGGATATCAGGAGTTTGGGTTGTATGCCAATCTACTGGGGAGTCAAGAATGAGAATCTTCATTCTGTTGGGGATATTAGAAGTTTGGGTTGTATGTCAATCTACTGGAGAGTCAAGAATTAGAATCTTCATTCTGTTGGGGATATCAGGAGTTTGGGTTGTATGCCAATCTACTGGGGAGTCATGATTGAGAATCTTCACTCTGTTGCGGATATCAGGAGTTTGGGTTGTATGCCAATCTACTGGGGAGTCAAGAATGAGAATCTTCATTCTGTTGGGGATATCAGGAGTTTGGGTTGTATGCCAATCTACTGGGGAGTCAAGAATGAGAATCTTCATTCTGTTTGGGATATCAGGAGTTTGGGTTGTATGCCAATCTACTGGGGAGTGAAGAATGAGAATCTTCATTCTGTTGGGGATATCAGGATATTGGATTGTATGCCAATCTATTGGGGAGTCAAGAACGAGAATCTTCATTCTGTTGGGGATATCAGGAGTTTGGGTTGTATGTCAATCTGCTGGGGAGTCAAGAATGAGAATCTTCATTCTGTTTGGGATATCAGGAGTTTGGGTTATAGGTCAATCTACTGGGGAGTCAAGAATGAGAATCTTCATTCTGTTGGGGATATCAGGATATTGGATTGTATGCCAATCTACTGAGGAGTCAAGAATGAGAATCTTCATTCTGTTGGGGATATCAGGAGTTTGGGTTGTATGTCAATCTACTGGGGAGTCAAGAATGAGAGTCTCCATTCAGTTGGGGATATCAGGAGTTTGGGTTGTATGCCAATCTACTGGGGAGTCAAGAATGAGAATATTCATTCTGTTGGGGATATCCGAAGTTTGGGTTGTATGCCAATCTACTGGGGAGTCAAGAATGAGAATCTTCATTCTGTTGGGGATATCAGGATTTTGGGTTGTATGCCTATAAACTGGGGAGTCAAGAATGAGAATCTTCATTTTGTTGGGGATATCAGGAGTTTGGGTTGTATGCCAATCAACTGGGGAGTCAAGAATGAGAATCTTCATTCTGTTGTGGATATGAAGAGTTTGGGTTGTATGCCAATCTACTGGGGAGTCAAGATTGAGAATCTTCATTCTGTTGAGGATATCAGGAGTTTGGGTTGTATGCCAATCTACTGGGGAGTCAAGAATGAGAATCTTCATTATGTTGGGGATATCATGTGTTTGGGTTGTATGCCAATCTACTGGGGAGTCAAGAATTAGAATCTTCATTCTGTTGGGGATATCAGGAGTTTGGGTTGTATGCCAATCTACTAGGGAGTCAAGAATGAGAATCTTCATTCTGTTTGGGATATCAGGAGTTTGGGTTGTATGCCAATCTACTGGGGAGTCAAGAATGAGAATCTTCATTCTGTTGGGGATATCAGGATATTGGATTGTATGCCAATCTACTGGGGAGTCAAGAACGAGAATCTTCATTCTGTTGGGGATATCAGGAGTTTGGGTTGTATGCCAATCTACTGGGGAGTCAAGAATGAGAATCTTCATTCTATTTGGGATATCAGGAGTTTGGGTTGTATGCCAATCTACTGGGGAGTCAAGAATGAGAATCTTCATTCTGTTGGGGATATCAGGATATTGGATTGTATGCCAATCTACTGGGGAGTGAAGAACGAGAATCTTCATTCTGTTGGGGATATCAGGAGTTTGGGTTGTATGCCAATCTACTGGGGAGTCAAGAATGAGAATCTTCATTCTGTTGGGGATATCAGGAGTTTGGGTTGTATGCCAATCTACTGGGGAGTCAAGAATGAGAATCTTAATTCTGTTGGGGATATCAGGAGTTTGGGTTGTATGCCAATCTACTGGGGAGTCAAGAATGAGAATCTTCATTTTGTTGGGGATATCCGAAGTTTGGGTTGTATGCCAATCTACTGGGGAGTCAAGAATGAGAATCTTCATTCTGTTGGGGATATCAGGATTTTGGGCTGTATACCTATAAACTGGGGAGTCAAGAATGAGAATCTTCATTTTGTTGGGGATATCAGGAGTTTGGGTTGTATGCCAATCTACTGGGGAGTCAAGAATGAGAATCTTCATTCTGTTGGGGATATCAGGCGTTTGGGTTGTATGTCAATCTACTGGGGAGTCAAGAATGAGAATCTTCATTCTGTTGGGGATATCAGGATATTGGATTGTATGCCAATCTACTGGGGAGTGAAGAACGAGAATCTTCATTCTGTTGGGGATATCAGGAGTTTGGGTTGTATGCCAATCTACTGGGGAGTCAAGAATGAGAATCTTCATTCTGTTGGGGATATCAGGAGTTTGGGTTGTATGCCAATCTACTGGGGAGTCAAGAATGAGAATCTTCATTCTGTTGGGGATATCAGGAGTTTGGGTTGTATGCCAATCTACTGGGGAGTCAAGAATGAGAATCTTCATTTTGTTGGGGATATCCGAAGTTTGGGTTGTATGCCAATCTACTGGGGAGTCAAGAATGAGAATCTTCATTCTGTTGGGGATATCAGGATTTTGGGCTGTATACCTATAAACTGGGGAGTCAAGAATGAGAATCTTCATTTTGTTGGGGATATCAGGAGTTTGGGTTGTATGCCAATCTACTGGGGAGTCAAGAATGAGAATCTTCATTCTGTTGGGGATATCAGGCGTTTGGGTTGTATGTCAATCTACTGGGGAGTCAAGAATGAGAATCTTCATTCTGTTGGGGATATCAGGAGTTTGGGTCGTATGTCAATCTACTGGGGAGTCAAGAATGAGAATCTTCATTTTGTAGGGGATATCAGGAGTTTGGGTTGTATGCCAATCTACTGGGGAGTCAAGAATGAGAATCTTCATTCTGTTGGGGATATCAGGAGTTTGGGTTGTATGTCAATCTACTGGGGAGTCAAGAATGAGAGTCTCCATTCAGTTGGGGATATCAGGAGTTTGGGTTGTATGCCAATCAACTGGGGAGTCAAGAATGAGAATCTTCATTCTGTTGGGGATATCAAGAGTTTGGGTTGTATGCCAATCTACTGGGGAGTCAAGATTGAGAATCTTCATTCTGTTGAGGATATCAGGAGTTTGGGTTGTATGCCAATCTACTGGGGAGTCAAGACTGAGAATCTTCATTATGTTGGGGATATCAGGTGTTTGGGTTGTATGCCAATCTACTGGGGAGTCAAGAATTAGAATCTTCATTCTGTTGGGGATATCAGGGGTTTGGGTTGTATGCCAATCTACTGGGGAGTCAAGATTGAGAATCTTCATTCTGTTTGGGATATCAGGAGTTTGGGTTGTATGCCAATCTACTGGGGAGTCAAGAATGAGAATCTTCATTCTGTTGGGGATATTATGAGTTTGGGTTGTATGCCAATCTACTGGGGAGTCAAAAATGAGAATCTTCATTCTGTTCGGGATATCAGGAGTTTCAGTTGTATGCCAATCTACTAGGGATCAAAAAATGAGAATCTTCATTCTATTGGGGCTATCAGGAGTTTGGGTTGTATGTCAATCTACTGGGGAGTCAAGAATGAGAATCTTCATTCAGTTGGGGATATCAGGAGTTTGGGTTGTATGCCAATCTACTGGGGAGTCAAGAATGAGAATCTTCATTCTGTTGGGGATATCAGGAGTTTTGGTTGTATGCCAATCTACTGGGGAGTCAAGATTGAGAATCTTCATTCTGTTGAGGATATCAGGAGTTTGGGTTGTATGCCAATCTACTGGGGAGTCAAGAATGAGAATCTTCATTCTGTTGGGGATATCAGGAGTTTGGGTTGTATGCCAATCTACTAGGGAGTCAAGAATGAGAATCTTCATTCTATTGGGGATATCAGGAGTTTGGGTTGTATGCCAATCTACTGGGGAGTCAAGATTGACAATCTTCATTCTGTTGGGGATATCAGGAGTTTGGGTTGTATTCCAATCTACTAGGGAGTCAAGAATGAGAATCTTCATTCTGTTGGGGATATCAGGAGTTTGGGTTGTATGCTAATCTACTGGGGAGTCAAGATTAAGAATCTTCATTCTGTTGGGGATATCAGGAGTTTGGTTTGTATGCCAATCTATTGGGGAGTCAAGAATGAGAATCTTCATTTTGTTGGGGATATCAGGAGTTTGGTTTGTATTTCAATCTACTGGGGAGTCAAGAATGAGAATCTTCATTCTATTGGGGATATCAGGAGTTTGGGTTGTATGCCAATCTACTGGGGAGTCAAGAATGAGAATCTTCATTCTGTTGGGGATTTCAGGAGTTTGGGTTGTATGTGAATCTACTGAGGAGTCAAGAATGAGAGTCTCCATTCAGTTGGGGATATCAGGAGTTTGGATTGTATGCCAATCAACTGGGGAGTCAAGAATGAGAATCTTCATTCTGTTGGGGATATCAAGAGTTTGGGTTGTATGCCAATCTACTAGGGAGTCAAGATTGAGAATCTTCATTCTGTTGAGGATATCAGGAGTTTGGGTTGTATGCCAATCTACTGGGGAGTCAAGACTGAGAATCTTCATTATGTTGGGGATATCAGGTGTTTGGGTTGTATGCCAACCTACTGGGGAGTCAAGAATTAGAATCTTCATTCTGTTGGGGATATCAAGAGTTTGGGTTGTATGCCAATCTACTGGGGAGTCAAGAATGAGAATCTTCATTCTGTTTGGGATATCAGGAGTTTGGGTTGTATGCCAATCTACTGGGGAGTCAAGAATGAGAATCTTCATTCTGTTGGGGATATCAGGATATTGGATTGTATGCCAATCTACTGGGGAGTCAAGAACGAGAATCTTCATTCTGTTGGGGATATCAGGAGTTTGGGTTGTATGCCAATCTACTGGGGAGTCAATAATGAGAATCTTCATTCTGTTTGGGATATCAGGAGTTTGGGTTGTACGCCAATCTACTGGGGAGTCAAGAATGAGAATCTTCATTCTGTTGGGGATATCAGGATATTGGATTGTATGCCAATCTACTGGGGAGTCAAGAATGAGAATCTTCATTCTGTTGGGGATATCAGGAGTTTGGGTTGTATGCCAATCTACTGGGGAGTCAAGAATGAGAATCTTCATTCTGTTGGGGATATCAGGAGTTTGGGTTGTATGCCAATCTTCTGGGGAGTCAAGAATGAGAATCTTCATTCTGTTGGGGATATCAGGAGTTTGGGTTGTATGCCAATCTACTGGGGAGTCAAGAATGAGAATCTTCATTTTGTTGGGGATATCCGAAGTTTGGGTTGTATGCCAATCTACTGGGGAGTCAAGAATGAGAATCTTCATTCTGTTGGGGATATCAGGATTTTGGGTTGTATACCTATAAACTGGGGAGTCAAGAATGAGAATCTTCATTTTGTTGGGGATATCAGGAGTTTGGGTTGTATGCCAATCTACTGGGGAGTCAAGAATGAGAATCTTCATTCTGTTGGGGATATCAGGAGTTTGGGTTGTATGTCAATCTATTGGGGAGTCAAGAATGAGAATCTTCATTCTGATGGGGATATCAGGAGTTTGGGTTGTATGTCAATCTACTGGGGAGTCAAGAATGAGAATCTTCATTCTGTAGGGGATATCAGGAGTTTGGGTTGTATGCCAATCTACTGGGGAGTCAAGAATGAGAATCTTCATTCTGTTGGGGATATCAGGAGTTTGGGTTGTATGTCAATCTACTGGGGAGTCAAGAATGAGACTCTCCATTCAGTTGGGGATATCAGGAGTTTGAGGTGTATGCCAATCAACTGGGGAGTCAAGAATGAGAATCTTCATTCTGTTGGGGATATCAAGAGTTTGGGTTGTATGCCAATCTACTGGGGAGTCAAGATTGAGAATCTTCATTCTGTTGAGGATATCAGGAGTTTGGGTTGTATGCCAATCTACTGGGGAGTCAAGACTGAGAATCTTCATTATGTTGGGGATATCAGGTGTTTGGGTTGTATGCCAATCTACTGGGGAGTCAAGAATTAGAATCTTCATTCTGTTGGGGATATCAGGAGTTTGGGTTGTATGCCAATCTACTGGGGAGTCAAGATTGAGAATATTCATTCTGTTGGGGATATCAGGAGTTTGGGTTGTATGCCAATCTACTGGGGAGTCAAGAATGAGAATCTTCATTCTGTTGGGGATATTAGGAGTTTGGGTTGTATGACAATCTACTGGGGAGTCAAAAATGAGAATCTTCATTCTGTTGGGGATATCAGGAGTTTCGGATGTATGCCAATCTACTAGGGAGTCAAAAATGAGAATCTTCATTCTATTGGGGATATCAGGAGTTTGGGTTGTATGTCAATCTACTGGGGAGTCAAGAATGAGAATCTTCATTCAGTTGGGGATATTAGGAGTTTGGGTTGTATGCCAATCTACTGGGGAGTCAAGAATGAGAATCTTCATTCTGTTGGGGATATCAGGATTTTGGGTTGTATGCCAATCTACTGGGGAGTCAAGATTGAGAATCTTCATTCTGTTGAGGATATCAGGAGTTTGGGTTGTATGCCAATCTACTGGGGAGTCAAGAATGAGAATCTTCATTCTGTTGGGGATATCAGGAGTTTGGGTTGTATGCCAATCTACTGGGGAGTCAAGAATGAGAATCTTCATTCTATTGGGGATATCAGGAGTTTGGGTTGTATGCCAATCTACTGGGGAGTCAAGATTGACAATCTTCATTCTGTTGGGGATATCAGGAGTTTGGGTTGTATTCCAATCTACTAGGGAGTCAAGAATGAGAATCTTCATTCTGTTGGGGATATCAGGAGTTTGGGTTGTATGCTAATCTACTGGGGAGTCAAGATTAAGAATCTTCATTCTGTTGGGGATATCAGGAGTTTGGGTTGTATGCCAATCTACTGGGGAGTCAAGAATGAGAATCTTCATTCTGTTGGAGATATCAGGAGTTTGGGTTGTATGCCAATCTACTGGGGAGTCAAGAATGAGAATCTTCATTTTGTTGGGGATATCCGAAGTTTGGGTTGTATGCCAATCTACTGGGGAGTCAAGAATGAGAATCTTCATTCTGTTGGGGATATCAGGATTTTGGGTTGTATACCTATAAACTGGGGAGTCAAGAATGAGAATCTTCATTTTGTTGGGGATATCAGGAGTTTGGGTTGTATGCCAATCTACTGGGGAGTCAAGAATGAGAATCTTCATTCTGTTGGGGATATCAGGAGTTTTGGTTGTATGTCAATCTACTGGGGAGTCAAGAATGAGAATCTTCATTCTGTTGGGGATATCAGGAGTTTGGGTTGTATGTCAATCTACTGGGGAGTCAAGAATGAGAATCTTCATTCTGTAGGGGATATCAGGAGTTTGGGTTGTATGCCAATCTACTGGGGAGTCAAGAATGAGAATATTCATTCTGTTGGGGATATCAGGAGTTTGGGTTGTTTGTCAATCTACTGGGGAGTCAAGAATGAGAGTCTCCATTCAGTTGGGGATATCAGGAGTTTGGGTTGTATGCCAATCAACTGGGGAGTCAAGAATGAGAATCTTCATTCTGTTGGGGATATCAAGAGTTTGGGTTGTATGCCAATCTACTGGGGAGTCAAGATTGAGAATCTTCATTCTGTTGAGGATATCAGGAGTTTGGGTTGTATGCCAATCTACTGGGGAGTCAAGACTGAGAATCTTCATTATGTTGGGGATATCAGTTGTTTGGGTTGTATGCCAATCTACTGGGGAGTCAAGAATTAGAATCTTCATTCTGTTGGGGATATCAGGAGTTTGGGTTGTATGCCAATCTACTGGGGAGTCAAGATTGAGAATCTTCATTCTGTTGGGGATATCAGGAGTTTGGGTTGTATGCCAATCTACTGGGGAGTCAAGAATGAGAATCTTCATTCTGTTGGGGATATTAGGAGTTTGGGTTGTATGCCAATCTACTGGGGAGTCAAAATGAGAATCTTCATTCTGTTGGGGATATCAGGAGTTTCGGTTGTATGCCAATCTACTAGGGAGTCAAAAATGAGAATCTTCATTCTATTGGGGATACCAGGAGTTTGGGTTGTATGTCAATCTACTGGGGAGTCAAGAATGAGAATCTTCATTCAGTTGGGGATATCAGGAGTTTGGGTTGTATGCCAATCTACTGGGGAGTCAAGAATGAGAATCTTCATTCTGTTGGGGATATCAGGAGTTTGGGTTGTATGCCAATCTACTGGGGAGTCAAGATTGAGAATCTTAATTCTGTTGAGAATATCAGGAGTTTGGGTTGTATGCCAATCTACTGGGGAGTCAAGAATGAGAATCTTCATTCTGTTGGGGATATCAGGAGTTTGGGTTATATGCCAATCTACTGGGGAGTCAAGAATGAGAATCTTCATTCTATTGGGGATATCAGGAGTTTGGGTTGTATGCCAATCTACTGGGGAGTCAAGATTTAGAATCTTCATTCTGTTGGGGATATCAGGAGTTTGGGTTGTATGCCAATCTAATGGGGAGTCAAGAATGAGAATCTTCATTCTGTTGGGGATATTACGAGTTTGGGTTGTATGCCAATCTACTGGGGAGTCAAGAATGAGAATCTTCATTTTGTTTGGGATATCAGGAGTTTGGGTTGTATGCTAATCTACTGGGGAGTCAAGATTAAGAATCTTCATTCTGTTGGGGATATCAGGAGTTTGGTTTGTATGCCAATCTATTGGGGAGTCAAGAATGAGAATCTTCATTTTGTTGGGGATATCAGGAGTTTGGTTTGTATTTCAATCTACTGGGGAGTCAAGAATGAGAATCTTCATTCTATTGGGGATATCAGGAGTTTGGGTTGTATGCCAATCTACTGGGGAGTCAAGAATGAGAATCTTCATTCTGTTTGGGATATCAGGAGTTTGGGTTGTATGCCAATCTACTGGGGAGTCAAGAATGAGAATCTTCATTCTGTTGGGGATATCAGGAGTTTGGGTTGTATGCCAATCTACTGGGGAGTCAAGAATGAGAATCTTCATTCTATTGGGGATATCAGGAGTTTGGGTTGTATGCCAATCTACTGGGGAGTCAAGATTGACAATCTTGATTCTGTTGGGGATATCAGGAGTTTGGGTTGTATTCCAATCTACTAGGGAGTCAAGAATGAGAATCTTCATTCTGTTGGGGATATCAGGAGTTTGGGTTGTATGCTAATCTACTGGGGAGTCAAGATTAAGAATCTTCATTCTGTTGGGGATATCAGGAGTTTGGTTTGTATGCCAATCTATTGGGGAGTCAAGAATGAGAATCTTCATTTTGTTGGGGATATCAGGAGTTTGGTTTGTATTTCAATCTACTGGGGAGTCAAGAATGAGAATCTTCATTCTATTGGGGATATCAGGAGTTTGGGTTGTATGCCAATCTACTGGGGAGTCAAGAATGAGAATCTTCATTCTGTTTGGGATATCAATAGTTTGGGTTGTATGCCAATCTACTGGGGAGTCAAGAATGAGAATCTTCATTCTGTTGGGGATATCAGGAGTTTGGATTGTATGCCAATCTTTTGGGGAGTCAAGAATGAGAATCTTCATTATGTTGGGGATATCAGGAGTTTGGGTTGTATTCTAATCTACTGGGGAGTCAAGAATGAGAATCTTCATTCTGTTGGGGATATCAGGAGTTTGGGTTGTATGCCAATCTACTGGGGAGTCAAGAATGAGAATCTTCATTCTGTTGGGGATATCAAGAGTTTAGGTTGTATGCCAATCTATTGGGGAGTCAAGAATGAAAATCTTCATTCTGTTGGGGATATCAGGATTTTGGGTTGTATGCCTATAAACTGGGGAGTCAAGAATGAGAATCTTCATTCTGTTGGGGATGTCAGGATTTTGGGTTGTATGCCAATCTACTGGGGAGTCAAGAATGAGAATCTTCATTCTGTTGGGGATATCAGGAGTTTGGGTTGTATGTCAATCTACTGGGGAGTCAAAAATGAGAATCTTCATTCTGTAGGGGATATCAGGAGTTTGGGTTGTATGCCAATCTACTGGGGAGTGAAGAATGAGAATCTTCATTCTGTTGGGGATATCAGGAGTTTGGGTTGTATGTCAATCTACTGGGGAGTCAAGAATGAGAGTCTCCATTCAGTTGGGGATATCAGGAGTTTGGGTTGTATGCCAATCTACTGGGGAGTCAAGAATGAGAATCTTCATTTTGTTGGGGATATCAAGAGTTTGAGTTGTATGCCAATCTACTGGGGAGTCAAGATTGAGAATCTTCATTCTGTTGGGGATATCAGGAGTTTGGGTTGTATGTCAATCTACTGGGGAGTCAAGAATGAGAATCTTCATTCAGTTGGGGATATCAGGAGTTTGGGTTGTATGTCAATCTACTGGGGAGTCAAGAATGAGAATCTTCATTTTCTTGGGGATATCAGGAGTTTGGGTTGTATGCCAATCTACTGGGGAGTCAAGATTGAGAATCTTCATTCTGTTGAGGATATCAGGAGTTTGGGTTGTATGCCAATCTACTGGGGAGTCAAGAATGAGAACCTTCATTCTGTTGGGGATATCAGGAGTTT
Source organism: Vicia faba (assembly GCA_948472305.1). Taxonomy (NCBI): domain Eukaryota; kingdom Viridiplantae; phylum Streptophyta; class Magnoliopsida; order Fabales; family Fabaceae; genus Vicia; species Vicia faba. Next base: position 908,402,050 of record OX451740.1, read on the forward strand.
GGGTTGTATGCCAATCTACTGGGGAGTCAAGAATGAGAATCTTCATTCTATTGGGGATATCAGGAGTTTGGTTTGTATGCCAATCTACTGGGGAGTCAAGATTGACAATCTTCATTCTGTTGGGGATATCGGGAGTTTGGGTTGTATTCCAATCTACTAGGGAGTCAAGAATGAGAATCTTCATTCTGTTGGGGATATCAGGAGTTTGGGTTGTATGCCAATCTACTGGGGAGTCAAGAATGAGAATCTTCATTCTGTTGGGGATATCAAGAGTTTAGGTTGTATGCCAATCTATTGGGGAGTCAAGAATGAAAATCTTCATTCTGTTGGGGATATCAGGATTTTGGGTTGTATGCCTATAAACTGGGGAGTCAAGAATGAGAATCTTCATTCTGTTGGGGATGTCAGGATTTTGGGTTGTATGCCAATGTACTGGGGAGTCAAGAATGAGAATCTTCATTCTGTTGGGGATATCAGGAGTTTGGGTTGTATGTCAATCTACTGGGGAGTCAAAAATGAGAATCTTCATTCTGTAGGGGATATCAGGAGTTTGGGTTGTATGCCAATCTACTGGGGAGTGAAGAATGAGAATCTTCATTCTGTTGGGGATATCAGGAGTTTGGGTTGTATGTCAATCTACTGGGGAGTCAAGAATGAGAGTCTCCATTCAGTTGGGGATATCAGGAGTTTGGGTTGTATGCCAATCTACTGGGGAGTCAAGAATGAGAATCTTCATTTTGTTGGGGATATCAAGAGTTTGAGTTGTATGCCAATCTACTGGGGAGTCAAGATTGAGAATCTTCATTCTGTTGGGGATATCAGGAGTTTGGGTTGTATGTCAATCTACTGGGGAGTCAAGAATGAGAATCTTCATTCAGTTGGGGATATCAGGAGTTTGGGTTGTATGTCAATCTACTGGGGAGTCAAGAATGAGAATCTTCATTTTCTTGGGGATATCAGGAGTTTGGGTTGTATGCCAATCTACTGGGGAGTCAAGATTGAGAATCTTCATTCTGTTGAGGATATCAGGAGTTTGGGTTGTATGCCAATCTACTGGGGAGTCAAGAATGAGAACCTTCATTCTGTTGGGGATATCAGGAGTTTGGGTTGTATGCCAATCTACTGGGGAGTCAAGAATGAGAATCTTCATTCTATTGGGGATATCAGGAGTTTGGTTTGTATGCCAATCTACTGGGGAGTCAAGATTGACAATCTTCATTCTGTTGGGGATATCGGGAGTTTGGGTTGTATTCCAATCTACTAGGGAGTCAAGAATGAGAATCTTCATTCTGTTGGGGATATCAGGAGTTTGGGTTGTATGCTAATCTACTGGGGAGTCAAGATTGAGAATCTTCATTCTGTTGGGGATATCAGGAGTTTGGTTGGTATGCCAATCTATTGGGGAGTCAAGAATGAGAATCTTCATTTTGTTGGGGATATCAGGAGTTTGGTTTGTATTTCAATCTACTGGGGAGTCAAGAATGAGAATCTTCATTCTTTTGGGGATATCAGGAGTTTGGGTTGTATGCCAATCTACTGGGGAGTCAAGAATGAGAATCTTCATTCTGTTTGGGATATCAGGAGTTTGGGTTGTATGCCAATCTACTGGGGAGTCAAGAATGAGAATCTTCATTCTGTTGGGGATATCAGGAGTTTGGATTGTATGCCAATCTTTTGGGGAGTCAAGAATGGGAATCTTCATTATGTTGGGGATATCAGGAGTTTGGGTTGTATTCTAATCTACTGGGGAGTCAAGAATGAGAATCTTCATTCTGTTGGGGATATCAGGAGTTTGGGTTGTATGTCAATCTACCGGGGAGTCAAGAATGAGAGTCTCCATTCAGTTAGGGATATCAGGAGTTTGGGTTGTATGCCAATCTACTGGGGAGTCAAGAATGAGAATCTTCATTCCGTTGGGGATATCAAGAGTTTGGGTTGTATGCCAATCTACTGGGGAGTCAAGATTGAGAATCTTCATTCTGTTGAGGATATCAGGAGTTTGGGTTGTATGCCAATCTACTGGGGAGTCAAGACTGAGAATCTTCATTATGTTGGGGATATCAGGTGTTTGGGTTGTATGCCAATCTACTGGGGAGTCAAGAATTAGAATCTTCATTCTGTTGGGGATATCAGGAGTTTGGGTTGTATGCCAATCTACTGGGGAGTCAAGATTTAGAATCTTCATTCTGTTGGGGATATCAGGAGTTTGGGTTGTATGCCAATCTAATGGGGAGTCAAGAATGAGAATCTTCATTCTGTTGGGGATATTACGAGTTTGGGTTGTATGCCAATCTACTGGGGAGTCAAGAATGAGAATCTTCATTTTGTTTGGGATATCAGGAGTTTAGGTTGTATGCCAATCTACTAGGGAGTCAAGAATGAGAATCTTCATTCTGTTGGGGATAATCGGAGTTTGGGTTGTATGCCAATCTACTGGGGAGTCAAGAATGAGAATCTTCATTCTGTTGGGGATATTAGGAGTTTGGGTTGTATGCCAATCTACTGGGGAGTCAAGAATGAGAATCTTCATTCTGTTGGGGATATCAAGAGTTTGGGTTGTATGCCAATCTATTGGGGAGTCAAGAATGAAAATCTTCATTCTGTTGGGGATATCAGGATTTTGGGTTGTATGCCTATAAACTGAGGAGTCAAGAATGAGAATCTTCATTCTGTTGGGGATGTCAGGATTTTGGGTTGTATGCCAATCTACTGGGGAGTCAAGAATGAGAATCTTCATTCTGTTGGGGATATCAGGAGTTTGGGTTGTATGTCAATCTACTGGGGAGTCAAGAATGAGAATCTTCATTCTGTAAGGGATATCAGGAGTTTGGGTTGTATGCCAATCTACTGGGGAGTCAAGAATGAGAATCTTCATTCTGTTGGGGATATCAGGAGTTTGGGTTGTATGTCAATCTACCGGGGAGTCAAGAATGAGAGTCTCCATTCAGTTGGGGATATCAGGAGTTTGGGTTGTATGCCAATCTACTGGGGAGTCAAGAATGAGAATCTTCATTCTGTTGGGGATATCAAGAGTTTGGGTTGTATGCCAATCTACTGGGGAGTCAAGATTGAGAATCTTCATTCTGTTGAGGATATAAGGAGTTTGGGTTGTATGCCAATCTACTGGGGAGTCAAGACTGAGAATCTTCATTATGTTGGGGATATCAGGTGTTTGGGTTGTATGCAAATCTACTGGGGAGTCAAGAATTAGAATCTTCATTCTGTTGGGGATATCAGGAGTTTGGGTTGTATGCCAATCTACTGGGGAGTCAAGATTTAGAATCTTCATTCTGTTGGGGATATCAGGAGTTTGGGTTGTATGCCAATCTAATGGGGAGTCAAGAATGAGAATCTTCATTCTGTTGGGGATATTACGAGTTTGGGTTGTATGCCAATCTACTGGGGAGTCAAGAATGAGAATCTTCATTTTGTTTGGGATATCAGGAGTTTGGGTTGTATGCCAATCTACTAGGGAGTCAAGAATGAGAATCTTCATTCTGTTGGGGATAATCGGAGTTTGGGTTGTATGCCAATCTACTGGGGAGTCAAGAATGAGAATCTTCATTCTGTTGGGGATATTAGGAGTTTGGGTTGTATGCCAATCTACTGGGGAGTCAAGAATGAGAATCTTCATTCTGTTGGGGATATCAAGAGTTTGGGTTGTATGCCAATCTATTGGGGAGTCAAGAATGAAAATCTTCATTCTGTTGGGGATATCAGGATTTTGGGTTGTATGCCTATAAACTGGGGAGTCAAGAATGAGAATCTTCATTCTGTTGGGGATGTCAGGATTTTGGGTTGTATGCCAATCTACTGGGGAGTCAAGAATGAGAATCTTCATTCTGTTGGGGATATCAGGAGTTTGGGTTGTATGTCAATCTACTGGGGAGTCAAGAATGAGAATCTTATTTCTGTAGGGGATATCGGGAGTTTGGGTTGTATGCCAATCTACTGGGGAGTCAAGAATGAGAATCTTCATTCTGTTGGGGATATCAGGAGTTTGGGTTGTATGTCAATCTATTGTGGAGTCAAGAATGAGAGTCTCCATTCAGTTGGGGATATCAGGAGTTTGGGTTGTATGCCAATCTACTGGGGAGTCAAGATTGAGAATCTTCATTCTGTTGAGGATATAAGGAGTTTGGGTTGTATGCCAATCTACTGGGGAGTCAAGACTGAGAATCTTCATTATGTTGGGGATATCAGGTGTTTGGGTTGTATGCCAATCTACTGGGGAGTCAAGAATTAGAATCTTCATTCTGTTGGGGATATCAGGAGTTTGGGTTGTATGACAATCTACTGGGGAGTCAAGATTGAGAATCTTCATTCTGTTGGGGATATCATGAGTTTGGGTTGTATGCCAATCTACTGGGGAGTCAAGAATGAGAATCTTCACTCTGTTGGGGATATTAGGAGTTTGGGTTGTATGCCAATCTACTGGGGAGTCAAGAATGAGAATCTTCATTCTGTTGGGGATATCAGGAGTTTGGGTTGTATGCCAATCTACTAGGGAGTCAAGAATGAGAATCTTTATTCTGTTGGGGATAATCGGAGTTTGGGTTGTATGCCAATCTACTGGGGAGTCAAGAATGAGAATCTTCATTCTGTAGGGGATATTAGGAGTTTGGGTTGTATGCCAATCTACTAGGGAGTCAAGAATGAGAATCTTCATTCTGTTGGGGATATCAAGAGTTTGGGTTGTATGCCAATCTACTGGGGAGTCAAGAATGAAAATCTTCATTCTGTTGGGGATATCAGGATTTTGGGTTGTATGCCTATAAACTGGGGAGTCAAGAATGAGAATCTTCATTCTGTAGGGGATATCAGGAGTTTGGGTTGTATGCCAATCTACTGGGGAGTCAAGAATGAGAATCTTCATTCTGTTGGGGATATCAGGAGTTTGGGTTGTATGTCAATCTACTGGGGAGTCAAGAATGAGAGTCTCCATTCAGTTGGGGATATCAGGAGTTTGGGTTGTATGCCAATCTACTGGGGAGTCAAGAATGAGAATCTTCATTCTGTTGGGGATATCAAGAGTTTGGGTTGTATGCCAATCTACTGGGGAGTCAAGATTGAGAATCTTCATTCTGTATAGGATATAAGGAGTTTGGGTTGTATGCCAATCTACTGGGGAGTCAAGACTGAGAATCTTCATTTTGTTAGGGATATCAGGAGTTTGGGTTGTATGCCAATCTACTAGGGAGTCAAGAATGAGAATCTTCATTCTGTTGGGGATAATCGGAGTTTGGGTTGTATGCCAATCTACTGGGGAGTCAAGAATGAGAATCTTCATTCTGTTGGGGATATTAGGAGTTTGGGTTGTATGCCAATCTACTGGGGAGTCAAGAATGAGAATCTTCATTCTGTTAGGGATATCAAGAGTTTGGGTTGTATGCCAATCTATTGGGGAGTCAAGAATGAAAATCTTCATTCTGTTGGGGATATCAGGATTTTGGGTTGTATGCCTATAAACTGGGGAGTCAAGAATGAGAATGTTCATTCTGTTGGGGATGTCAGGATTTTGGGTTGTATGTCAATCTACTGGGGAGTCAAGAATGAGAATCTTCATTCTGTTGGGGATATCAGGAGTTTGGGTTGTACTTCAATCTACTGGGGAGTCAAGAATGAGAATCTTATTTCTGTAGGGGATATCAGTAGTTTGGGTTGTATGCCAATCTACTGGGGAGTCAAGAATGAGAATCTTCATTCTGTTGGGGATATCAGGAGTTTGGGTTGTATGTCAATCTACTGGGGAGTCAATAATGAGAGTCTCCATTCAGTTGGGGATATCTGGAGTTTGGGTTGTATGCCAATCTACTGGGGAGTCAAGATTGAGAATCTTCATTCTGTTGAGGATATAAGGAGTTTGGGTTGTATGCCAATCTACTGGGGAGTCAAGACTAAGAATCTTCATTATGTTGGGGATATCAGGTGTTTGGGTTGTATGCCAATCTACTGGGGAGTCAAGAATTAGAATCTTCATTCTGTTGGGGATATCAGGAGTTTGGGTTGTATGCCAATCTACTGGGAAGTCAAGATTTAGAATCTTCATTCTGTTGGGGATATCAGGAGTTTGGGTGGTATGCCAATCTACTGGGGAGTCAAGAATGAGAATCTTCATTCTGTTGGGGATATTAGGAGTTTGGGTTGTATGCCAATCTACTGCGGAGTCAAGAATGAGAATCTTCATTCTGTTGGGAATATCAGGAGTTTGGGTTGTATGCCAATCTACTAGGGAGTCAAGAATGAGAATCTTCATTCTGTTGGGGATAATCGGAGTTTGGGTTGTATGCCAATCTACTGGGGAGTCAAGAATGAGAATCTTCATTTTGTAGGGGATATTAAGAGTTTGGGTTGTATGCCAATCTACTGGGGAGTCAAGAATGAGAACCTTCATTCTGTTGGGGATATCAAGAGTTTGGGTTGTATGCCAATCTACTGGGGAGTCAAGAATGAAAATCTTCATTCTGTTGGGGATATCAGGATTTTGGGTTGTATGCCTATAAACTGGGGAGTCAAGAATGAGAATCTTCATTCTGTAGGGGATATCTGGAGTTTGGGTTGTATGCCAATCTACTGGGGAGTCAAGAATGAGAATTTTCATTCTGTTGGGGATATCAGGAGTTTGGGTTGTATGTCAATCTACTGGGGAGTCAAGAATGAGAATCTTTTTCTTTAGGGGATATCAGGAGTTTGGGTTGTATGCCAATCTACTGGGGAGTCAAGAATGAGAATCTTCATTCTGTTGGGGATATCAGGAGTTTGGGTTGTATGTCAATCTACTGGGGAGTCAAGAATGAGAGTCTCCATTCAGTTGGGGATATCAGGAGTTTGGGTTGTATGCCAATCTACTGGGGAGTCAAGATTGAGAATCTTCATTCTGTTGAGGATATAAGGAGTTTGGGTTGTATGCCAATCTACTGGGGAGTCAAGACTGAGAATCTTCATTATGTTGGGGATATCAGGTGTTTGGGTTGTATGCCAATCTACTGGGGAGTCAAGAATTAGAATCTTCATTCTGTTGGGGATATCAGGAGTTTGGGTTGTATGCCAATCTACTGGGGAGTCAAGATTGAGAATCTTCATTCTGTTGGGGATATCAGGAGTTTGGGTTGTATGCCAATCTACTGGGGAGTCAACAATGAGAATCTTCACTCTGTTGGGGATATTAGGAGTTTGGGTTGTATGCCAATCTACTGGGGAGTCAAGAATGAGAATCTTCATTCTGTTGGGGATATCAGGAGTTTCGGTTGTATGCCAATCTACTAGGGAGTCAAGAATGAGAATCTTTATTCTATTGGGGATAATCGGAGTTTGGGTTGTATGCCAATCTACTGGGGAGTAAAGAATGAGAATCTTCATTCTGTAGGGGATATTAGGAGTTTGGGTTGTATGCCAATCTACTGGGGAGTCAAGAATGAGAATCTTCATTCTGTTGGGGATATCAAGAGTTTGGGTTGTATACCAATCTACTGGGGAGTCAAGAATGAAAATCTTCATTCTGTTGGGGATATCAGGATTTTGGGTTGTATGCCTATAAACTGGGGAGTCAAGAATGAGAATCTTCATTCTGTAGGGGATATCAGGAGTTTGGGTTGTATGCCAATCTACTGGGGAGTCAAGAATGAGAATCTTCATTCTGTTGGGGATATCAGGAGTTTGGGTTGTATGTCAATCTACTGGGGAGTCAAGAATGAGAGTCTCCATTTAGTTGGGGATATCAGAAGTTTGGGTTGTATGCCAATCTACTGGGGAGTCAAGAATGAGAATCTTCATTCTGTTGGGGATATCAAGAGTTTGGGTTGTATGCCAATCTACTGGGGAGTCAAGATTGAGAATCTTCATTCTGTATAGGATATAAGGAGTTTGGGTTGTATGCCAATCTACTGGGGAGTCAAGACTGAGAATCTTCATTATGTTAGGGATATCAGGTGTTTGGGTTGTATGCCAATCTACTGGGGAGTCAAGAATTAGAATCTTCATTCTGTTTGGGATATCAGGAGTTTGGGTTGTATGCCAATCTACTGGGGAGTCAAGATTGAGAATCTTCATTCTGTTGGGGATATCAGGAGTTTGGGTTGTATGCCAATCTACTGGGGAGTCAAGAATGAGAATCTTCATTCTGTTGGGGATATTAGGAGTTTGGGGTGTATGCCAATCTACTGGGGAGTCAAGAATGAGAATCTTCATTTTGTTAGGGATATCAGGAGTTTGGGTTGTATGCCAATCTACTAGGGAGTCAAGAATGAGAATCTTCATTCTGTTGGGGATAATCGGAGTTTGGGTTGTATGCCAATCTACTGAGGAGTCAAGAATGAGAATCTTCATTCTGTTGGGGATATTAGGAGTTTGGGTTGTATGCCAATCTACTGGGGAGTCAAGAATGAGAATCTTCATTCTGTTAGGGATATCAAGAGTTTGGGTTGTATGCCAATCTATTGGGGAGTCAAGAATGAAAATCTTCATTCTGTTGGGGATATCAGGATTTTGGGTTGTATGCCTATAAACTGGGGAGTCAAGAATGAGAATGTTCATTCTGTTGGGGATGTCAGGATTTTGGGTTGTATGTCAATCTACGGGGGAGTCAAGAATGAGAATCTTCATTCTGTTGGGGATATCAGGAGTTTGGGTTGTACTTCAATCTACTGGGGAGTCAAGAATGAGAATCTTATTTCTGTAGGGGATATCAGTAGTTTGGGTTGTATGCCAATCTACTGGGGAGTCAAGAATGAGAATCTTCATTCTGTTGGGGATATCAGGAGTTTGGGTTGTATGTCAATCTACTGGGGAGTCAATAATGAGAGTCTCCATTCAGTTGGGGATATCTGGAGTTTGGGTTGTATGCCAATCTACTGGGGAGTCAAGATTGAGAATCTTCATTCTGTTGAGGATATAAGGAGTTTGGGTTGTATGCCAATCTACTGGGGAGTCAAGACTAAGAATCTTCATTATGTTGGGGATATCAGGTGTTTGGGTTGTATGCCAATCTACTGGGGAGTCAAGAATTAGAATCTTCATTCTGTTGGGGATATCAGGAGTTTGGGTTGTATGCCAATCTACTGGGAAGTCAAGATTTAGAATCTTCATTCTGTTGGGGATATCAGGAGTTTGGGTTGTATGCCAATCTACTGGGGAGTCAAGAATGAGAATCTTCATTCTGTTGGGGATATTAGGAGTTTGGGTTGTATGCCAATCTACTGCAGAGTCAAGAATGAGAATCTTCATTCTGTTGGGAATATCAGGAGTTTGGGTTGTATGCCAATCTACTAGGGAGTCAAGAATGAGAATCTTCATTCTGTTGGGGATAATCGGAGTTTGGGTTGTATGCCAATCTACTGGGGAGTCAAGAATGAGAATCTTCATTTTGTAGGGGATATTAAGAGTTTGGGTTGTATGCCAATCTACTGGGGAGTCAAGAATGAGAACCTTCATTCTGTTGGGGATATCAAGAGTTTGGGTTGTATGCCAATCTACTGGGGAGTCAAGAATGAAAATCTTCATTCTGTTGGGGATATCAGGATTTTGGGTTGTATGCCTATAAACTGGGGAGTCAAGAATGAGAATCTTCATTCTGTAGGGGATATCTGGAGTTTGGGTTGTATGCCAATCTACTGGGGAGTCAAGAATGAGAATTTTCATTCTGTTGGGGATATCAGGAGTTTGGGTTGTATGTCAATCTACTGGGGAGTCAAGAATGAGAATCTTTTTCTTTAGGGGATATCAGGAGTTTGGGTTGTATGCCAATCTACTGGGGAGTCAAGAATGAGAATCTTCATTCTGTTGGGGATATCAGGAGTTTGGGTTGTATGTCAATCTACTGGGGAGTCAAGAATGAGAGTCTCCATTCAGTTGGGGATATCAGGAGTTTGGGTTGTATGCCAATCTACTGGGGAGTCAAGATTGAGAATCTTCATTCTGTTGAGGATATAAGGAGTTTGGGTTGTATGCCAATCTACTGGGGAGTCAAGACTGAGAATCTTCATTATGTTGGGGATATCAGGTGTTTGGGTTGTATGCCAATCTACTGGGGAGTCAAGAATTAGAATCTTCATTCTGTTGGGGATATCAGGAGTTTGGGTTGTATGCCAATCTACTGGGGAGTCAAGATTGAGAATCTTCATTCTGTTGTGGATATCAGGAGTTTGGGTTGTATGCCAATCTACTGGGGAGTCAAGAATGAGAATCTTCACTCTGTTGGGGATATTAGGAGTTTGGGTTGTATGCCAATCTACTGGGGAGTCAAGAATGAGAATCTTCATTCTGTTGGGGATATCAGGAGTTTCGGTTGTATGCCAATCTACTAGGGAGTCAAGAATGAGAATCTTTATTCTATTGGGGATAATCGGAGTTTGGGTTGTATGCCAATCTACTGGGGAGTAAAGAATGAGAATCTTCATTCTGTAGGGGATATTAGGAGTTTGGGTTGTATGCCAATCTACTGGGGAGTCAAGAATGAGAATCTTCATTCTGTTGGGGATATCAAGAGTTTGGGTTGTATGCCAATCTACTGGGGAGTCAAGAATGAAAATCTTCATTCTGTTGGGGATATCAGGATTTTGGGTTGTATGCCTATAAACTGGGGAGTCAAGAATGAGAATCTTCATTCTGTAGGGGATATCAGGAGTTTGGGTTGTATGCCAATCTACTGGGGAGTCAAGAATGAGAATCTTCATTCTGTTGGGGATATCAGGAGTTTGGGTTGTATGTCAATCTACTGGGGAGTCAAGAATGAGAGTCTCCATTTAGTTGGGGATATCAGAAGTTTGGGTTGTATGCAAATCTACTGGGGAGTCAAGAATGAGAATCTTCATTCTGTTGGGGATATCAAGAGTTTGGGTTGTATGCCAATCTACTGGGGAGTCAAGATTGAGAATCTTCATTCTGTATAGGATATAAGGAGTTTGGGTTGTATGCCAATCTACTGGGGAGTCAAGACTGAGAATCTTCATTATGTTAGGGATATCAGGTGTTTGGGTTGTATGCCAATCTACTGGGGAGTCAAGAATTAGAATCTTCATTCTGTTTGGGATATCAGGAGTTTGGGTTGTATGCCAATCTACTGGGGAGTCAAGATTGAGAATCTTCATTCTGTTGGGGATATCAGGAGTTTGGGTTGTATGCCAATCTACTGGGGAGTCAAGAATGAGAATCTTCATTCTGTTGGGGATATTAGGAGTTTGGGGTGTATGCCAATCTACTGGGGAGTCAAGAATGAGAATCTTCATTTTGTTAGGGATATCAGGAGTTTGGGTTGTATGCCAATCTACTAGGGAGTCAAGAATGAGAATCTTCATTCTGTTGGGGATAATCGGAGTTTGGGTTGTATGCCAATCTACTGGGGAGTCAAGAATGAGAATCTTCATTCTGTTGGGGATATTAGGAGTTTGGGTTGTATGCCAATCTACTGGGGAGTCAAGAATGAGAATCTTCATTCTGTTGGGGATATCAAGAGTTTGGGTTGTATGCCAATCTATTGGGGAGTCAAGAATGAAAATCTTCATTCTGTTGGGGATATCAGGATTTTGGGTTGTATGCCTATAAACTGGGGAGTCAAGAATGAGAATCTTCATTCTGTTGGGGATGTCAGGATTTTGGGTTGTATGTCAATCTACTGGGGAGTCAAGAATGAGAATCTTCAATCTGTTGGGGATATCAGGAGTTTGGGTTGTACTTCAATCTACTGGGGAGTCAAGAATGAGAATCTTATTTCTGTAGGGGATATCAGTAGTTTGGGTTGTATGCCAATCTACTGGGGAGTCAAGAATGAGAATCTTCATTCTGTTGGGGATATCAGGAGTTTGGGTTGTATGTCAATCTACTGGGGTGTCAAGAATGAGAGTCTCCATTCAGTTGGGGATATCAGGAGTTTGGGTTGTATGCCAATCTACTGGGGAGTCAAGATTGAGAATCTTCATTCTGTTGAGGATATAAGGAGTTTGGGTTGTATTCCAATCTACTGAGGAGTCAAGACTAAGAATCTTCATTATGTTGGGGATATCAGGTGTTTGGGTTGTATGCCAATCTACTGGGGAGTCAAGAATTAGAATCTTCATTCTGTTGGGGATATCAGGAGTTTGGGTTGTATGCCAATCTACTGGGGAGTCAAGATTTAGAATCTTCATTCTGTTGGGGATATCAGAAGTTTGGGTTGTATGCCAATCTACTGGGGAGTCAAGAATGAGAATCTTCATTCTGTTGGGGATATTAGGAGTTTGGGGTGTATGCCAATCTACTGGGGAGTCAAGAATGAGAATCTTCATTTTGTTAGGGATATCAGGAGTTTGGGTTGTATGCCAATCTACTAGGGAGTCAAGAATGAGAATCTTCATTCTGTTGGGGATAATCGGAGTTTGGGTTGTATGCCAATCTACTGGGGAGTCAAGAATGAGAATCTTCATTCTGTTGGGGATATTAGGAGTTTGGGTTGTATGCCAATCTACTGGGGAGTCAAGAATGAGAATCTTCATTCTGTTGGGGATATCAAGAGTTTGGGTTGTATGCCAATCTATTGGGGAGTCAAGAATGAAAATCTTCATTCTGTTGGGGATATCAGGATTTTGGGTTGTATGCCTATAAACTGGGGAGTCAAGAATGAGAATCTTCATTCTGTTGGTAATGTCAGGATTTTGGGTTGTATGTCAATCTACTGGGGAGTCAAGAATGAGAATCTTCATTCTGTTGGGGATATCAGGAGTTTGGGTTGTACTTCAATCTACTGGGGAGTCAAGAATGAGAATCTTATTTCTGTAGGGGATATCAGTAGTTTGGGTTGTATGCCAATCTACTGGGGAGTCAAGAATGAGAATCTTCATTCTGTTGGGGATATCAGGAGTTTGGGTTGTATGTCAATCTACTGGGGAGTCAAGAATGAGAGTCTCCATTCAGTTGGGGATATCAGGAGTTTGGGTTGTATGCCAATCTACTGGGGAGTCAAGATTGAGAATCTTCATTCTGTTGAGGATATAAGGAGTTTGGGTTGTATGCCAATCTACTGGGGAGTCAAGACTAAGAATCTTCATTATGTTGGGGATATCAGGTGTTTGGGTTGTATGCCAATCTACTGGGGAGTCAAGAATTAGAATCTTCATTCTGTTGTGGATATTAGGAGTTTGGGTTGTATGCCAATCTACTGGGGAGTCAAGATTTAGAATCTTCATTCTGTTGGGGATATCAGGAGTTTGGGTTGTATGCCAATCTACTGGGGAGTCAAGAATGAGAATCTTCATTCTGTTGGGGATATTAGGAGTTTGGGTTGTATGCCAATCTACTGCGGAGTCAAGAATGAGAATCTTCATTCTGTTGGGAATATCAGGAGTTTGGGTTGTATGCCAATCTACTAGGGAGTCAAGAATGAGAATCTTCATTCTGTTGGGGATAATCGGAGTTTGGGTTGTATGCCAATCTACTGGGGAGTCAAGAATGAGAATCTTCATTCTGTTGGGGATATTAGGAGTTTGGGTTGTATGCCAATCTACTGGGGAGTCAAGAATGAGAATCTTCATTCTGTTGGGATATCAGGAGTTTGGGTTGTATGTCAATCTACTGGGGAGTCAAGAATGAGAATCTTCATTCTGTTGGGGATATCAGAAGTTTGGGTTGTATGTCAATCTACTGGGGAGTCAAGAATGAGAATCTTCATTCAGTTGGGGATATCAGGAGTTTGGGTTGTATGCCAATCTACTGGGGAGTCAAGATTCTCATTCTGTTGGGAGTCAAGATTGAGAATCTTCATTCTGTTGGGGATATCAGGAGATTGGGTTGTATGTCAATCTTCTGGGGAGTCAAGAATGAGAATCTTCATTCTGTTGTAGATATTAGGAGTTTGGGTTGTATGCCAATCTACTGGGGAGTCAAGAATGAAAATCTTCATTCTGTTGGGGATATCAGGAGTTTGGGTTGTATGCCAATCTACTGGGGAGTCAAGAATGAGAATCTTCATTCTGTTGGGGATATCAGGAGTTTGGGTTGTATGTCAATCTACTGGGGAGTCAAGAATGAGAGTCTCCATTCAGTTGGGGATATCAGGAGTTTGGGTTGTATGCCAATCTACTGGGGAGTCAAGATTGAGAATCATCATTCTGTTGAGGATATAAGGAGTTTGGGTTGTATGCCAATCTACTGGGGAGTCAAGACTGAGAATCTTCATTATGTTGGGGATATCAGGTGTTTGGGTTGTATGCCAATCTACTGGGGAGTCAAGAATTAGAATCTTCATTCTGTTGGGGATATCAGGAGTTTGGGTTGTATGCCAATCTACTGGGGAGTCAAGATTGAGAATCTTCATTCTGTTGGGGATATCAGGAGTTTGGGTTGTATGCCAATCTACTGGGGAGTCAAGAATGAGAATCTTCATTCTGTTGGGGATATTAGGAGTTTGGGTTGTATGCCAATCTACTGGGGAGTCAAGAATGAGAATCTTCATTCTGTTGGGGATATCAGGAGTTTGGGTTGTATGCCAATCTACTAGGGAGTCAAGAATGAGAATCTTCATTCTGTTGGGAATAATCGGAGTTTAGGTTGTATGCCAATCTACTGGGGAGTTAAGAATGAGAATCTTCATTCTGTAGGGGATATTAGGAGTTTGGGTTGTATGCCAATCTACTGCGGAGTCAAGAATGAGAATCTTCATTCTGTTGGGGATATCAAGAGTTTGGGTTGTATGCCAATCTACTGGGGAGTCAAGAATGAAAATCTTCATTCTGTTGGGGATATCAGGATTTTGGGTTGTACTTCAATCTACTGGGGAGTCAAGAATGAGAATCTTATTTCTGTAGGGGATATCAGTAGTTTGGGTTGTATGCCAATCTACTGGGGAGTCAAGAATGAGAATCTTCATTCTGTTGGGGATATCAGGAGTTTGGGTTGTATGTCAATCTACTGGGGAGTCAAGAATGAGAGTCTCCATTCAGTTGGGGATATCAGGAGTTTGGGTTGTATGCCAATCTACTGGGGAGTCAAGATTGAGAATCTTCATTCTGTTGAGGATATAAGGAGTTTGGGTTGTATGCCAATCTACTGGGGAGTCAAGAATGAGAATCTTCATTCTGTTGGGATATCAGGAGTTTGGGTTGTATGTCCATCTACTAGGGAGTCAAGAATGAGAATCTTCATTCTGTTGGGGATATCAGAAGTTTGGGTTGTATGTCAATCTACTGGAGAGTCAAGAATGAGAATCTTCATTCTGTTGGGGATATCAGGAGTTTGGGTTGTATGCCAATCTACTAGGGAGTCAAGAATGATAATCTTCATTCAGTTGGGGATATCATGATTTTGGGTTGTATGCCAATCTATTGGGGAGTCTAGATTGAGAATCTTTATTCTGTTGGGGATATCAGGAGTTTGGGTTGTAAGCCAATCTACTGGGGAGTCAAGAATGAGAATCTTCACTCTGTTGGGGATATCAGGAGTTTGGGTTGTATGCCAATCTACTGGGGAGTCAAGATTGAGAATCTTCACTCTGTTGCGGATATCAGGAGTTTGGGTTGTATGTCAATCTACTGGGGACTCAAGAATGAGAATCTTCATTTTGTTGGGGATATCAGGAGTTTGGGTTGTATGCTAATCTAATGGGGAGTAAATATTGAGAATCTTCATTCTGTTGGGGATATCGGGAGTTTGGGTTGTATGTCAATCTATTGGGGAGTCAAGAATGAGAATCTTCATTCAGTTGGGGATATCAAGAGTTTGGGTTGTATGCCAATCTACTGGGGAGTCAAGAATGAGAATCTTCATTCTGTTGGGGATATCAGGAGTTTGGGTTGTATGCGAATCTACTGGGGAGTCAAGAATGAGAATCTTCATTCTGTTTTGGATATCAGGAGTTTGGGTTGTATGCCAATCTACTGGGGAGTCAAGAATGAGAATCTTCATTCTGTTGGGGATATCAGGAGTTTGGATTGTATGCCAATCTACTGGGGAGTCAAGAACAAGAATCTTCATTCTGTTGGGGATATCAAGAGTTTGGGTTGTATGCCAATCTACTGGGGAGTCATGAATGAGAATCTTCATTCAATTGGGGATATCAGGAGTTTGGGTTGTATCCCAATCTACTGGGGAGTCAAAAATGAGAATCTTCATTTAGTTGGGGATATCAGGAGTTTGGGTTGTATGCCAATCTACTGGGGAGTCAAGACTGAGAATCTTCATTATGTTGGGGATATCAGGTGTTTGGGTTGTATGCCAATCTACTGGGGAGTCAAGAATTAGAATCTTCATTCTGTTGGGGATATCAGGAGTTTGGGTTGTATGCCAATCTACTGGGGAGTCAAGATTGAGAATCTTCATTCTGTTGGGGATATCAGGAGTTTGGGTTGTATGCCAATCTACTGGGGAGTCAAGAATGAGAATCTTCATTCTGTTGTGGATATTAGGAGTTTGGGTTGTATGCCAATCTACTGGGGAGTCATGAATGAGAATCTTCATTCTGATGGGGATATCAGGAGTTTGGGTTGTATGCCAATCTACTAAGGAGTCAAGAATGAGAATCTTCATTCTGTTGGAGATATCAGGAGTTTGGGTTGTATGTCAATCTACTAGGGAGTCAAGAATGATAATCTTCATTCAGTTGGGGATATCAGGAGTTTGGGTTGTATGCCAATCTACTGGGGAGTCAAGAATGAGAATCTTCATTCTGTTGGGGACATCAGGAGTTTGGGTTGTATGCCAATCTACTGGGGAGTCAAGATTGAGAATCTTCATTCTGTTGAGGATATCAGGAGTTTGGATTGTATGCCAATCTACTGGGGAGTCAAGAAAGAGAATCTTCATTCTGTTGGGGATATCAGAAGTTTGGGTTGTATGCCAATCTACTGGGGAGTCAAGAATGAGAATATTCATTCTATTGGGGATATCAGGAGTTTGGGTTGTATGCCAATCAACTGGGGAGTCAAGATTGAGAATCTTCATTCTGTTGGGGATATCAGGAGTTTGGGTTGTATGCCAATCTACTGGGGAGTCAAGAACGAGAATCTTCGTTCTATTGGGGATATCAGGAGTTTGGGTTGTATGCTAATCTACTGGGGAGTCAAGATTTAGAATCTTCATTCTGTTGGGGATATCAGGAGTTTGGGTTGTATGCCAATCTATTGGGGAGTCAAGAATGAGAATCTTCATTCTTTTGGGGATATCAGGAGTTTGGTTTGTATTTCAATATACTGGGGAGTCAAGAATGAGAATCTTCATTCTGTTGGGGATATTAGGAGTTTGGGTTGTATGCCAATCTACTGGGGAGTCAAGAATGAGAATCTTCATTCTGTTTGGGATATCAGGAGTTTGGGTTGTATGGCAATCTATTGGGGAGTCAAGAATGAGAATCTTCATTCTGTTAGGGATATCAGGAGTTTGGATTGTATGCCAATCTACTGGAGAGTCAAGAATGAGAATCTTCATTCTGTTGGGGATATTAGGAGTTTGGGTTGTATGCCAATCTACTGGGGAGTCAAGAATGAGAATCTTCATTCTGTTGGGGATATCAAGAGTTTGGGTTGTATGTCAATCTACTGGAGAGTCAAGAATGAGAATCTTCATTTTGTTGGGGATATCAGGAGTTTGGGTTGTATGCTAATCTAATGGGGAGTAAATATTGAGAATCTTCATTCTGTTGGGGATATCAGGAGTTTGGGTTGTATGCCAATCTATTGGGGAGTCAAGAATGAGAATCTTCATTCAGTTGGGGATATCAGGAGTTTGGGTTGTATTCCAATCTATTGGGGAGTCAAGAATGAGAATCTTCATTCTGTTGGGGATATCAGGAGTTTGGGTTGTATGCGAATCTACTGGGGAGTCAAGAATGAGAATCTTCATTCTGTTTTGGATATCAGGAGTTTGGGTTGTATGCCAATCTACTGGGGAGTCAAGAATGAGAATCTTCATTCTGTTGGGGATATCAGGAGTTTGGGTTGTATGCCAATCTACTGGGGAGTCAAGAATGAGAATCTACATTCTGTTGGGGATATCAAGAGTTTGGGTTGTATGTCAATCTACTGGAGAGTCAAGAATGAGAATCTTCATTCTGTTGGGGATATCAGGAGTTTGGGTTGTATGCCAATCTACTAGGGAGTCAAGAATGATAATCTTCATTCAGTTGGGGATATCAGGATTTTGGGTTGTATGCCAATCTATTGGGGAGTCAAGATTGAGAATCTTTATTCTGTTGGGGATATCAGGAGTTTGGGTTGTAAGCCAATCTACTGGGGAGTCAAGAATGAGAATCTTCACTCTGTTGGGGATATCAGGAGTTTGGGTTGTATGCCAATCTACTGGGGAGTCAAGATTGAGAATCTTCACTCTGTTGCGGATATCAGGAGTTTGGGTTGTATGTCAATCTACTGGGGAGTCAAGAATGAGAATCTTCATTTTGTTGGGGATATCAGGAGTTTGGGTTGTATGCTAATCTAATGGGGAGTAAATATTGAGAATCTTCATTCTGTTGGGGATATCAGGAGTTTGGGTTGTATGTCAATCTATTGGGGAGTCAAGAATGATAATCTTCATTCAGTTGGGGATATCAAGAGTTTGGGTTGTATGCCAATCTACTGGGGAGTCAAGAATGAGAATCTTCATTCTGTTGGGGATATCAGGAGTTTGGGTTGTATGCGAATCTACTGGGGAGTCAAGAATGAGAATCTTCATTCTGTTTTGGATATCAGGAGTTTGGGTTGTATGCCAATCTACTGGGGAGTCAAGAATGAGAATCTTCATTCTGTTGGGGATATCAGGAGTTTGGATTGTATGCCAATCTACTGGGGAGTCAAGAACAAGAATCTTCATTCTGTTGGGGATATCAAGAGTTTGGGTTGTATGCCAATCTACTGGGGAGTCATGAATGAGAATCTTCATTCAATTAGGGATATCAGGAGTTTGGGTTGTATGCCAATCTACTGGGGAGTCAAAAATGAGAATCTTCATTTAGTTGGGGACATCAGGAGTTTGGGTTGTATGCCAATCTACTGGGGAGTCAAGACTGAGAATCTTCATTCTGTTGGGGATATCAGGTGTTTGGGTTGTATGCCAATCTACTGGGGAGTCAAGAATTAGAATCTTCATTCTGTTGGGGATATCAGGAGTTTGGGTTGTATGCCAATCTACTGGGGAGTCAAGATTGAGAATCTTCATTCAGTTGGGGATATCAGGAGTTTGGGTTGTATGCCAATCTACTGGGGAGTCAAGAATGAGAATCTTCATTCTGTTGGGGATATCAGGAGTTTGGGTTGTATGCCAATCTACTGGGGAGTCAAGATTGAGAATCTTCATTCTGTTGAGGATATCAGGAGTTTGGATTGTATGCCAATCTACTGGGGAGTCAAGAAAGAGAATCTTCATTCTGTTGGGGATATCAGAAGTTTGGGTTGTATGCCAATCTACCGGGGAGTCAAGAATGAGAATATTCATTCTATTGGGGATATCAGGAGTTTGGGTTGTATGCCAATCAACTGGGGAGTCAAGATTGAGAATCTTCATTCTGTTGGGGATATCAGGAGTTTGGGTTGTATGCCAATCTACTGGGGAGTCAAGAACGAGAATCTTCGTTCTGTTGGGGATATCAGGAGTTTGGGTTGTATGCTAATCTACTGGGGAGTCAAGATTTAGAATCTTCATTCTGTTGGGGATATCAGGAGTTTGGGTTGTATGCCAATCTATTGGGGAGTCAAGAATGAGAATCTTCATTCTTTTGGGGATATCAGGAGTTTGGTTTGTATTTCAATATACTGGGGAGTCAAGAATGAGAATCTTCATTCTGTTGGGGATATTAGGAGTTTGGGTTGTATGCCAATCTACTGGGGAGTCAAGAATGAGAATCTTCATTCTGTTTGGGATATCAGGAGTTTGGGTTGTATGGCAATCTACTGGGGAGTCAAGAATGAGAATCTTCATTCTGTTAGGGATATCAGGAGTTTGGATTGTATGCCAATCTACTGGGGAGTCAAGAATGAGAATCTTCATTCTGTTGGGGATATCAGGAGTTTGGGTTGTATGCCAATCTACTGGGGAGTCAAGAATGAGAATCTTCATTCTGTTGGGGATATCAAGAGTTTGGGTTGTATGTCAATCTACTGGAGAGTCAAGAATGAGAATCTTCATTTTGTTGGGGATATCAGGAGTTTGGGTTGTATGCTAATCTAATGGGGAGTAAATATTGAGAATCTTCATTCTGTTGGGGATATCAGGAGTTTGGGTTGTATGCCAATCTATTGGGGAGTCAAGAATGAGAATCTTCATTCAGTTGGGGATATCAGGAGTTTGGGTTGTATTCCAATCTATTGGGGAGTCAAGAATGAGAATCTTCATTCTGTTGGGGATATCAGGAGTTTGGGTTGTATGCGAATCTACTGGGGAGTCAAGAATGAGAATCTTCATTCTGTTTTGGATATCAGGAGTTTGGGTTGTATGCCAATCTACTGGGGAGTCAAGAATGAGAATCTTCATTCTGTTGGGGATATCAGGAGTTTGGGTTGTATGCCAATCTACTGGGGAGTCAAGAATGAGAATCTACATTCTGTTGGGGATATCAAGAGTTTGGGTTGTATGTCAATCTACTGGAGAGTCAAGAATGAGAATTTTCATTCTGTTGGGGATATCAGGAGTTTGGGTTGTATGCCAATCTACTAGGGAGTCAAGAATGATAATCTTCATTCAGTTGGGGATATCAGGATTTTGGGTTGTATGCCAATCTATTGGGGAGTCAAGATTGAGAATCTTTATTCTGTTGGGGATATCAGGAGTTTGGGTTGTAAGCCAATCTACTGGGGAGTCAAGAATGAGAATCTTCACTCTGTTGGGGATGTCAGGAGTTTGGGTTGTATGCCAATCTACTGGGGAGTCAAGATTGAGAATCTTCACTCTGTTGCAGATATCAGGAGTTTGGGTTGTATGTCAATCTACTGGGGAGTCAAGAATGAGAATCTTCATTTTGTTGGGGATATCAGGAGTTTGGGTTGTATGCTAATCTAATGTGGAGTAAATATTGAGAATCTTCATTCTGTTGGGGATATCAGGAGTTTGGGTTGTATGTCAATCTATTGGGGAGTCAAGAATGAGAATCTTCATTCAGTTGGGGATATCAAGAGTTTGGGTTGTATGCCAATCTACTGGGGAGTCAAGAATGAGAATCTTCATTCTGTTGGGGATATCAGAAGTTTGGGTTGTATGCGAATCTACTGGGGAGTCAAGAATGAGAATCTTCATTCTGTTTTGGATATCAGGAGTTTGGGTTGTATGCCAATCTACTGGGGAGTCAAGAATGAGAATCTTCATTCTGTTGGGGATATCAGGAGTTTGGATTGTATGCCAATCTACTGGGGAGTCAAGAACAAGAATCTTCATTCTGTTG
The DNA here is from genome assembly GCA_948472305.1 of Vicia faba. Classification (NCBI taxonomy): domain Eukaryota; kingdom Viridiplantae; phylum Streptophyta; class Magnoliopsida; order Fabales; family Fabaceae; genus Vicia; species Vicia faba. The sequence continues at coordinate 908,423,375 of OX451740.1, forward strand.
GGGATATCAAGAGTTTGGGTTGTATGCCAATCTACTGGGGAGTCATGAATGAGAATCTTCATTCAATTGGGGATATCAGGAGTTTGGGTTGTATGCCAATCTACTGGGGAGTCAAAAATGAGAATCTTCATTTAGTTGGGGATATCAGGAGTTTGGGTTGTATGCCAATCTACTGGGGAGTCAAGACTGAGAATCTTCATTATGTTGGGGATATCAGGTGTTTGGGTTGTATGCCAATCTACTGGGGAGTCAAGAATTAGAATCTTCATTCTGTTGGGGATATCAGGAGTTTGGGTTGTATGCCAATCTACTGGGGGGTCAAGATTGAGAATCTTCATTCTGTTGGGGATATCAGGAGTTTGGGTTGTATGCCAATCTACTGGGGAGTCAAGAATGAGAATCTTCATTCTGTTGTGGATATTAGGAGTTTGGGTTGTATGCCAATCTACTGGGGAGTCATGAATGAGAATCTTCATTCTGATGGGGATATCAAGAGTTTGGGTTGTATGCCAATCTACTAAGGAGTCAAGAATGAGAATCTTCATTCTGTTGGAGATATCAGGAGTTTGGGTTGTATGTCAATCTACTGGGGAGTCAAGAATGAGAATCTTCATTCAGTTGGGGATATCAGGAGTTTTGGTTGTATGCCAATCTACTGGGGAGTCAAGAATGAGAATCTTCATTCTGTTGGGGACATCAGGAGTTTGGGTTGTATGCCAATCTACTGGGGAGTCAAGATTGAGAATCTTCATTCTGTTGAGGATATCAGGAGTTTGGATTGTATGCCAATCTACTGGGGAGTCAAGAAAGAGAATCTTCATTCTGTTGGGGATATCAGAAGTTTGGGTTGTATGCCAATCTACCGGGGAGTCAAGAATGAGAATATTCATTCTATTGGGGATATCAGGAGTTTGGGTTGTATGCCAATCAACTGGGGAGTCAAGATTGAGAATCTTCATTCTGTTGGGGATATCAGGAGTTTGGGTTGTATGCCAATCTACTGGGGAGTCAAGAACGAGAATCTTCGTTCTGTTGGGGATATCAGGAGTTTGGGTTGTATGCTAATCTACTGGGGAGTCAAGATTTAGAATCTTCATTCTGTTGGGGATATCAGGAGTTTGGGTTGTATGCCAATCTATTGGGGAGTCAAGAATGAGAATCTTCATTCTTTTGGGGATATCAGGAGTTTGGTTTGTATTTCAATATACTGGGGAGTCAAGAATGAGAATCTTCATTCTGTTGGGGATATTAGGAGTTTGGGTTGTATGCCAATCTACTGGGGAGTCAAGAATGAGAATCTTCATTCTGTTTGGGATATCAGGAGTTTGGGTTGTATGGCAATCTACTGGGGAGTCAAGAATGAGAATCTTCATTCTGTTAGGGATATCAGGAGTTTGGATTGTATGCCAATCTACTGGGGAGTCAAGAATGAGAATCTTCATTCTGTTGGGGATATCAGGAGTTTGGGTTGTATGCCAATCTACTGGGGAGTCAAGAATGAGAATCTTCATTCTGTTGGGGATATCAAGAGTTTGGGTTGTATGTCAATCTACTGGAGAGTCAAGAATGAGAATCTTCATTTTGTTGGGGATATCAGGAGTTTGGGTTGTATGCTAATCTAATGGGGAGTAAATATTGAGAATCTTCATTCTGTTGGGGATATCAGGAGTTTGGGTTGTATGCCAATCTATTGGGGAGTCAAGAATGAGAATCTTCATTCAGTTGGGGATATCAGGAGTTTGGGTTGTATTCCAATCTATTGGGGAGTCAAGAATGAGAATCTTCATTCTGTTGGGGATATCAGGAGTTTGGGTTGTATGCGAATCTACTGGGGAGTCAAGAATGAGAATCTTCATTCTGTTTTGGATATCAAGGATTTGGGTTGTATGCCAATCTACTGGGGAGTCAAGAATGAGAATCTTCATTCTGTTGGGGATATCAGGAGTTTGGGTTGTATGCCAATCTACTTGGGAGTCAAGAATGAGAATCTACATTCTGTTGGGGATATCAAGAGTTTGGGTTGTATGTCAATCTACTGGAGAGTGAAGAATGAGAATCTTCATTCTGTTGGGGATATCAGGAGTTTGGGTTGTATGCCAATCTACTAGGGAGTCAAGAATGATAATCTTCATTTAGTTGGGGATATCTGGATTTTGGGTTGTATGCCAATCTATTGGGGAGTCAAGATTGAGAATCTTTATTCTGTTGGGGATATCAGGAGTTTGGGTTGTAAGCCAATCTACTGGGGAGTCAAGAATGAGAATCTTCACTCTGTTGGGGATATCAGGAGTTTGGGTTGTATGCCAATCTACTGGGGAGTCAAGATTGAGAATCTTCACTCTGTTGCGGATATCAGGAGTTTGGGTTGTATGTCAATCTACTGGGGAGTCAAGAATGAGAATCTTCATTTTGTTGGGGATATCAGGAGTTTGGGTTGTATGCTAATCTAATGGGGAGTAAATATTGAGAATCTTCATTCTGTTGGGGATATCAGGAGTTTGGGTTGTATGTCAATCTATTGGGGAATCAAGAATGAGAATCTTCATTCAGTTGGGGATATCAAGAGTTTGGGTTGTATGCCAATCTACTGGGGAGTCAAGAATGAGAATCTTCATTCTGTTGGGGATATCAGGAGTTTGGGTTGTATGCGAATCTACTGGGGAGTCAAGAATGAGAATCTTCATTCTGTTTTGGATATCAGGAGTTTGGGTTGTATGCCAATCTACTGGGGAGTCAAGAATGAGAATCTTCATTCTGTTGGGGATTTCAGGAGTTTGGATTGTATGCCAATCTACTGGGGAGTCAAGAACAAGAATCTTCATTCTGTTGGGGATATCAAGAGTTTGGGTTGTATGCCAAACTACTGGGGAGTCATGAATGAGAATCTTTATTCAATTGGGGATATCAGGAGTTTGGGTTGTATGCCAATCTACTGGGGAGTCAAAAATGAGAATCTTCATTTAGTTGGGGACATCAGGAGTTTGGGTTGTATGCCAATCTACTGGGGAGTCAAGACTGAGAATCTTCATTATGTTGGGGATATCAGGTGTTTGGGTTGTATGCCAATCTACTGGGGAGTCAAGAATTAGAATCTTCATTCTGTTGGGGATATCAGGAGTTTGGGTTGTATGCCAATCTACTGGGGAGTCAAGATTGAGAATCTTCATTCTGTTGGGGATATCAGGAGTTTGGGTTGTATGCCAATCTACTGGGGAGTCAAGAATGAGAATCTTCATTCTGTTGTGGATATTAGGAGTTTGGGTTGTATGCCAATCTACTGGGGAGTCATGAATGAGAATCTTCATTCTGATGGGGATATCAGGAGTTTGGGTTGTATGCCAATCTACTAAGGAGTCAAGAATGAGAATCTTCATTCTGTTGGAGATATCAGGAGTTTGGGTTGTATGTCAATCTACTGGGGAGTCAAGAATGAGAATCTTCATTCAGTTGGGGATATCAGGAGTTTGGGTTGTATGCCAATCTACTGGGGAGTCAAGAATGAGAATCTTCATTCTGTTGGGGATATCAGGAGTTTGGGTTGTATGCCAATCTACTGGGGAGTCAAGATTGAGAATCTTCATTCTGTTGAGGATATCAGGAGTTTGGGTTGTATGCCAATCTACTGGGGAGTCAAGAAAGAGAATCTTCATTCTGTTGGGGATATCAGAAGTTTGGGTTGTATGTCAATCTACTGGGGAGTCAAGAATGAGAATATTCATTCTATTGGGGATATCAGGAGTTTGGGTTGTATGCCAATCAACTGGGGAGTCAAGATTGAGAATCTTCATTCTGTTGGGGATATCAGGAGTTTGGGTTGTATGCCAATCTACTGGGGAGTCAAGAACGAGAATCTTCGTTCTGTTGGTGATATCAGGAGTTTGGGTTGTATGCTAATCTACTGGGGAGTCAAGATTTAGAATCTTCATTCTGTTGGGGATATCAGGAGTTTGGGTTGTATGCCAATCTATTGGGGAGTCAAGAATGAGAATCTTCATTCTTTTGGGGATATCAGGAGTTTGGTTTGTATTTCAATATACTGGGGAGTCAAGAATGAGAATCTTCATTCTGTTGGGGATATTAGGAGTTTGGGTTGTATGCCAATCTACTGGGGAGTCAAGAATGAGAATCTTCATTCTGTTTGGGATATCAGGAGTTTGGGTTGTATGGCAATCTACTGGGGAGTCAAGAATGAGAATCTTCATTCTGTTAGGGATATCAGGAGTTTGGATTGTATGCCAATCTACTGGGGAGTCAAGAATGAGAATCTTCATTTTGTTGGGGATATCAGGAGTTTGGGTTGTATGCCAATCTACTGGGGAGTCAAGAATGAGAATCTTCATTCTGTTGGGGATATCAAGAGTTTGGGTTGTATGTCAATCTACTGGAGAGTCAAGAATGAGAATCTTCATTCTGTTGGGGATATCAGGAGTTTGGGTTGTATGCTAATCTAATGGGGAGTAAATATTGAGAATCTTCATTCTGTTGGGGATATCAGAAGTTTGGGTTGTATGCCAATCTATTGGGGAGTCAAGAATGAGAATCTTCATTCAGTTGGGGATATCAGGAGTTTGGGTTGTATTCCAATCTATTGGGGAGTCAAGAATGAGAATCTTCATTTTGTTGGGGATATCAGGAGTTTGGGTTGTATGCGAATCTACTGGGGAGTCAAGAATGAGAATCTTCATTCTGTTTTGGATATCAGGAGTTTGGGTTGTATGCCAATCTACTGGGGAGTCAAGAATGAGAATCTTCATTCTGTTGGGGATATCAGGAGTTTGGGTTGTATGCCAATCTACTGGGGAGTCAAGAATGAGAATCTACATTCTGTTGGGGATATCAAGAGTTTGAGTTGTATGTCAATCTACTGGAGAGTCAAGAATGAGAATCTTCATTCTGTTGGGGATATCAGGAGTTTGGGTTGTATGCCAATCTACTAGGGAGTCAAGAATGATAATCTTCATTCAGTTGGGGATATCAGGATTTTGGGTTGTATGCCAATCTATTGGGGAGTCAAGATTGAGAATCTTTATTCTGTTGGGGATATCAGGAGTTTGGGTTGTAAGCCAATCTACTGGGGAGTCAAGAATGAGAACTTCACTCTGTTGGGGATATCAGGAGTTTGGGTTGTATGCCAATCTACTGGGGAGTCAAGATTGAGAATCTTCACTCTGTTGCGGATATCAGGAGTTTGGGTTGTATGTCAATCTACTGGGGAGTCAAGAATGATAATCTTCATTTTGTTGGGGATATCAGGAGTTTGGGTTGTATGCTAATCTAATGGGGAGTAAATATTGAGAATCTTCATTCTGTTGGGGATATCAGGAGTTTGGGTTGTATGTCAATCTATTGGGGAGTCAAGAATGAGAATCTTCATTCAGTTGGGGATATCAAGAGTTTGGGTTGTATGCCAATCTACTGGGGAGTCAAGAATGAGAATCTTCATTCTGTTGGGGATATCAGGAGTTTGGGTTGTATGCGAATCTACTGGGGAGTCAAGAATGAGAATCTTCATTCTGTTTTGGATATCAGGAGTTTGGGTTGTATGCCAATCTACTGGGGAGTCAAGAATGAGAATCTTCATTCTGTTGGGGATATCAGGAGTTTGGATTGTATGCCAATCTACTGGGGAGTCAAGAACAAGAATCTTCATTCTGTTGGGGATATCAAGAGTTTGGGTTGTATGTCAATCTACTGGGGAGTCATGAATGAGAATCTTCATTCAATTGGGGATATCAGGAGTTTGGGTTGTATGCCAATCTACTGGGGAGTCAAAAATGAGAATCTTCATTTAGTTGGGGATATCAGGAGTTTGGGTTGTATGCCAATCTACTGGGGAGTCAAGACTGAGAATCTTCATTATGTTGGGGATATCAGGTGTTTGGGTTGTATGCCAATCTACTGGGGAGTCAAGAATTAGAATCTTCATTCTTTTGGGGATATCAGGAGTTTGGGTTGTATGCCAATCTACTGGGGAGTCAAGATTGAGAATCTTCATTCTGTTGGGGATATCAGGAGTTTGGGTTGTATGCCAATCTACTGGGGAGTCAAGAATGAGAATCTTCATTCTGTTGTGGATATTAGGAGTTTGGGTTGTATGCCAATCTACTGGGGAGTCATGAATGAGAATCTTCATTCTGATGGGGATATCAGGAGTTTGGGTTGTATGCCAATCTACTAAGGAGTCAAGAATGAGAATCTTCATTCTGTTGGAGATATCAGGAATTTGGGTTGTATGTCAATCTACTGGGGAGTCAAGAATGAGAATCTTCATTCAGTTGGGGATATCAGGAGTTTGGGTTGTATGCCAATCTACTGGGGAGTCAAGAATGAGAATCTTCATTCTGTTGGGGATATCAGGAGTTTGGGTTGTATGCCAATCTACTGGGGAGTCAAGATTGAGAATCTTCATTCTGTTGAGGATATCAGGAGTTTGGGTTGTATGCCAATCTACTGGGGAGTCAAGAAAGAGAATCTTCATTCTGTTGGGGATATCAGAAGTTTGGGTTGTATGCCAATCTACTGGGGAGTCAAGAATGAGAATATTCATTCTATTGGGGATATCAGGAGTTTGGGTTGTATGCCAATCAACTGGGGAGTCAAGATTGAGAATCTTCATTCTGTTGGGGATATCAGGAGTTTGGGTTGTATGCCAATCTACTGGGGAGTCAAGAACGAGAATCTTCGTTCTGTTGGGGATATCAGGAGTTTGGGTTGTATGCTAATCTACTGGGGAGTCAAGATTTAGAATCTTCATTCTGTTGGGGATATCAGGAGTTTGGGTTGTATGCCAATCTATTGGGGAGTCAAGAATGAGAATCTTCATTCTTTTGGGGATATCAGGAGTTTGGTTTGTATTTCAATATACTGGGGAGTCAAGAATGAGAATCTTCATTCTGTTGGGGATATTAGGAGTTTGGGTTGTATGCCAATCTACTGGGGAGTCAAGAATGAGAATCTTCATTCTGTTTGGGATATCAGGAGTTTGGGTTGTATGGCAATCTACTGGGGAGTCAAGAATGAGAATCTTCATTCTGTTAGGGATATCAGGAGTTTGGATTGTATGCCAATCTACTGGGGAGTCAAGAATGAGAATCTTCATTTTGTTGGGGATATCAGGAGTTTGGGTTGTATGCCAATCTACTGGGGAGTCAAGAATGAGAATCTTCATTCTGTTGGGGATATCAAGAGTTTGGGTTGTATGTCAATCTACTGGAGAGTCAAGAATGAGAATCTTCATTCTGTTGGGGATATCAGGAGTTTGGGTTGTATGCTAATCTAATGGGGAGTAAATATTGAGAATCATCATTCTGTTGGGGATATCAGGAGTTTGGGTTGTATGCCAATCTATTGGGGAGTCAAGAATGAGAATCTTCATTCAGTTGGGGATATCAGGAGTTTGGGTTGTATTCCAATCTATTGGGGAGTCAAGAATGAGAATCTTCATTTTGTTGGGGATATCAGGAGTTTGGGTTGTATGCGAATCTACTGGGGAGTCAAGAATGAGAATCTTCATTCTGTTTTGGATATCAGGAGTTTGGGTTGTATGCCAATCTACTGGGGAGTCAAGAATGAGAATCTTCATTCTGTTGGGGATATCAGGAGTTTGGGTTGTATGCCAATCTACTGGGGAGTCAAGAATGAGAATCTACATTCTGTTGGGGATATCAAGAGTTTGAGTTGTATGTCAATCTACTGGAGAGTCAAGAATGAGAATCTTCATTCTGTTGGGGATATCAGGAGTTTGGGTTGTATGCCAATCTACTAGGGAGTCAAGAATGATAATCTTCATTCAGTTGGGGATATCAGGATTTTGGGTTGTATGCCAATCTATTGGGGAGTCAAGATTGAGAATCTTTATTCTGTTGGGGATATCAGGAGTTTGGGTTGTAAGCCAATCTACTGGGGAGTCAAGAATGAGAATCTTCACTCTGTTGGGGATATCAGGAGTTTGGGTTGTATGCCAATCTACTGGAGAGTCAATATTGAGAATCTTCACTCTGTTGCGGATATCAGGAGTTTGGGTTGTATGTCAATCTACTGGGGAGTCAAGAATGAGAATCTTCATTTTGTTGGGGATATCAGGAGTTTGGGTTGTATGCTAATCTAATGGGGAGTAAATATTGAGAATCTTCATTCTGTTGGGGATATCAGGAGTTTGGGTTGTATGTCAATCTATTGGGGAGTCAAGAATGAGAATCTTCATTCAGTTGGGGATATCAAGAGTTTGGGTTGTATGCCAATCTACTGGGGAGTCAAGAATGAGAATCTTCATTCTGTTGGGGATATCAGGAGTTTGGGTTGTATGCGAATCTACTGGGGAGTCAAGAATGAGAATCTTCATTCTGTTTTGGATATCAGGAGTTTGGGTTGTATGCCAATCTACTGGGGAGTCAAGAATGAGAATCTTCATTCTGTTGGGGATATCAGGAGTTTGGATTGTATGCCAATCTACTGGGGAGTCAAGAACAAGAATCTTCATTCTGTTGGGGATATCAAGAGTTTGGGTTGTATGCCAATCTACTGGGGAGTCATGAATGAGAATCTTCATTCAATTGGGGATATCAGGAGTTTGGGTTGTATGCCAATCTACTGGGGAGTCAAAAATGAGAATCTTCATTTAGTTGGGGATATCAGGAGTTTGGGTTGTATGCCAATCTACTGGGGAGTCAAGACTGAGAATCTTCATTATGTTGGGGATATCAGGTGTTTGGGTTGTATGCCAATCTACTGGGGAGTCAAGAATTAGAATCTTCATTCTGTTGGGGATATCAGGAGTTTGGGTTGTATGCCAATCTACTGGGGAGTCAAGATTGAGAATCTTCATTCTGTTGGGGATATCAGGAGTTTGGGTTGTATGCCAATCTACTGGGGAGTCAAGAATGAGAATCTTCATTCTGTTGTGGATATTAGGAGTTTGGGTTGTATGCCAATCTACTGGGGAGTCATGAATGAGAATCTTCATTCTGATGGGGATATCAGGAGTTTGGGTTGTATGCCAATCTACTAAGGAGTCAAGAATGAGAATCTTCATTCTGTTGGAGATATCAGGAGTTTGGGTTGTATGTCAATCTACTGGGGAGTCAAGAATGAGAATCTTCATTCAGTTGGGGATATCAGGAGTTTGGGTTGTATGCCAATCTACTGGGGAGTCAAGAATGAGAATCTTCATTCTGTTGGGGATATCAGGAGTTTGGGTTGTATGCCAATCTACTGGGGAGTCAAGATTGAGAATCTTCATTCTGTTGAGGATATCAGGAGTTTGGGTTGTATGCCAATCTACTGGGGAGTCAAGAAAGAGAATCTTCATTCTGTTGGGAATATCAGAAGTTTGGGTTGTATGCCAATCTACTGGGGAGTCAAGAATGAGAATATTCATTCTATTGGGGATATCAGGAGTTTGGGTTGTCTGCCAATCAACTGGGGAGTCAAGATTGAGAATCTTCATTCTGTTGGGGATATCAGGAGTTTGGGTTGTATGCCAATCTACTGGGGAGTCAAGAACGAGAATCTCCGTTCTGTTGGGGATATCAGGAGTTTGGGTTGTATGCTAATCTACTGGGGAGTCAAGATTTAGAATCTTCATTCTGTTGGGGATATCAGGAGTTTGGGTTGTATGCCAATCTATTGGGGAGTCAAGAATGATAATCTTCATTCTTTTGGGGATATCAGGAGTTTGGTTTGTATTTCAATATACTGGGGAGTCAAGAATGAGAATCTTCATTCTGTTGGGGATATTAGGAGTTTGGGTTGTATGCCAATCTACTGGGGAGTCAAGATTGAGAATCTTCATTCTGTTGGGGATATCAGGAGTTTGGGTTGTATGCCAATCTACTGGGGAGTCAAGAATGAGAATCTTCATTCTGTTGTGGATATTAGGAGTTTGGGTTGTATGCCAATCTACTAGGGAGTCATGAATGAGAATCTTCATTCTGATGGGGATATCAGGAGTTTGGGTTGTATGCCAATCTACTAAGGAGTCAAGAATGAGAATCTTCATTCTGTTGGAGATATCAGGAGTTTGGGTTGTATGTCAATCTACTGGGGAGTCAAGAATGAGAATCTTCATTCAGTTGGGGATATCAGGAGTTTGGGTTGTATGCCAAACTACTGGGGAGTCAAGAATGAGAATCTTCATTCTGTTGGGGATATCAGGAGTTTGGGTTGTATGCCAATCTACTGGGGAGTCAAGATTAAGAATCTTCATTCTGTTGAGGATATCAGGAGTTTGGGTTGTATTCCAATCTACTGGGGAGTCAAGAAAGAGAATCTTCATTCTGTTGGGGATATCAGAAGTTTGGGTTGTATGCCAATCTACTGGGGAGTCAAGAATGAGAATATTCATTCTATTGGGGATATCAGGAGTTTGGGTTGTCTGCCAATCAACTGGGGAGTCAAGATTGAGAATCTTCATTCTGTTGGGGATATCAGGAGTTTGGGTTGTATGCCAATCTACTGGGGAGTCAAGAACGAGAATCTCCGTTCTGTTGGGGATATCAGGAGTTTGGGTTGTATGCTAATCTACTGGGTAGTCAAGATTTAGAATCTTCATTCTGTTGGGGATATCAGGAGTTTGGGTTGTATGCCAATCTATTGGGGAGTCAAGAATGATAATCTTCATTCTTTTGGGGATATCAGGAGTTTGGTTTGTATTTCAATATACTGGGGAGTCAAGAATGAGAATCTTCATTCTGTTGGGGATATTAGGAGTTTGGGTTGTATGCCAATCTACTGGGGAGTCAAGAATGAGAATCTTCATTCTGTTTGGGATATCAGGAGTTTGGGTTGTATGGCAATCTACTGGGGAGTCAAGAATGAGAATCTTCATTCTGTTAGGGATATCAGGAGTTTGGATTGTATGCCAATCTTTTGGGGAGTCAAGAATGAGAATCTTCATTATGTTGGGGATATCAGGAGTTTGGGTTGTATTCCAATCTACTGGGGAGTCAAGAATGAGAATCTTCATTCTGTTGGGGATATCAGGAGTTTGGGTTGTATGCCAATCTATTGGGGAGTCAAGAATGAGAATATTCATTCTGTTGGGGATATCAAGAGTTTGGGTTGTATGTCAATCTACTGGAGAGTCAAGAATGAGAATCTTCATTTTTTTGGGGATATCAGGAGTTTGGGTTGTATGCTAATCTAATGGGGAGTAAATATTGAGAATCTTCATTCTGTTGGGGATATCAGGAGTTTGGGTTGTATGCCAATCTATTGGGGAGTCAAGAATGAGAATCTCCATTCAGTTGGGGATATCAAGAGTTTGGGTTGTATTCCAATCTATTGGGGAGTCAAGAATGAGAATCTTCATTCTGTTGGGGATATCAGGAGTTTGGGTTGTATGCGAATCTACTGGGGAGTCAAGAATGAGAATCTTCATTCTGTTTTGGATATCAGGAGTTTGGGTTGTATGCCAATCTACTGGGGAGTCAAGAATGAGAATCTTCATTCTGTTGGGGATATTAGAAGTTTGGATTGTATGTCAATCTACTGGGGAGTCAAGAACTAGAATCTTCATTCTGTTGGGGATATCAAGAGTTTGGGTTGTATGCCAATCTACTGGGGAGTCATGAATGAGAATCTTCATTCTGTTGGGGATATCAGGAGTTTGGGTTGTATGCCAATCTACTGGGGAGTCAAAAATGAGAATCTTCATTCTTGTGTGGATATCAGGAGTTTGGGTTGTATGCCAATCTACTTGGGAGTCAAGATTGAGAATCTTCATTGTGTTGGGGATATCAGAAGTTTGGGTTGTATGCCAATCTACTGGGGAGTCAAGAATGAGAATCTTCATTCTGTTGGGGATATCAGGATTTTGGGTTGTATGCCTATAAACTGGGGAGTCAAGAATGAGAATCTTCATTCTGTCGGGGATATCAGGAGTTTGGGTTGTATGCCAATCTACTGGAGAGTCAAGAATGAGAATCTTCATTTTGTTGGGGATATCAAGAGTTTGGGTTGTATGCCAATCTACTGGGGAGTCATGAATGAGAATTTTCATTCTGTTGGGGATATCAGGAGTTTGGGTTGTATGCCAATCTACTGGGGAGTCAAGATTGAGAATCTTCATTCTGTTGAGGATATCAGGAGTTTGGGTTGTATGTCAATCTACTAGGGACTCAAGACTGAGAATCTTCATTATGTTGGGGATATCAGGTGTTTGGGTTGTATGTCAATCTACTGGGGAGTCAAGAATTAGAATCTTCATTCTGTTGGGGATATCAGGAGTTTAGGTTGTATGCCAATCTATTGGGGAGTCAAGATTGAGAATCTTCATTCTGTTGGGGATATCAGGAGTTTGGGTTGTATGCCAATCTACTGGGGAGTCAAGAATGAGAATCTTCATTCTGTTGGGGATATCAGGAGTTTGGGTTGTATGCCAATCTACTGGGGAGTCAAGAATGAGAATCATCATTCTGTTGGGGATATCAGGAGTTTGGGTTGTATGTCAATCTACTCGGGAGTCAAGAATGAGAATCTTCATTTAGTTAGGGATATCAGGAGTTTGGGTTGTATGCCAATCTACTGGGGAGTCAAGACTGAGAATCTTCATTATGTTGGGGATATCAGGTGTTTGGGTTGTATGCCAATCTACTGGGGAGTCAAGTATTAGAATCTTCATTCTGTTGGGGATATCAGGAGTTTGGGTTGTATGCCAATCTACTGGGGAGTCAAGATTGAGAATCTTCATTCTGTTGGGGATATCAGGAGTTTGGGTTGTATGCCAATCTACTGGGGAGTCAAGAATGAGAATCTTCATTCTGTTGTGGATATTAGGAGTTTGGGTTGTATGCCAATCTACTGGGGAGTCATGAATGAGAATCTTCATTCTGATGGGGATATTAGGAGTTTGGGTTGTATGTCAATCTACTAAGGAGTCAAGAATGAGAATCTTCATTCTGTTGGGGATATCAGGAGTTTGGGTTGTATGTCAATCTACTGGGGAGTCAAGAATGAGAATCTTCATTCAGTTGGGGATATCAGGAGTTTGGGTTGTATGCCAATCTACTGGGGAGTCAAGAATGAGAATCTTCATTCTGTTGGGATATCAGGAGTTTGGGTTGTATGGCAATCTACTGGGGAGTCAAGAATGAGAATCTTCATTCTGTTGGGGATATCAGAAGTTTGGGTTGTATGCCAATCTACTGGGGAGTCAAGAATGAGAATCTCCATTCTATTGGGGATATCAGGAGTTTGGGTTGTATGCCAATCAACTGGGGAGTCAAGATTGAGAATCTTCACTCTGTTGGGGATATCAGGAGTTTGGGTTGTATGCCAATCTACTGGGGAGTCAAGAACGAGAATCTTCATTCTGTTGGGGATATCAGGAGTTTGGGTTGTATGCTAATCTACTGGGGAGTAAAGATTTAGAATCTTCATTCTGTTGGGGATATCAGGAGTTTGGGTTGTATGCCAATCTATTGGGGAGTCAAGAATGAGAATCTTCATTCTGTTGGGGATATCAGGAGTTTGGTTTGTATTTCAATCTACTGGGGAGTCAAGAATGAGAATCTTTATTCTGTTGGGGATATTAGGAGTTTGGGTTGTATGCCAATCTACTGGGGAGTCAAGAATGAGAATCTTCATTCTGTTTGGGATATCAGGAGTTTGGGTTGTATGGCAATCTACTGGGGAGTCAAGAATGAGAATCTTCATTCTGTTGGGGATATCAGGAGTTTGGATTGTATGCCAATCTTTTGGGGAGTCAAGAATGAGAATCTTCATTATGTTGGGGATATCAGAAGTTTGGGTTATATTCCAATCTACTGGGGAGTCAAGAATGAGAATCTTCATTCTGTTTGGGATATCAGGAGTTTGGGTTGTATGCCAATCTACTGGGGAGTCAAGACTGAGAATCTTCATTATGTTGGGGATATAAGGTGTTTGGGTTGTATGTCAATCTACTGGGGAGTCAAGAATTAGAATCTTCATTCTGTTGGGGATATCAGGAGTTTGGGTTGTTTGCCAATCTACTGGGGAGTCAAGATTGAGAATCTTCATTCTGTTGGGGATATCAGGAGTTTGGGTTGTATGCCAATCTACTGGGGAGTCAAGAATGAGAATCTTCATTCTGTTGTGGATATTAGGAGTTTGGGTTGTATGCCAATCTACTGGGGAGTCATGAATGAGAATCTTCATTCTGATGGGGATATCAGGAGTTTGGGTTGTATGTCAATCTACTAAGGAGTCGAGAATGAGAATCTTCATTCTGTTGGGGATATCAGGAGTTTGAGTTGTATGTCAATCTACTGGGGAGTCAAGAATGAGAATCTTCATTCAGTTGGGGATATCAGGAGTTTGGGTTGTATGCCAATCTACTGGGGAGTCAAGAATGAGAATCTTCAATCTGTTGGGATATCAGGAGTTTGGGTTGTATGGCAATCTACTGGGGAGTCAAGAATGAGAATCTTCATTCTGTTGGGGATATCAGAAGTTTGGGTTGTATGCCAATCTACTGGGGAGTCAAGAATGAGAATCTTCATTTTATTGGGGATATCAGGAGTTTGGGTTGTATGTCAATCAACTGGGGAGTCAAGATTGAGAATCTTCATTCTGTTGGGGATATCAGGAGTTTGGGTTGTATGCCAATCTACTGGGGAGTCAAGAACGAGAATCTTCATTCTGTTGGGGATATTAGGAGTTTGGGTTGTATGCTAATCTACTGGGGAGTCAAGATTTAGAATCTTCATTCTGTTGGGGATATCAGGAGTTTGGGTTGTATGCCAATCTATTGGGGAGTCAAGAATGAGAATCTTCATTCTGTTGGGGATATCAGGAGTTTGGTTTGTATTTCAATCTACTAGGGAGTCAAGAATGAGAATCTTCATTCTGTTGGGGATATTAGGAGTTTGGGTTGTATGCCAATCTACTGGGGAGTCAAGAATGAGAATCTTCATTCTGTTTGGGATATCAGGAGTTTAGGTTGTATGGCAATCTACTGGGGAGTCAAGAATGAGAATCTTCATTCTGTTGGGGATATCAGGAGTTTGGATTGTATGCCAATCTTTTGGGGAGTCAAGAATGAGAATCTTCATTATGTTGGGGATATCAGGAGTTTGGGTTGTATTCCAATCTACTGGGGAGTCAAGAATGAGAATCTTCATTCTGTTGGGGATATCAGGAGTTTGGGTTGTATGCCAATCTACTGGGGAGTCAAGAATGAGAATCTAAATTCTGTTGGGGATATCAAGAGTTTGGGTTATATGTCAATCTACTGGAGAGTCAAGAATTAGAATCTTCATTTTGTTGGGGATATCAGGAGTTTGGGTTGTATGCCAATCTTCTAGGGAGTCAAGAATGATAATCTTCATTCAGTTGGGGATATCAGGATTTTGGGTTGTATGCCAATCTATTAGGGAGTCAAGATTGAGAATCTTTATTCTGTTGGGGATATTAGGAGTTTGGGTTGTAAGCCAATCTACTGGGGAGTCAAGAATGAGAATCTTCACTCTGTTGGGGATATCAGGAGTTTGGGTTGTATGCCAATCTACTGGGGAGTCAAGATTGAGAATCTTCACTCTGTTGCGGATATCAGGAGTTTGGGTTGTATGTCAATCTACTGGGGAGTCAAGAATGAGAATCTTCATTTTGTTGGGGATATCAGGAGTTTGGGTTGTATGCTAATCTAATGGGGAGTAAATATTGAGAATCTTCATTCAGTTGGGGATATCAAGAGTTTGGGTTGTATGCCAATCTACTGGGGAGTCAAGAATGAGAATCTTCATTCTGTTGGGGATATCAGGAGTTTGGGTTGTATGCGAATCTACTGGGGAGTCAAGAATGAGAATCTTCATTCTGTTTTGGATATCAGGAGTTTGGGTTGTATGCCAATCTACTGGGGAGTCAAGAATGAGAATCTTCATTCTGTTGGGGATATCAGGAGTTTGGATTGTATGCCAATCTACTGGGGAGTCAAGAACGAGAATCTTCATTTTGTTGGGGATATCAAGAGTTTGGGTTGTATGCCAATCTACTGGGGAGTCATGAATGAGAATCTTCATTCAGTTGGGGATATCAGGAGTTTGGGTTGTATGCCAATCTACTGGGGAGTAAAAAATGAGAATCTTCATTCTGTTGGGGATATCAGGAGTTTGGGTTGTATGCCAATCTACTTGGGAGTCAAGATTGAGAATCTTCATTCTGTTGGGGATATCAGAAGTTTGGGTTGTATGCCAATCTACTGGGGAGTCAAGAATGAGAATCTTCATTCTGTTGGGGATATCAGGATTTTGGGTTGTATGCCTATAAACTGGGGAGTCAAGAATGAGAATCTTCATTCTGTCGGGGATATCATGAGTTTGGGTTGTATGCCAATCTACTGGAGAGTCAAGAATGAGAATCTTCATTCTGTTGGGGATATCAAGAGTTTGGGTTGTATGCCAATCTACTGGAGAGTCAAGAATGAGAATCTTCATTTTGTTGGGGATATCAGGAGTTTGGGTTGTATGCCAATCTACTGGGGAGTCAAGAATGAGAATCTTCATTTTGTTGGGGATATCGGGAGTTTGGGTTGTATGACAATCTACTGGGGAGTCAAGAATGAGAATCTTCATTCTGTTGGGGATATCAGAAGTTTGGGTTGTATGCCAATCTACTGGGGAGTCAAGAATGAGAATCTTCATTCTGTTGGGGATATCAGGATTTTAAGTTGTATGCCTATAAACTGGGGAGTCAAGAATGAGAATCTTCATTCTGTCGGGGATATCAGGAGTTTGGGTTGTATGCCAATCTACTGGAGAGTCAAGAATGAAAATCTTCATTTTGTTGGGGATATCAGGAGTTTGGGTTGTATGCCAATCTACTAGGGAGTCAAGAATGAGAATCTTCATTCTGTTGGGGATATAAGGAGTTTGGGTTATATGTCAATCTACTGGGGAGTCAAGAATGAGAATCTTCATTCTGTAGGGGATATCAGGAGTTTGGGTTGTATGCCAATCTACTGGGGAGTCAAGAATGAGAATCTTCATTCTGTTGGGGATATCAAGAGTTTGGGTTGTATACCAATCTACTGGGGAGTCAAGATTGAGAATCTTCATTCTGTTGAGGATATCAGGAGTTTGGATTGTATGCCAATCTACTAGGGAGTCAAGAAAGAGAATCTTCATTCTGTTGGGGATATCAGAAGTTTGGGTTGTATGCCAATCTACCGGGGAGTCAAGAATGAGAATATTCATTCTATTGGGGATATCAGGAGTTTGGGTTGTATGCCAATCAACTGGGGAGTCAAGATTGAGAATCTTCATTCTGTTGGGGATATCAGGAGTTTGGATTGTATGCCAATCTACTGGGGAGTCAAGAATGAGAATCTTCATTCTGTTTTGGATATCAGGAGTTTGGGTTGTATGCCAATCTACTGGGGAGTCAAGAATGAGAATCTTCATTCTGTTGGGGATATCAGGAGTTTGGATTGTATGCCAATCTACTGGGGAGTCAAGAACGAGAATCTTCATTTTGTTGGGGATATCAAGAGTTTGGGTTGTATGCCAATCTACTGGGGAGTCATGAATGAGAATCTTCATTCAGTTGGGGATATCAGGAGTTTGGGTTGTATGCCAATCTACTGGGGAGTAAAAAATGAGAATCTTCATTCTGTTGGGGATATCAGGAGTTTGGGTTGTATGCCAATCTACTTGGGAGTCAAGATTGAGAATCTTCATTCTGTTGGGGATATCAGAAGTTTGGGTTGTATGCCAATCTACTGGGGAGTCAAGAATGAGAATCTTCATTCTGTTGGGGATATCAGGATTTTGGGTTGTATGCCTATAAACTGGGGAGTCAAGAATGAGAATCTTCATTCTGTCGGGGATATCATGAGTTTGGGTTGTATGCCAATCTACTGGAGAGTCAAGAATGAGAATCTTCATTCTGTTGGGGATATCAAGAGTTTGGGTTGTATGCCAATCTACTGGAGAGTCAAGAATGAGAATCTTCATTTTGTTGGGGATATCAGGAGTTTGGGTTGTATGCCAATCTACTGGGGAGTCAAGAATGAGAATCTTCATTTTGTTGGGGATATCGGGAGTTTGGGTTGTATGACAATCTACTGGGGAGTCAAGAATGAGAATCTTCATTCTGTTGGGGATATCAGAAGTTTGGGTTGTATGCCAATCTACTGGGGAGTCAAGAATGAGAATCTTCATTCTGTTGGGGATATCAGGATTTTAAGTTGTATGCCTATAAACTGGGGAGTCAAGAATGAGAATCTTCATTCTGTCGGGGATATCAGGAGTTTGGGTTGTATGCCAATCTACTGGAGAGTCAAGAATGAAAATCTTCATTTTGTTGGGGATATCAGGAGTTTGGGTTGTATGCCAATCTACTAGGGAGTCAAGAATGAGAATCTTCATTCTGTTGGGGATATATGGAGTTTGGGTTATATGTCAATCTACTGGGGAGTCAAGAATGAGAATCTTCATTCTGTAGGGGATATCAGGAGTTTGGGTTGTATGCCAATCTACTGGGGAGTCAAGAATGAGAATCTTCATTCTGTTGGGGATATCAAGAGTTTGGGTTGTATACCAATCTACTGGGGAGTCAAGATTGAGAATCTTCATTCTGTTGAGGATATCAGGAGTTTGGATTGTATGCCAATCTACTAGGGAGTCAAGAAAGAGAATCTTCATTCTGTTGGGGATATCAGAAGTTTGGGTTGTATGCCAATCTACCGGGGAGTCAAGAATGAGAATATTCATTCTATTGGGGATATCAGGAGTTTGGGTTGTATGCCAATCAACTGGGGAGTCAAGATTGAGAATCTTCATTCTGTTGGGGATATCAGGAGTTTGGATTGTATGCCAATCTACTGGGGAGTCAAGAATGAGAATCTTCATTCTGTTGGGGATATCAGGAGTTTGGGTTGTATGCCAATCTATTGGGGAGTCAAGAATGAGAATCTTCATTCTGTTGGGGATATCAGGAGTTTGGTTTGTATTTCAATCTACTGGGGAGTCAAGAATGAGAATCTTCATTCTGTTGGGGATATTAGGAGTTTGGGTTGTATGCCAATCTACTGGGGAGTCAAGAATGAGAATCTTCATTCTGTTTGGGATATCAGGAGTTTAGGTTGTATGGCAATCTACTGGGGAGTCAAGAATGAGAATCTTCATTCTGTTGGGGATATCAGGAGTTTGGATTGTATGCCAATCTTTTGGGGAGTCAAGAATGAGAATCTTCATTATGTTGGGGATATCAGGAGTTTGGGTTGTATTCCAATCTACTGGGGAGTCAAGAATGAGAATCTTCATTCTGTTGGGGATATCAGGAGTTTGGGTTGTATGCCAATCTACTGGGGAGTCAAGAATGAGAATCTAAATTCTGTTGGGGATATCAAGAGTTTGGGTTATATGTCAATCTACTGGAGAGTCAAGAATTAGAATCTTCATTCTGTTGGGGATATCAGGAGTTTGGGTTGTATGCCAATCTTCTAGGGAGTCAAGAATGATAATCTTCATTCAGTTGGGGATATCAGGATTTTGGGTTGTATGCCAATCTATTAGGGAGTCAAGATTGAGAATCTTTATTCTGTTGGGGATATTAGGAGTTTGGGTTGTAAGCCAATCTACTGGGGAGTCAAGAATGAGAATCTTCACTCTGTTGGGGATATCAGGAGTTTGGGTTGTATGCCAATCTACTGGGGAGTCAAGATTGAGAATCTTCACTCTGTTGCGGATATCAGGAGTTTGGGTTGTATGTCAATCTACTGGGGAGTCAAGAATGAGAATCTTCATTTTGTTGGGGATATCAGGAGTTTGGGTTGTATGCTAATCTAATGGGGAGTAAATATTGAGAATCTTCATTCTGTTGGGGATATCAGGAGTTTGGGTTGTATGCCAATCTATTGGGGAGTCAAGAATGAGAATCTTCATTCAGTTGGGGATATCAAGAGTTTGGGTTGTATGCCAATCTACTGGGGAGTCAAGAATGAGAATCTTCATTCTGTTGGGGATATCAGGAGTTTGGGTTGTATGCGAATCTACTGGGGAGTCAAGAATGAGAATCTTCATTCTGTTTTGGATATCAGGAGTTTGGGTTGTATGCCAATCTACTGGGGAGTCAAGAATGAGAATCTTCATTCTGTTGGGGATATCAGGAGTTTGGATTGTATGCCAATCTACTGGGGAGTCAAGAACGAGAATCTTCATTTTGTTGGGGATATCAAGAGTTTGGGTTGTATGCCAATCTACTGGGGAGTCATGAATGAGAATCTTCATTCAGTTGGGGATATCAGGAGTTTGGGTTGTATGCCAATCTACTGGGGAGTAAAAAATGAGAATCTTCATTCTGTTGGGGATATCAGGAGTTTGGGTTGTATGCCAATCTACTTGGGAGTCAAGATTGAGAATCTTCATTCTGTTGGGGAATATCAGAAGTTTGGGTTGTATGCCAATCTACTGGGGAGTCAAGAATGAGAATCTTCATTCTGTTGGGGATATCAGGATTTTGGGTTGTATGCCTATAAACTGGGGAGTCAAGAATGAGAATCTTCATTCTGTCGGGGATATCATGAGTTTGGGTTGTATGCCAATCTACTGGAGAGTCAAGAATGAGAATCTTCATTCTGTTGGGGATATCAAGAGTTTGGGTTGTATGCCAATCTACTGGAGAGTCAAGAATGAGAATCTTCATTTTGTTGGGGATATCAGGAGTTTGGGTTGTATGCCAATCTACTGGGGAGTCAAGAATGAGAATCTTCATTTTGTTGGGGATATCGGGAGTTTGGGTTGTATGACAATCTACTGGGGAGTCAAGAATGAGAATCTTCATTCTGTTGGGGATATCAGAAGTTTGGGTTGTATGCCAATCTACTGGGGAGTCAAGAATGAGAATCTTCATTCTGTTGGGGATATCAGGATTTTAAGTTGTATGCCTATAAACTGGGGAGTCAAGAATGAGAATCTTCATTCTGTCGGGGATATCAGGAGTTTGGGTTGTATGCCAATCTACTGGAGAGTCAAGAATGAAAATCTTCATTTTGTTGGGGATATCAGGAGTTTGGGTTGTATGCCAATCTACTAGGGAGTCAAGAATGAGAATCTTCATTCTGTTGGGGATATAAGGAGTTTGGGTTATATGTCAATCTACTGGGGAGTCAAGAATGAGAATCTTCATTCTGTAGGGGATATCAGGAGTTTGGGTTGTATGCCAATCTACTGGGGAGTCAAGAATGAGAATCTTCATTCTGTTGGGGATATCAAGAGTTTGGGTTGTATACCAATCTACTGGGGAGTCAAGATTGAGAATCTTCATTCTGTTGAGGATATCAGGAGTTTGGATTGTATGCCAATCTACTAGGGAGTCAAGAAAGAGAATCTTCATTCTGTTGGGGATATCAGAAGTTTGGGTTGTATGCCAATCTACCGGGGAGTCAAGAATGAGAATATTCATTCTATTGGGGATATCAGGAGTTTGGGTTGTATGCCAATCAACTGGGGAGTCAAGATTGAGAATCTTCATTCTGTTGGGGATATCAGGAGTTTGGATTGTATGCCAATCTACTGGGGAGTCAAGAATGAGAATCTTCATTCTGTTTTGGATATCAGGAGTTTGGGTTGTATGCCAATCTACTGGGGAGTCAAGAATGAGAATCTTCATTCTGTTGGGGATATCAGGAGTTTGGATTGTATGCCAATCTACTGGGGAGTCAAGAACGAGAATCTTCATTTTGTTGGGGATATCAAGAGTTTGGGTTGTATGCCAATCTACTGGGGAGTCATGAATGAGAATCTTCATTCAGTTGGGGATATCAGGAGTTTGGGTTGTATGCCAATCTACTGGGGAGTAAAAAATGAGAATCTTCATTCTGTTGGGGATATCAGGAGTTTGGGTTGTATGCCAATCTACTTGGGAGTCAAGATTGAGAATCTTCATTCTGTTGGGGATATCAGAAGTTTGGGTTGTATGCCAATCTACTGGGGAGTCAAGAATGAGAATCTTCATTCTGTTGGGGATATCAGGATTTTGGGTTGTATGCCTATAAACTGGGGAGTCAAGAATGAGAATCTTCATTCTGTCGGGGATATCATGAGTTTGGGTTGTATGCCAATCTACTGGAGAGTCAAGAATGAGAATCTTCATTCTGTTGGGGATATCAAGAGTTTGGGTTGTATGCCAATCTACTGGAGAGTCAAGAATGAGAATCTTCATTTTGTTGGGGATATCAGGAGTTTGGGTTGTATGCCAATCTACTGGGGAGTCAAGAATGAGAATCTTCATTTTGTTGGGGATATCGGGAGTTTGGGTTGTATGACAATCTACTGGGGAGTCAAGAATGAGAATCTTCATTCTGTTGGGGATATCAGAAGTTTGGGTTGTATGCCAATCTACTGGGGAGTCAAGAATGAGAATCTTCATTCTGTTGGGGATATCAGGATTTTAAGTTGTATGCCTATAAACTGGGGAGTCAAGAATGAGAATCTTCATTCTGTCGGGGATATCAGGAGTTTGGGTTGTATGCCAATCTACTGGAGAGTCAAGAATGAAAATCTTCATTTTGTTGGGGATATCAGGAGTTTGGGTTGTATGCCAATCTACTAGGGAGTCAAGAATGAGAATCTTCATTCTGTTGGGGATATAAGGAGTTTGGGTTATATGTCAATCTACTGGGGAGTCAAGAATGAGAATCTTCATTCTGTAGGGGATATCAGGAGTTTGGGTTGTATGCCAATCTACTGTGGAGTCAAGAATGAGAATCTTCATTCTGTTGGGGATATCAAGAGTTTGGGTTGTATACCAATCTACTGGGGAGTCAAGATTGAGAATCTTCATTCTGTTGAGGATATCAGGAGTTTGGATTG
Organism: Vicia faba; assembly: GCA_948472305.1. Classification (NCBI taxonomy): domain Eukaryota; kingdom Viridiplantae; phylum Streptophyta; class Magnoliopsida; order Fabales; family Fabaceae; genus Vicia; species Vicia faba. The sequence goes on from OX451740.1 coordinate 908,446,165, forward strand.
TATGCCAATCTACTAGGGAGTCAAGAAAGAGAATCTTCATTCTGTTGGGGATATCAGAAGTTTGGGTTGTATGCCAATCTACCGGGGAGTCAAGAATGAGAATATTCATTCTATTGGGGATATCAGGAGTTTGGGTTGTATGCCAATCAACTGGGGAGTCAAGATTGAGAATCTTCATTCTGTTGGGGATATCAGGAGTTTGGATTGTATGCCAATCTACTGGGGAGTCAAGAATGAGAATCTTCATTCTGTTGGGGATATCAGGAGTTTGGATTGTATGCCAATCTACTGGGGAGTCAAAAATGAGAATCTTCATTCTGTTGGGGATATCAAGAGTTTGGGTTGTATGCCAATCTACTGGGGAGTCATGAATGAGAATCTTCATTCTGTTGGGGATATCAGGAGTTTGGGTTGTATGCCAATCTATTGGGGAGTCCATAATGAGAATCTTCATTCTGTTGGGGATATCAGGAGTTTGGGTTGTATGCCAATCTACTGGGGAGTCAAGAATGAGAATCTTCATTCTGTTGGGGATATCAGAAGTTTGGGTTGTATGCCAATCTACTGGGGAGTCAAGAATGAGAATCTTCATTCTGTTGGGGATATCAGGATTTTGGGTTGTATGCCTATAAACTGGGGAGTCAAGAATGAGAATCTTCATTCTGTCGGGGATATCAGGAGTTTGGGTTGTATGCCAATCTACTGGAGAGTTAAGAATGAGAATCTTCATTCTGTTTGGGATATCAGGAGTTTAGGTTGTATGGCAATCTACTGGGGAGTCAAGAATGAGAATCTTCATTCTGTTGGGGATATCAGGAGTTTGGATTGTATGCCAATCTTTTGGGGAGTCAAGAATGAGAATCTTCATTATGTTGGGGATATCAGGAGTTTGGGTTGTATTCCAATCTACTGGGGAGTCAAGAATGAGAATCTTCATTCTGTTGGGGATATCAGGAGTTTGGGTTGTATGCCAATCTACTGGGGAGTCAAGAATGAGAATCTACATTCTGTTGGGGATATCAAGAGTTTGGGTTGTATGTCAATCTACTGGAGAGTCAAGAATGAGAATCTTCATTCTGTTGGGGATATCAGGAGTTTGGGTTGTATGCCAATCTACTAGGGAGTCAAGAATGATAATCTTAATTCAGTTGGGGATATCAGGATTTTGGGTTGTATGCCAATCTATTGGGGAGTCAAGATTGAGAATCTTTATTCTGTTGGGGATATCAGGAGTTTGGGTTGTAAGCCAATCTACTGGGGAGTCAAGAATGAGAATCTTCACTCAGTTGCGGATATCAGGAGTTTGGGTTGTATGTCAATCTACTGGGGAGTCAAGAATGAGAATCTTCATTTTGTTGGGGATATCAGGAGTTTGGGTTGTATGCTAATCTAATGGGGAGTAAATATTGAGAATCTTCATTCTGTTGGGGATATCAGGAGTTTGGGTTGTATGCCAATCTATTGGGGAGTCAAGAATGAGAATCTTCATTCAGTTGGGGATATCAAGAGTTTGGGTTGTATGCCAATCTACTGGGGAGTCAAGAATGAGAATCTTCATTCTGTTGGGGATATCAGGAGTTTGGGTTGTATGCGAATCTACTGGGGAGTCAAGAATGAGAATCTTCATTCTGTTTTGGATATCAGGAGTTTGGGTTGTATGCCAATCTACTGGGGAGTCAAGAATGAGAATCTTCATTCTGTTGGGGATATCAGGAGTTTGGATTGTATGCCAATCTACTGGGGAGTCAAGAACGAGAATCTTCATTCTGTTGGGGATATCAAGAGTTTGGGTTGTATGCCAATCTACTGGGGAGTCATGAATGAGAATCTTCATTCAGTTGGGGATATCAGGAGTTTGGGTTGTATGCCAATCTACTGGGGAGTCAAAAATGAGAATCTTCATTCTGTTGGGGATATCAGGAGTTTGGGTTGTATGCCAATCTACTTGGGAGTCAAGATTGAGAATCTTCATTCTGTTGGGGATATCAGAAGTTTGGGTTGTATGCCAATCTACTGGGGAGTCAAGAATGAGAATCTTCATTCTGTTGGGGATATCAGGATTTTGGGTTGTATGCATATAAACTGGGGAGTCAAGAATGAGAATCTTCATTCTGTCGGGGATATCAGGAGTTTGGGTTGTATGCCAATCTACTGGAGAGTCAAGAATGAGAATCTTCATTCTGTTGGGGATATCAAGAGTTTGGGTTGTATGCCAATCTACTGGAGAGTCAAGAATGAGAATCTTCATTTTGTTGGGGATATCAGGAGTTTGGGTTGTATGCCAATCTACTGGGGAGTCAAGAATGAGAATCTTCATTTTGTTGGGGATATCGGGAGTTTTGGTTGTATGACAATCTACTGGGGAGTCAAGAATGAGAATCTTCATTCTGTTGGGGATATCAGAAGTTTGGGTTGTATGCCAATCTACTGGGGAGTCAAGAATGAGAATCTTCATTCTGTTGGGGATATCAGGATTTTAAGTTGTATGCCTATAAACTGGGGAGTCAAGAATGAGAATCTTCATTCTGTCGGGGATATCAGGAGTTTGGGTTGTATGCCAATCTACTGGAGAGTCAAGAATGAAAATCTTCATTCTGTTGGGGATATCAGGAGTTTGGGTTGTATGCCAATCTACTAGGGAGTCAAGAATGAGAATCTTCATTCTGTTGGGGATATAAGGAGTTTGGGTTGTATGTCAATCTACTGGGGAGTCAAGAATGAGAATCTTCATTCTGTAGGGGATATCAGGAGTTTGGGTTGTATGCCAATCTACTGGGGAGTCAAGAATGAGAATCTTCATTCTGTTGGGGATATCAAGAGTTTGGGTTGTATACCAATCTACTGGGGAGTCAAGATTGAGAATCTTCATTCTGTTGAGGATATCAGGAGTTTGGGTTGTATGCCAATCTACTGGGGAGTCAAGACTGAGAATCTTCATTATGTTGGGGATATCAGGTGTTTGGGTTGTATGTCAATCTACTGGGGAGTCAAGAATTAGAATCTTCATTCTGTTGGGGATATCAGGAGTTTGGGTTGTATGCCAATCTACTGGGGAGTCAAGATTGAGAATCTTCATTCTGTTGGGGATATCAGGAGTTTGAATTGTATGCCAATCTACTGGGGAGTCAAGAATGAGAATCTTCATTCTGTTGGGGATATCAGGAGTTTGGATTGTATGCCAATCTACTGGGGAGTCAAAAACGAGAATCTTCATTCTGTTGGGGATATCAAGAGTTTGGGTTGTATGCCAATCTACTGGGGAGTCATGAATGAGAATCTTCATTCTGTTGGGGATATCAGGAGTTTGGGTTGTATGCCAATCTATTGGGGAGTCAAGATTGAGAATCTTTATTCTGTTGGGGATATCAGGAGTTTGGGTTGTAAGCCAATCTATTGGGGAGTCAAGAATGAGAATCTTCACTCTGTTGGGGATATCAGGAGTTTGGGTTGTATGCCAATCTACTGGGGAGTCAAGATTGAGAATCTTCACTCAGTTGCGGATATCAGGAGTTTGGGTTGTATGTCAATCTACTGGGGAGTCAAGAATGAGAATCTTCATTTTGTTGGGGATATCAGGAGTTTGGGTTGTATGCTAATCTAATGGGGAGTAAATATTGAGAATCTTCATTCTGTTGGGGATATCAGGAGTTTGGGTTGTATGCCAATCTATTGGGGAGTCAAGAATGAGAATCTTCATTCAGTTGGGGATATCAAGAGTTTGGGTTGTATGCCAATCTACTGGGGAGTCAAGAATGAGAATCTTCATTCTGTTGGGGATATCAGGAGTTTGGGTTGTATGCGAATCTACTGGGGAGTCAAGAATGAGAATCTTCATTCTGTTTTGGATATCAGGAGTTTGGGTTGTATGCCAATCTACTGGGGAGTCAAGAATGAGAATCTTCATTCTGTTGGGGATATCAGGAGTTTGGATTGTATGCCAATCTACTGGGGAGTCAAGAACGAGAATCTTCATTCTGTTGGGGATATCAAGAGTTTGGGTTGTATGCCAATCTACTGGGGAGTCATGAATGAGAATCTTCATTCAGTTGGGGATATCAGGAGTTTGGGTTGTATGCCAATCTACTGGGGAGTCAAAAATGAGAATCTTCATTCTGTTGGGGATATCAGGAGTTTGGGTTGTATGCCAATCTACCTGGGAGTCAAGATTGAGAATCTTCATTCTGTTGGGGATATCAGAAGTTTGGGTTGTATGCCAATCTACTGGGGAGTCAAGAATGAGAATCTTCATTCTGTTGGGGATATCAGGATTTTGGGTTGTATGCCTATAAACTGGGGAGTCAAGAATGAGAATCTTCATTATGTCGGGGATATCAGGAGTTTGGGTTGTATGCCAATCTACTGGAGAGTCAAGAATGAGAATATTCATTCTGTTGGGGATATCAAGAGTTTGGGTTGTATGCCAATCTACTGGAGAGTCAAGAATGAGAATCTTCATTTTGTTGGGGATATCAGGAGTTTGGGTTGTATACCAATCTACTGGGGAGTCAAGAATGAGAATCTTCATTTTGTTGGGGATATCGGGAGTTTGGGTTGTATGACAATCTACTGGGGAGTCAAGAATGAGAATCTTCATTCTGTTGGGGATATCAGAAGTTTGGGTTGTATGCCAATCTACTGGGGAGTCAAGAATGAGAATCTTCATTCTGTTGGGGATATTAGGATTTTAAGTTGTATGCCTATAAACTGGGGAGTCAAGAATGAGAATCTTCATTCTGTCGGGGATATCAGGAGTTTGGGTTGTATGCCAATCTACTGGAGAGTCAAGAATGAAAATCTTCATTCTGTTGGGGATATCAGGAGTTTGGGTTGTATGCCAATCTACTAGGGAGTCAAGAATGAGAATCTTCATTCTGTTGGGGATATAAGGAGTTTGGGTTGTATGTCAATCTACTGGGGAGTCAAGAATGAGAATCTTCATTCTGTAGGGGATATCAGGAGTTTGGGTTGTATGCCAATCTACTGGGGAGTCAAGAATGAGAATCTTCATTCTGTTGGGGATATCAAGAGTTTGGGTTGTATACCAATCTACTTGGGAGTCAAGATTGAGAATCTTCATTCTGTTGAGGATATCAGGAGTTTGGGTTGTATGCCAATCTACTGGGGAGTCAAGACTGAGAATCTTCATTATGTTGGGGATATCAGGTGTTTGGGTTGTATGTCAATCTACTGGGGAGTCAAGAATTAGAATCTTCATTCTGTTGGGGATATCAGGAGTTTGGGTTGTATGCCAATCTACTGGGGAGTCAAGATTGAGAATCTTCATTCTGTTGGGGATATCAGGAGTTTGGATTGTATGCCAATCTACTGGGGAGTCAAGAATGTGAATCTTCATTCTGTTGGGGATATCAGGAGTTTGGATTGTATGCCAATCTACTGGGGAGTCAAAAACGAGAATCTTCATTCTGTTGGGGATATCAAGAGTTTGGGTTGTATGCCAATCTACTGGGGAGTCATGAATGAGAATCTTCATTCTGTTGGGGATATCAGGAGTTTGGGTTGTATGCCAATCTATTGGGGAGTCCATAATGAGAATCTTCATTCTGTTGGGGATATCAGGAGTTTGGGTTGTATGCCAATCTACTGGGGAGTCAAGAATGAGAATCTTCATTCTGTTGGGGTTATCAGAAGTTTGGGTTGTATGCCAATCTACTGGGGAGTCAAGAATGAGAATCTTCATTCTGTTGGGGATATCAGGATTTTGGGTTGTATGCCTATAAACTGGGGAGTCAAGAATGAGAATCTTCATTCTGTCGGGGATATCTGGAGTTTGGGTTGTATGCCAATCTACTGGAGAGTTAAGAATGAGAATCTTCATTCTGTTGGGGATATCAGGAGTTTGGGTTGTATGCCAATCTACTGGGGAGTCAAGAATGAGAATCTTCATTCTGTTGGGGATATCAGGAGTTTGGGTTGTATGTCAATCTACTGGGGAGTCAAGAATGAGAATTTTCATTCTGTTGGGGATATCAGGAGTTTGGGTTGTATGCCAATCTACTAGGGAGTCAAGAATGAGAATTTTCATTCTGTTGGGGATATCAAGAGTTTGGGTTGTATGCCAATCTACTAGGGAGTCAAGATTGAGAATCTTCATTCCGTTGAGGATATCAGGAGTTTGGGTTGTATGCCAATCTACTGGGGAGTCAAGACTGAGAATCTTCATTATGTTGGGGATATCAGGTGTTTGGGTTGTATGTCAATCTACTGGAGAGTCAAGAATTAGAATCTTCATTATGTTGGGGATATCAAGAGTTTTAGGTGGACAACCCTCAGCGGAAGATTTTCATCTGGCCATCTTGTGTGAACTCCAGCGTTGTTACTTTAATTAGATCTTGAATTTTGTTTCTCAATGCCCAACAGCTATCGGTGTCATGTCCAGGACTGTTGGAGTGATACGCACATCTTGCATTTGAATTGTACCCTGGAAAGGCTGTGTTAGGATTCCGAGGGGGGTCCCTTAATATAATCAAATTGACTTCCAATAAGCATTGCAGCACTTGAGCTAATGACATGTTAATCTCAGTGAAGCGCTTTTTAGATGTATTCCTCTTACGCCGATTACCCTGTTGACGTTGGTGAGGTTGTTGTTGGGCTTGTGACCCTGAAGCAAACTGGAGAGGTTTTCTCTCGGCTTCTTGTCTCAAGGGAGGCTGAATGATGACTTGATCCTCAACCCTAGTTGTTTTCCCGATTTGGTTACATTCATCTTGATGAAGCTTGTTGATAAGGACTCTCAGCTCCTTTTGTCCTTGAGCCAGGTTTTGAATAAGATCCATTTGGCCCACCAGTTGTCCCATCAGCTGAATTTTCATTGTTGCCATCTCAATCTGTAGTCCTTCCAACTGATCATTCCTGATGCCCTCCGGATTTCCTATGACCATGCCCCTTGTGAGGAGAGCCTTCACCTCTTCTTGCCCCTTGGATATGTTCAAGAACATCTCTTGGAGTTGAGCATTTTGAGCCTGGACGTCCTTGATAGTCTGTATTAGAGCCATATCTACTGAAATAAACAGTAGGAAGATAAGGAGACTTGTTGCAAAGACATGTTATGTTATGATGAATGTTGTTTATGTATATGCAATGCATTCAAGGATTTTGGAAAAATAAAAATTGTCTAAAACAAGAAGGAACAAACGTTATATTAATAAAAATAGAACTTGTTTACATCAATACCCCTAGGGCAAAAATAGTACAAAATTCTAAGATAAAAAGACGTTGTGCATCCTCTTTGGTGCAATGTTGGTGTTGAGAGTCTTTCTTCGTGAAGTTGACGAGTAAGTTCTAAAACCTTCTTCTCATTGGTGTAGAATTGGGCTTCAAAAGTGTCGTGCTCTCCCTTGAGTTGTATCCAACTCCTTTGTGAATCTTCTAGTGATGTTGGCATGTCAGGATGTAGGAGGGTGTATGGAACCTCTCCTTCCATAACAGGCTCTTTAATCATAGGGAGAATGTAGGGGTAAGGCATCATAAGAGTTTGGGCGCAGGTTCGTACCCACTTGAGGTAAGGATCAAGAGGGATGGAATTCTTGTGTCCCAAGGTCTTACTGTCCACCTTGTTGGGCATCCTCCAAGCTCGGATAAACCTTTGTCGAGGTCCTTTATCGTCGTTGTCGAAGTCAAAAACCAAATCTGGAATCAGCATGTCATGTGGGACATCCCTTCGGGCATACCCAAACTGTCTCAAAGCCAAGCAGGGATTATAGGCGATGCCTCCCCTAATACCAAGTAGAGGGACATTAGGGAATTCTCCACAATGGTCGATGATGATAACATTTTCTCTGGAACGAGAACACCAATGAACATCTAAATATGTAAGAGTCATCAATCGTTGTGACCACCTCAAACCTTACTCATTCTTCAAGACTGATTGGGGAAGATGAGAAATAAACCATATTGCCAGTAGAGGAGTGCAACACGTGAGAAAACCTCTTTTCCTTATTGTTCGAGTGTGAAAAGAGTGGAGGATATCCCCAAGCAATGTAGGCACCGGGTTGCGAGCCATGAAGATTTTGACAGCATTGACATCTATAAGCTGGTCAGGGTTTGGGAACAAGACCAAACCATAGATGAGAAGAGCTACGATCTCCTCAAAAGCTTGCAGGTCTAGAGAATTCCAGCATTCTTGAGCTTTCTTAAACAGAAACTTTGACAAGAAGTCTTTGACACCACTTCTAGTTTCCCAATGGCCCATGACATCAGATGGTTGCAAGTGTAGGGCTTGAGCAACATCTTCAGGCTTTGGATCTCTTTCCGTACCGTTGAAAGGTAGTTGATGGAGAATAGGAATTCTCAAGAGTTGAGAAAATTCCTCCAAAGTAGGCACAAGCTGGTAATCAGGAAAGGTGAAGCAGTGGTGTAGGGGGTCAAAGAATTGGAAGAGAACTTTCAGCATGTCTTCCTCAGTGTTTGTGTTGACTAAGTTGAGAAGACGACCATGCCTCTTGGTGAATGGAGAATTCTCAGGAATCCTTGAAGCTAGCTCCTTGAGTTGAGGAGGAATTCTCGCAAGGTTGACTTGGATAGTTTTCCTGCGAAGTGAATCCATTACCTATAAAACAGGAACAAAGATGAAGATCCAAAATCCTTGAAATGGTTAGTGGATACATATGATGCTTCATGATGTCCATGATGTTATGAACAAGTATATATGTACAAGCAAATCACATAAGTTCCTAGTTTAGGCTTGCATGGGGTTTCATAGGTAAGTACCCTCTTGAAGTTTAGTTGGCTCAACCTGTCCTATAAATAGTAACCGGGTTCTAAGGAGCTCAATATCACTGGATTGTTTTCTGTGTTCATTGTTTCAGTTTAGCCATTTTACTGGCGACCGAAATATTCCAAGAAAAAAACCCTCAATGAGTGTAGTATCGAGTATCTACCAACTTCGGACTGCACCAAAGCCGATCATCTCACTACCCCTAAAAAGGCCAAGTTGGTCAAGTAAAGGTTCTAAAAGTCCATTAGTGCTTCATGACATCACTCAGCGGCCCCATATTCTCTTTGATTGACTCAAAGGATACCGGTACCCACAAATATGTCACAATAATATAGCTATTGCTTAGACCATGTCGGTATACCCTGCACAGTTTCCACAATGTATTGTTATTTACCTATGAATGTTTCCTAAATCCGGGTAGAGGATTCAAACCCAAACAATAGAACCAAAGTGTAAAGCATACAAGTCAAACAAGATAAGCATGTAAAGGTGATCTAAACCCTAAGTTAACCCCACTTTTAGAAATATCCCTAGCAGAGTCGCCAGTTCTGTGATGCGGTGGGAGAACTGACTTGAGGTTTTGCATTTTTGTTCGCAAATGTTTCGGTTTAGCAAGAATCGCCGCCGACTTTTATTTTATCCAAAAGGAAAGGTCAAAAAGCACAAGAAAGACCTTTGAGATGTTTTCTTGAGTTCGGGGGGTAGATTATGAAAAGGGAAGGTGCTAGCACCCTTTTCATCCATGGTTTTCCATGGGCTCTTAGTTACTTGTTTAGATCACTTGCTTTGCTTTTTCAATTGTTTGAAATGGTGCTTTGTGTATGGTTTTGAAAGTATTTTGAAAAGATGCCTTTGTTTAGGCAACCTTTGTAATGATTCTTGTTTGAATGTATACAAAGGTGTTTGTCTTTTGAAAAATGTTTCAATGTTTGAAAGTTGTTTGGAAATTGTTTTGAAATGTGTATGTTTGTTTGAAAATAGCAAGGATGGTTTGCAAGGGATCAAGTAGCTAGGAGTTGTCTACCCTAATCAAAAGTCTTTCTTGTGCATTTTTAACCCTTTGATATTGTTGTTTTACCATTGTATTTGGTAAACAACCCTATCTTTGGATGTTAAACGGGACAGGTGTGGGTCATCGTATGACCATGATAGCAATGGTGCCAAGTATCTTAGCAAGTTTTAGGGACTAAGATCATTTTGTTTTAGGCAACTTGTCTAGCGTCATCGAGGGACTATGATCTTTTTTGTTTTGATTGATTTTGCCAAGATACCTAGCATGCATACCATGGCCATTTTAAGGCAACAAGTGGATGAAACCCTAGGGGTGCTTGTGTGCAATGTGTTGTCATTTTTCATGCTTTTTTGTCTTGTGTATAGTCATGTTATTTGTTTGATTTTTTGGTCTTTTGCATACAAACCCTAGTTTACTAAACATGCATATAAAATAAATGCGTAAAGTAAATCTAGACTATTACAACATTATTATGGGAAGGGGGATACAAGTTTTGAATAGGGGGATATTGCTCAAAATAAAACCCTAAAACTATTACAACCAAATTGAATTTATACAACAATAAATAAATGAACAATTATTTAAATGTACAATAAAAATGAAAATATGCACAAATGTTTTTGTATTTACTTTATGTATGTAAAATAAATTTATTTAAGTCGTAAAAATAAGGGAAAATAAAATGATTATTTTTGAAAGGGTGAAGAAACCCTAATTTTTAAAAAAAAAGAAGATATATTCTATATTATTTATTTATTCATTTTTATGGACAAGAAAATAAATAAAAATATATACAAAAATGTTAAAAAATAAAATATGTGAGAAAATATTATTTTATATGTATAATATAGTAAAATAAAATATGTAAGTATTTTAATATTATTTACAATTTTATTTAAGAAAATAAAGTATATATTATTTAATAAACTATTTTTATGCCAAAAAAATAATAAAAATAATAAAATAAAATGTGAAAAATTAAGAGAATATTTTTTGTGATTTTAAATATTTAGAAAAAATAAATAAAGTCAGAAAATATAAAAAGAAATGGAAAATATATAAAATATGGAAAATGGGCCAAGGGGGTGCAAATAACAGAATGGGGGGTGCAAACAGAACTAAGTCAGGCCCAGGCCCACCCTCACTTTGTCCCTGTCCTCCAGAAACAGAAAACGTGTGCGCCCTGTACTTCAAAATATGTTCTTGCTCATACTTGCATGAAATAAAAAATTTACAATATGAAAGTTATAGCATTTTCAATCACGATTCCAACCATATCCATTTTGTGACCTAACTCTCAAAGGACATAGAGAATTTTAATGGCCCTAAATTTTAACCTAAAATTTTCAGCATGTTCATCATCCAAATTCTCCTAGCTCAGTTAATATATATAAGAACTTTGCATATGTACAGCTCAAGCACATTGAAGACTACATTTTTACTTCACAAACCTAAGCCTAAGGATGTCTAAATAGAGATATAGAAACTTAGAAAATACCTTGTTCAGTTGAGTTTGGCTATGGAAATGTAGCACCTTTGAGTGAGGCCTGAAGTTCTTTTGAGCTTGCTTGATGTTCCCTCAACCTTTCCCAATGCTCAGCTTGCTTTGAAAGGTCTTGAATCTACTTGTAGAAGTCCACCTGCAAAGCTTCAAAAAGAAAATGGTGAAGTGTGAAAATGAGGTTACATTTGCTTGAGAAAGGTTTGGACAACTTAGGTGTGATGTATAGAATGTGTCTGAAGTGGTTCTAAGCAAAACGCACGAGTGGAATATGTTTTGGAAGTGGTTCTGCAGAAGATGCCCTGTTTGGGCAAGAACTTATGATTTCTGTGTTAGAGGGTGTTTTAGAGCTTGGAAAATCGTGTTTCTGGCTTGGTATAATATGCTGAGATCTTTTCAAATGATAGCAAAGCTTGGTTTTATCAGATACAAGAGTTATGGACTTTTTGAAAGCTTACTTGCTTTTGAAGCAAAAGTGAGTTGAAAAAGCTCACAGCCTGTACAAGCTAGTTCAAGGCCTGAGAAGAGTTGGTACACTTTTCCTAATGTTTATGGATCTTGTTTGCACAAAGAGATCAGGTCCAATGCTCAAGGAAAACAAAATTGCAAAAAGCATGCTTTATCAAAGTAGCATTGTAACATTTTTTCCATTTTTGGATTAAACCCTTGTACAAAGCTTCAAAGATCAAAAAAATTCCATTGACCATTGTATTTGCATTAAATTAAGGAGTGTGGAAAGGATTAAGACTTGTAAAACAAGTACAAGCATGATTCAAACTGATTTGCAACTTGAACTAATATGAAAAATGCCTTGAACAAAAGTGATAATTTGCCACTTTCAAACTTTCGATTCTCCCTAACCATAAATGATCTTGGAGAGTTCTTTGACATTTTGGAAAGCTTGTAACATGATCTAAAATCTAACTTTGAAATGTATTTTGAGATTCCACTTGAAACTATGTGAAAATTTTCCATCAAGATAGGTCAAAATCCTGCCTAAACTAGGGCAAAATTTCACTAAGTTAAAAGTTTCATGGACCCTTATTCACAAAATCATAACTTGAGATCCAAACATATTTTGGGAAAACTTTGTGAATCAAAGTTGTAGATTTTGTGGAGGACTACAACTTTCATGTTTGAAGTTTTCTTTGAACCCAATTGCATCATGGTGAAAAGTTGGAAAAAGTTGGGAAAAAATAAAAAAAAATTCATAACTTAGAAAATTTCTAAGTTATGAAATTTTTCAAACTTAAACCCTAATTTCCAAATTTAGGTTTCTTGGTGAACAAGTTTCATGTTTTGACACATCTTGATGAATTATGACCCTTGGCACTTGATTTTGACCAAAAAGTCAAAGTTTGACTTTTCAGTGTACAGTTGATTTTTGATCAATTGACTAGAAAATTCATCTGTCAATCCAATGTATTTGAGATCTTTTGAACCTTGTGATTAGGTCAAGATGACGCCATTGAGTCCTTGAAACCATTCTTGAACCCAATTTTCCATTGGCTAGGTTAAAAATCATAAATTTCCCTTCTGCAGTCAAAACCCTAAAAATGACCATTTTGCCCTTTTGATGATCTGATCAAATTTCTTGAGGAGTTGTGGTCCAAACCTGATCAAATGGTTCATATGAGTTTATAATGTTGATATGGATCAAAAATTATGAGGTTTTACTGTAAATTGGCCACAGTTGACTTTTTCCCCAATACAATTGATTTTTAGGTCAATTGTCCAATTGACTGGGCAAAAAGTTGATTCAAGGCTTGAAGCTTGGTATAAGCAATCTTAGAGGTCCAACATGAAGTATGAAAGTCCAAAAATCCTTGTGCAAACTCAAACCCTAATTTCAGGTCAATAGTGCAAGGAGATGTCTTGAGCTGAGCAAACCCTAATCTGGTCTTGAGTCTAAGTAGTCTTGTGAGGAGAATCTTGATAAAATGAGAGGGAAAATTTTGGGGTACAATATGACTGGTACTTTGACAGTGGCTGTTCTAGACCATGACAAGTGTCAAGAATCTGTTGGTGGATGTCAAATCTCATTCCACCAGTTATGTGACTTTTGGTGATGGAGCAAAAGGAGAAATCAAAGGTGTTGGCAAGCTTGACTATTCTGGAGTTCCTAAACTTGATAATGTGTTACTTGTAAAAGGGTTAACAGCTAACCTGATAAGTATAAGCCAACTATGTGATCAAGGATTCAAAGTTAACTTCTCCAAAGAATAATTTCTTATGTACAATGAAAAGAATGAAGGGGTCATGAAAGGAATCAGATCTAAAGATAATTGTTATCTATGGGTTCCTCAAGATTTAAACCTCTCATCAACATGTGTTTCAGCCAAAGAGATGAGGTTAAAATATGGCATCAAAAATTGGGGCACTTGCATCTGAAAGGTATGAAGAGAATTATATCTGAAGAAGCAGTGAGAGGGATTCCTAAGTTCAAGATAGAAGAAGGAAGAGTATGTGGTGACTGTCAAATTGGAAAGCAGACTAAGATGTCACATCAGAAGATTCAACATCTTATGACATCAAAAGTATTTGAACTTATTCACATGGACTTGATGGGACCTATGCGAGTTGAAAGTCTTGGTGGTAAGAAGTATGCATATGTTGTTGTAGATAACTTTTCTAGATACACATGGATAAAATTTATTAGAGAAAAATCAGAAACTTTTGAAGTGTTAAAAGATCTTTGTCAAAGACTTCAAAGGGAAAAGGAAAGTCATGTCATAAGAATCAAGAGTGATCATGGAAAAGAATTTGAGAACAACAAATTTGCTGAGTTTTTCTCCTCTGAAGGAATCAGCCATGAATTCTCTTCTCCCATTATTCCTTAACATAATAGGATTGTAGAACGCAAGAGTAGGGCTCTCCAAGAATCTTCCAGAGCCATGATTCATGTTAAGAAGCTACCCTACTATTTATGGGCTGAAGCTATGAATATTGCATGCTATACTCATAACAGAGTCACTCTAAGGAAAGGCACTTCAACTACTTTGTATGAAATATGGAGGGGAAGAAAACCAACTGTAAAATACTTTCATGTTTTTGGAAGTAAATGTTACATCTTAGCTAATCATGAACAAAGAAGGAAGATGGATCCCAAGAGTGATAAAGGAATATTCCTGGGATGCTCTACAAACAGCAGAGCATACAAAGTGTTTAACTCCAGAACCAAAGTAATGATGGAGTCAATAAATGTTACTATTGATGATAGAGGATGGAATGTTGAAGAAGATGTCTCAGAAGATGTTGGAACATCTTTTCCTGAGAGTCCAATTGAATAAAATGACACAAGTATTGATTCTAATCCTCCTCAAGAAGATCCCCAACCTAGTCAGCTCAATAAAGGACCTTCAATTAGAACTCAGAAATATCATCCTAAGGAGCTCATCATAGGAGATCCAATCAAGGGAAATACTACCATATCAAGAGAAGGGATTTCTAACTATTGATTTGTATCAAAAATTGAGCCTAAAAATGTCAAAGAGACCCTAACTGGTGAGTTATGGATTAATGCTATGCAAGAGGAGCTGGAACAATTCAGTAGGATTGAAGTTTGGGATATGGTCCTAAGACCTGAAGGGACAAATGTGATTGGCGCTAAATGGGTATACAAGAATAAATCTGATGAAAAAGGGGTGGTCATTAGAAATAAGGCAAGGTTAGTTTCTCAAGGATACACTCAAATTGAAGGAGTGGACTTTGATGAAACCTTTTCTCTTGTGGCTAGACTTGAATAAATCAGACTACTGTTGGGAGTTGCATGCATTTTGAAATTTAAATTGTTCCAAATGGATGTAAAAAGTGCCTTCTTGAATGGATACCTGAATGAAGAAGTTTTTGTTGAACAACCAAAAGGATTTGTTGATCCAAGTTTTCCTAAACATGCATATAAACTGAAGAAAGCTTTGTATGGATTGAAGCAAGCTCCAAGAGCTTGGTATGAGAGACTAACAATATTTCTCGGGGAGAATGGGTATAGGAAAGGTGGTATAGACAACACTCTCTTTGTCAAATAAGAAGAAAGGAAGATTATGATTTCTCAAATCTATGTTAATGATATTGTATTTGGTGGGATCTCAAATGAGATGGTTCAACATTTTGTCAAGCAGATGCATTCTGAATTTGAGATGAGTCTTGTTGGTGAATTAACCTATTTTATCTCAGAGCAAGTATTCCAGGAATATAGTAAAGAAGTTTGGGATGGATAATGCAAGTCACAAAAGAACCCTTGCTCCCACACATCTGAAGATGACTAAAGATTAAAAAGGAGTAAGTGTAGATTAAAGTCTCTACATAAGCATGATAGGCAGTCTTCTATATCTCACAACTAGCAGACCCGACATTTCCTTTGATGTAGGGGTGTGTGCAAGATATCAAGATGATTCCAAAGTTAGTCATGCAAACCATGTAAAGAGGATTCTCAAATATGTGAATGGGACAAGTAACTATGGTATGTTGTACTCTCATGGATCAAATTCTGCCTTAACTGGATTTTGTGATGTTGATTGGGCAGGGAGTGCTAATGATAGAAAGGGTACATCAGGAGGATGCTTCTTTCTAGAAGATAAACTCATACCTTGGTTCAGCAAGAAGCAAAATTGTGTGTCTCTATCCACTGTTGAGGCTGAGCACATTGCTGCAGGAAGCAGTTGCTCTCAATTGGTTTGGATGAAACAAATGTTAACAGAATACAAGGTCAAACAAGATGTCTTGATATTACCCTGAGACAATTTAAGCGCCATAAACATTTCAAATAATCCTATTCAACATAGCAGGACCAAGCATATTGACATTCGTCATCACTTCATAAGAGAACTTGTTAAAGAAAAGATTGTGGCCTTATAACATGTAGCCACTGAATTGTGACTGGCTGGCATCTTTACAAAGGCTTTGGATGCTAATCAATTTGAGAATTTAATAGGAAAATTAGGGATATGTTTATATGAGGGTTTGTAGCAATTAAAAGTGTGTGGGAATATCATTAAAGTGATATTATATTGTTTGTGTTTCCAACAATAAATTTTAGAAAGCAATCATTACAAGACTGTCTAAAATTGTTTCCCACACACTACTATATCTCTTATCTCTACTTTCAAAAACTATTCATTCTCCTCAACAGAAGAAGAACCATTGCCATTCCTCATCTCCTTACTAGAAATTTTTCAAACATGTCTCAACATCACACATCATTTTCCTCAAAATTTGCAAATGAAAATATTTCTCTTGACAGAATACTAGATGCCAATCTTCTATCAACGATCCCTCTGCTTGATAAAAAGGTCAAGAAACCTAGATCATCACCAGCTAAGAAATCTAAAGATGATAAAGGTAACTCCTCTTCTGCTACTGACAATAGAACCAAGGAAGAAATTGTCAATGTTGATAGAAGCATCAGAAGGCTTATGGACAAAGTTTTAAATGAAGGATTTGTTGTGACTGGGATTTCTACTCCCCTTGCTCGCATGCCCTCTCCAGTGACAAAGGAAGTAATCCTAAGAATGACGTTGCTGAATCATCCAAAAATGATGTTGCTGAGTCATCCAAAAATGATGCTGCTGAATCATCCAAGAATGATGTTGTTGATAGAAAACTTGAGAAACTTGTTACCTCTTCCCTAAAAGATGTGGAAGAAGAAAATGTTGATCAAAATGTTGAAGAAAATGTTGCTGCCTCCAAGGATGGAGAATGTCATAATGTTGTGGAAGTTATCAATGTTGAAGAGCTCTCTAACAATGAGCTCATCACTAATGTTGTACCCAGTATTGCTAGAAGGCTAAAGTCCAGGAGAGTGAAAGATGCAAGAATCACACCCCTCCCAAGGCAATCAAGAAGAAAACCATGTATGGACCCCCAAAAGCAGGAAGTAAAGTGGTCCCTCCTTCTAGAAAGAGAAAAGCTAGACTTGTTACCTCTACTGATGATGATGAGGATACTATAAAAAGGTCCAAGAGTAAGAAGAAAGTTGTTCTAGTTGAAGAGACTGACACTGAGTATGATGTCGAGCAAGATGTCCAGGACATCTCTCCTATCAAAAAGTCTGCCAATAAGAAATTGTCTGTTAGGGTTCTTATGCCCCACTTGACAACATCTCCTTTCACTCTGTTAAGAATGCTGAAAAGTGGAAGTATGTCTATCAAAGAAGGATTTCCCTGGAGAGAGAACTAGGAGCTAGAGCTTTGGAATGTAAGGAAATCATGGAGTTGATCTCCTATGCTGGACTGATGAAAACATTTACCATGTTTGCCAATTGCTATGAAACTCTTGTTAAGGAGTTTATTGTTAATATTCCTGTTGACTGTGCTGACCATAAGAGTAAGGATTATAGAAAGGTTTTTGTTAGAGGAAAGTGTGTAGAATTTTCTCCTGCCAATATAAACAAATTTCTAGATAGGTCTGAAGATGTCTGTTGTGAACTGGAAGTAACAGACAATCAAGTGTGTAAAGCCATTATAGCTAATCAAGTAAGTGAGTGGCCAATGAAAAATAAGCTTTTTGTCAGCAAACTGAGTGTGAAATATGCTATTTTACACATGATTGGAGCTACAAATTGTGTTCCCACTAATCACACTTCTACCATCTCCATTGATTTAGGAAAGTTCATTTATGTTGTAGGAAACCAGAAACTTTTTGATTATGGAACTTATATCTTTGATCATACCATTAAACATGCAGGAACTTGTGCCATTAAGATGTCGATTTCTTTTCCCTCTCTCCTCTATGGAATTATCCTAAATCAGCATCCTTGAATCCTAAGTGGATATGATGTTGTGTGCAAGAGGGAGTCTGCATTGACCCTCCATTTTAAGCTCTTTTCAGGAAAAAAATATCCCATACGTTGTTTTAACATCTTCAACTGTTGAAAACAAGACCTCCAATAAGGATGAAATGATCAATGAATTAAAGGAAGCCTGCAAGGAATTAGATGATGTGATTAGAGTAAGCTCAGCTAGGAAGCTAGTCTTTGAAAATATGATCAAGGACCTGCAAAAGGATATAAACCCTGATGATGAAGTGAGCTCTAAAGGTGAAGATTCTAGTGAGGAAAGAAGTTCTAGTTCAACCAAGTCAACTGGCCAGGATGACAATTAGACTACCTGATGTTTCTCTGAACACTTTGTTTCTTTTTTGGCACTTACATGTGCTTGACATTTGAATTTAATGGTATGTACCCTAATATTGATATTCCTTTGATTGCATCTTTTATTTGGCATATTATGACTAAAAAGGGGGAGAGAAAGTGAGTGATTGACTGACTAACCACTAACCACTTACTCACCACTGACCATTGATTAAGGGGGAGCTCAATACTAGAGGGGGAGCCTCATGTCCCAGAAGATGTTTTGACATCTTCCTGTGCTAACTGCTAACTGAATGTATGTTTTGATTACCTTGCTTGATGCTGCCCTGATAATGCTCTGATAATTGTGTTGCTGCTCTGATAATTGTGTTGTTGCTCTGATAATATCCTCTAACAATGTTTTAGCCAAAATTTGCCAAAGGGGAGTTTGTAAGTTTTTATTGGCAGCAAATTTGGTAAAACAATGACTAGTTAATGTTTTTCTAAATGTCTTAACATTTGGAGCAAAACTGTTTTGAATGATGTCAAAGCAGATGTCTTGACATCCGCCTACTAAACTAATCTCAGCCAAAAATCAGTTAAGTCTTTTGTTTCCTAATTTCCAGCACTCTATAATTCAAGACTTGAGAACTACAGGTTGTGAAAAATATGGAAGAATATTTTTCAAATTGCATAATTATATCTTGGCTTGTTTTTATGGAAATATTAAAAATATTTGAATATTTGTTTTCAAGCCCAAGCCCAAAGCTGGGCATGTATAAGGACTCACTTCCTTATTCAAAGACAAGCAATTTTTGAAGAAGAATACTTTATTTCTAATTAGAAGTTTATGCTTTTTATTTGTAATACACTCTAAGTATTAGTTTAAATACTTGAGTTGTTATTTGGGTTGTTAATTGTGTATCATTCATAAGCTTTTAAGCATTGAATGATTGAAGTGTTTCAAATTTATTAATTTTGTAAGTGATTGAAGGGATTTGAGGATGTCCTCATACCTAGGTGAGTCTTAGGTAGAAGTTTAGCTTGGGTAGTGATTAAGTGATTGGATCGTAAACTGGTAGTTTACTGAGGGTCTATGAATTGATACTATTTAGTAAACTTGTCCCTGGCCTGGTAGCACCAAGAGTAGGTGTTGTTGTACACTGAACTGGGTGAACAATCTCATGTTTTTACTGCTTTTAATTTTACTGCACCTTACTTGCAAACAAATATTTGTGTGTGACATCTCTTTCGACATCACATATCTGATACCAGAATTTCACTATGTTCCATGAGCTATGGTGGCATAAAGTCAAAAGGAAATCGTGAATTAGGGATAACTTGTCAAAGAAGCTATTCAGAGATTTGAATTTTGCCTAAGTGTTCATAGTACTAGATTTGGATTGGTTATAACTTTCTCAATAATTGTTGGAAACGTGCAAATTTTCTATGGTTGGAAAGAGGAGGAAAAGTTCTTAAACTATGTCCTTGACCCCTCAGATCCAAAAAGTGATTATTTTGGGAGTTATGGGGGTTATAAGTTTCCAGACACTTAGTGATTTTCAAGATATGTTCCAAAATGTTGCAAGTTTCATGGCTATTTTTAGGGTCTCACTTGGACTTAAATAAAAAATCTCTGAACATAAAAGTTGAAGATCAGAGTCTCCTCTCCAATTTTTATTCAAGAATCATCCCATTTAGCAGCTTGTGGAGAGAGTTATGATTTTTACGTTTTAAGGGCGTGAAAGGAAATATTCTGGCAAGACTTGCCCAGCCAGGCCAATATTTAATCGAACAGGTGGCGTGCACATGTTTATAGTGGTTTTTCTTATGAATTTAGTTCTCATTTTGAAAAATGTTGAACATAAAAGTTGGATTGGGTTGTGCCCTCTTCAGTTTGGTTTAAATTTCGTTTCATTCTAGGAATTGTGGAGAGAGATATTGAAGCTCAAAGTAGGAAGGTTAAAGTGGGCAAAATGTATGATGTAACGTGCAAGGCTCTACCATCCAGGCCTGTAATTTTGTTGAACAATTGTAGGGCATGTATTCATGACAAATTTTCTCCATGGTTAAAGCCATATTTGGAATGGGGATGAACTACAAAATTACTCTATCATTTGGCCTCTTTCCAACAGTATCAAGTTTGCCTCATTTGGATAATTATTGAGAAAGTTATGATGTGTTGAAATCCCAACAATGGAGTTGATGATTAAATTTTCAGCATAATGAAGTTTAAGCTATTACAGCCAGCTTGGACATCATAACTTCGTGACTATTTTTGAGTATGTTTCGATAGTTATTTCAAGAAACTTCCAACATGAAAGTTGTTCAAAGTAATTCTCTCTTTAACTTTGATCTTGGGACCTCATCTTGAAGAGTTCCATATTTCAAGCTATTAAACCATGAAGTAGAGGGTATGATATTTATGGATAATTGGCGGTGTTAGAAGAATTACCGGTATTTCTTTTAGTTGTGATTTCATGACTTTATGGCCATTTTAAGGCATGCTACAAGCATTGTTTTGACTTGAGGCCAACATAAAAGATACTACTTGATGTGTCCTCTTTTCAGTGATACTAAGATTGTGTCTCGAGGAACGTCATGGTTCAAGATACACGACCGCAAAGGCGACCACATGGCCATACGTAATGATGGAATTATTGAGGAGAAGGATTATTGTATTATAGTACCATGCAGAGAATACTATTTTCTATTACTACAAATGGCCATGCAATAATTCATGTTGCATGCATAATGGTGAGAGTCAACCGTGACAAACTTCCTTTCACTCTTTCTCTCTCACGATAACAAACTCTCTTTCTATCCAACTGTAATAAACTTCCTCTCACTCTTTCTCTCTCACGATAACAAACTCTCTTTTTCTCCAACCGTAACAAAATTTCCCTCACTCTTTCTCTCTGACGATAACAAATTCGCAACTCTCTCTTTTATGAATGTAACAAACTCTCTCAAGGGAAAAGATGTTCTCGCTTCCATGTAACAGATTCCGGCTCTCATTCTCCATCTCAAAACCTCGAAACTCTCTCTCTCTCTCTCTCTCTCTCTCTCTCTCTCTCTCTCTCTCTCTCTCTCTCTCTCTCTCTCTCTCTCTCTCTCTCTCTCTCTCTCTCTACCATAACATCCTCGCATCTCTCTCTCCACCAGTGAACCTTACTCTCTCTCGCGTCCGGATTCAACACCATTCTCCTCTCCTCTCCCATCTTCAACAACTGAAACTCTCTCCCTGCAAGCAGATTCATCTTTAAATCCATTATAGTTGGAGTAAGCTCAAGCACAAGTTCGCCATTATCTTATTCTCTAAGACTCAAGCAAAGATTCAGAGTTTATTGCTCAAAAGTTTAGAGTTTCCTCGAACATTCATTTTCATCATCAGCTTTAGAGCACATATAATAGAGTTTTTCTGAATAAACCTTGTAGCTCGTTCGAACCTTCAACAGGTAAGCTTCCAAGATCCATTATTAAGCACAAATGATAGTTTCATTCATCGCGTTTATGAGATCTTAGTAAGCATGGTTGATGACACACGCCATGTTCGTGTGTAGCTTCGAATACGTGAGTTTTTGCGTTTCTCAGATATTTAATTAGTGCTTACGTTCCACTGTATTAGTGTAAGTTTTAGCTAAAAATAAGGATGGATTCAGAATCCTCTTGAAAATTTGGGCAAGATAATGGTTGGTTTGATTGTTTGAGATAGCGTAACCACTTTCGGCGACTGTGGCACGCCTGAGAAGATGAACGGAAACGTGTTCCAGCGGCCTCCCTTTGTTCTCATCCGTTAAACCCTAGGTGTGGCGTGTTATTACTGAAGAATTATTTTTTTAATGTTAGCCAATCGGAATGCATCTGCATGCTTTTGGATTTTTTTAGGGTTAATTTTACCAGGTTTGCTGGATAATAGGGATGCAATGTAAGAGGGACATGTGTTTGAGTGTTAGCAAAAAACTTGATATAAGAATGAAACAAAAAAAAATTGGGTTAAGTTTGTTTAAACGAGTGGGCCGGGCTGAGCGAAATTCGTTAGGCCCATCACCGTTGGTTTTTTTTGTTGAAGCACAAGAAACTAAAAAACTACATGTTTTTTATTGGGCCTAGCACAATTTTCGGGAATTCCCCCCTGTTAGGCCCGTCACTTGCATTTTGGGTGAGATCTATTTATTTGTTACAAAAAGAATATTTGGACCCTGTAGATTGGGCCTAGCGCCAATTTTTTTTTGCAAAAAGATTCTTATTTCCAGACTTCACCTCCAAAGCCCATAATAATTGTTTTTTTACAGCTTGATTGTTGGTTACAAAAAGAAACTCTTGTTGGACTTTGTATGGCTGGGCCTGGCACCCAGTTTGCTACTATATCCCCCTGTTTCGGCTCAAGACCCCCCCCCCCCCCCCTTGAGTTTAGTTTTCCTTTTTTTTTTATTTCCATGACTTTATTCCTTATTTTCTTTGTCATAGATTTTTGATAAAAGATTACAAAATTAGTAAAACTTGATTTTTTTTGTGATTAGGAGCTAATTCTTTAGTTGCTAATAAATTTATTTTATAACAAAAACAATAAAAAATAGTAGAGTATAATAGAATATTTTTGGAATTTCTTTTCTTTAGATTTTTTTATTTGTTTACATTTAGAAATCATTTTGTTACCCGAGACTCGTCGTCCACCTTTGCTTGTTGAGAACTGGGTCTTATGCAGGTTCATTATGCGATATGCGGATACGCTTGAGATGTCGATTGTGATTTTTTTCACATCGGTGATGCTTTGACACTTATTCCGAGTATTTGATTTGACTCTTTTCTTTGTTGGTGCTAGCAGCTCGTGAAGTTTTCTGGGTTTCCTTGCTATTTGTTTGCTCTATAGGGTGATATCCATTTGGTATATTTCCATTCTATTTTTTCTCTGCATTTATCGCTTTCTAGAAATCATGTGAAGTAGGAAGCAGGAAATAAAGAGTGTGCGCTCGAAGTTGCTTTTTAAAGACCTGTAGCAGGAATACCGCACTTTATTTGATATATGTGTTATGCTTATGTTTGTTTACTCGGTTATTGATCGATGAGTTACTCAATTTAGGAATTGAGATCATGACTTCGCTCGCAGTGCATGCTCCCTATAGGATTTTTATCGCTTTCCTTTATTTTTTGTTGATCGATGAGTCACTCAATTTAGGAATTGAGATAACGACTTCGCTCTCATTGCATGTTCCCCATAGGATACATTTGTTACACTCTCTTTGGCCCGCTAACCTAGATAGGATCTCTCTAGGTGTGCTCTCTTGAGCTAATTGGCTTTCTTGCTTTATTTCATCTTTGTGTACATGTTTTGAGATGATATACCCTCGACGTGTTCCCTTATGAGCTCTTGATTCATATATATATGATGGTTCGAGATAGACATAGTTTTAGGTGATAGACCCTTGCTACGCTCCTTTAGGACTTCTTGATTCATCTATAGATGATAATTTGAGATATACATTAGGATTGTTATCCAAGCATGTCAACATAGGGTAAGTATTTCCTTTTAAAACTTAATTTTAGGATCATTGTATGATAACGTTAGGGGTAGATCTAGGTTAGTCTCCCTTAGATGTTTTTATTTCTTTTGCATCCTTGCATTAAGACTAAAACTTTCTTTTTTTCTTGAAAAAAGCATAAAACATGTAACAACTTCCAAATCTTGCTTTAAGGTAAAAGCTACCAACCAATGCAAACTCTTTTGCGCCTTCGGGCTTTTCTTTCAAACATTTTTTCAAAAGAACATGTTAATTCACTTATGTGATGACGCGTGAGTCTCAAAAGGCCGAGCTACAACATCAAGCGAGATTGATATCATTCATTAAAAAATACAAACCAACAGAAACTTTTGACTCGAACTACGACTGCTCTGATTCCTTAAAAGGGATAAGTAGGCATTTGGGTAGGGCCCGAATGAGCACAACTTTTATTTTCCCTTCATTCTTTTCTCTTTTCTTTTTCATGCACTCCCTCTTTGCATTTTATTTTAGCTCTTAAGCATATATTATACACACCCATAAGATATATAACAAGAGTGGATTTCGTAGAGTACTACGGGCGTGTAGGGTGCTAATACCTTCCCCTCGTGTAACAAACTCCCTTACTCGATCTCTCGATCACAAGACTGTGACTTCTCCCTTCTCAGGTTTTCTCGATGTTTACATTTCCCTTCATGTGGGATAAAAGACATTCGGTGGAGACTTCATTGTTTGATGATTTTCAGCTGGTTGTTTCAGCTGGCGACTTCACTGGGGAAAGATTGACCTATTGCTAGTCCATCGCAGAGTCACCCCTATCTCTTGTTTTCTTTTCTTTGGGTGTTTATTTTTATGATTTATAGCTTGTTTATTTTGTACATGTTTATCAGAGCATATGTTTGCATTTCATTTTATCTCCTTCCATATATCGGTGATATTGTTGTGTTGGCTCTGCTTTCATGATTGGGTGGGTGTTACTATGAGGTAAAAGGCCCAATGCCCAGGACATGTGACAAACAATAGTAACACTGAGAATAGAGTGGAACAATACGGATATGGGATGTAGATTACCCTAGACGGTTGGGTCGTCCATGCTCAGATGAGGTTTTAATGAGGTACCATCATTATCACGTAGGTGTTTGATGATAGTATTCTTAAGTGAACCCGTGATATTGAGTTACCATTGCCTTACCCTGACTTAGTCTTCACCCGTGAGTGGGGCGAGAATATTTTATCACAGGTACAGATGGTGACTATGTTCAGATGGTTACTCATGTTCAGATGGTGATTATGTTCTGGATTTCTGTTCTGACTATGAGGTTCTCAGATTTATTTTCTGAGTTCCGAATATGTTGTCCATGAGGTTCTTCTGATTATGTTCCAAACCTGTGATCCTGGTACTAGCAGATTATGCAGAGACAGTACAGTAGAAATCGATATCACGAAAGTAGTAACCCCATGATCATTTGCACTTACATCATAACATGTTTACTTTTCAAAAAAGAAATGTCAGAAAAATGAAACTATATACTAACCTTGCATGTGCATACCATTTCCAGGTTAATCTGAGGTCGTCTTTTCATCAAGAACGGATATCAGCATAGGTGTAGGCAAAGAGTTGCTTAAGAAGACATTTTGCTATAGCTTTTTTGGATTTTCTTTGCCTCCATTGAGAGGTGTGGGTTCTCTTGTGGCCGGGCCTAACGAGAAGATTTTTCGAGATCGATACGGGAACTTATTGCCATTGTTGAATAACGGATATGAAAAATGGGCTATGGTTTCGTTGTTGCAATTTTATGATCCACAACTACATTGATTTACGTTCCAGGATTATCAGTTAGCGCCAACGCTCGAAGAATATGCTTACACTCTAGATATTGAGATCACTAGCTACGCTCCTTTTGCATGTGTACCAGAAGTTCCTGATTATGCTGCTATCGCTAGGGAACTTTATTTGGGCCCGAGCAAAGTGAAGAATAATTGGACCGAAATGAGTAATACGCCATACTTTCATCTGTTGTTCTTGATATCCAAGGCTAAAGAATTCACAGAAAATAGAAATTGGGTCATATTCAATGCTCTGTTGGCCACCATAATCTATCGTACTGTCATATTCCCCAATGTGGAGGGTTTCGTGGACTTCGCAGCTATTTTTGTTTTCATGAATGGAAATCTCGTACCGACAATTCTGGATGACACCTACTACACCATCCATTCCCAAAATGGAAAGAAAGGGTGTGTTGTCTGTTGTATTCCCCTTCTTTACAAATGGTTTATGATGCATATTCCTACTAGAAGACCTTTTTTGTATTCTGTAGATACTCTCTTCTGGTCGCGAAGGATTATGGCTCTCACTTCTTATGACGTTGTCTGGAACAACATAAGAGGCATGAGAGAAATCATTACGAACTGTGGAACATTTCCTAACGCCCCCCTCATGGGGACTAAAGGTTGTATCAATTATAATCATATCCTAGCACGACTTCAGTTGGGGTACATTATGATTGATAAGCCTACTGATCATGAAATAGAGGAAACCGTTTATTTCAGCAAAGGTGAATATCCTAATTTATTGACATGGATGAGAGGAGCTTGGAGTCTTGTTCATCAATAAGGGGAAACTTTCTTCGGTCATAGAGGATCCCTAGCCCTTGATTCGTACATGCAGTGGGTCCAAAACCGAGTGAAGATAATACTATTGCCCTATAGGAGGGAAGCGCTGATGTACTCACAACCTATTGTTAATCCAATGGTTGGTAGTCAATCAATACCAAGCGTTTCTGGTAACCCATAACTTCCTCAAGCACTGATTCCAGAGGTACCCAAGTTTGTGCCTATAGAATTATATAAGCAGGTTAAAGCGGATAGCCTCAAGTTGGAATTGGAAAGGCAAGAGCGGAACATGGAACTCTATTTTGATGAGCAAGAGAAGAGGAAAATGCTTCGTGAATCCAAACCGAAGGATAAAATCTTGGAAAAGCATGGTTTGCTGGAAGGTGTGAAGAGACAAAGAGTTGAAAATTCACGCACTTCCAATCAGACAGAAGCTCTGGTGAAAGTCCAGGCCGATCTCGTGAAAAGTCAGCGGAACCTTGAGAATCTTCGAATATCCAAAGAAAAATGCAAGTCGATCACAAAGAAGAAATCAAAATCTTGAAGAAACAACTTTGAGAAGAATAATTCAAAACTCAAAAACATTGTAAACAACAAAAGAGGGTAGAACAGCAGTTTCAAGATCAACAAGCGCATATTGACAAACTTAAAGTTCAACTCAAGAAGAAAAATGGTCAAACATTAATCACTGAAATCCAGTTGAATGGAAGAAATACTCAGTTGACTCAAGTAATTGAATAGTTAGCAAGGCTCAAAGCTCTATTTGGAGTTTGATAGTGGTTATTAGTTTTGTTTATATCTCTGTATTTGTAAGGTTCACCGCCAATTTTGTTGGACGAGTTCCTTTTGACTTGGTTTGTATGAATTCATTATTGAGATATGTTTGTATGGATGGTTTATTCTTTTTATATGAGCAGACTCTTTCTTTAATGATAATTTTCTTATATCCTACTTCTTTTTATTTCTGATGAAAAGAAAAGATCTAGGATTTTCTTGGAAATGATAAAACATTTCATGCATAACCATTCATTCATGCATGTTATATCATGATAGGTGGTTATGGCAGGTTTTTATTATTTTTGGTATGGGTTTTCCTTTCAGAGATTCTACCACAAATTCTCATCATTATAATACTCAGAGCACATCCAAGAGACAGATGGAACAAATTCAAGCAGATGTTGTAGCTATGGGTACTAGGATGGATACTCGGGTTGACTAGTTGATGGAGATTATTCAGAACATGGCTCGTTAGTAAGAGGAAATGAGAGCCCTAATTATGAGGCCTGCTGAAACTGTGAATAATGGTGGTGAGACTTCGAATGAGAATCCGCAAGGGGGCATCATCAGCAACCTTAATGGTACTTTGGGCACTCATAATGTGGTTGAGAATCCAGGAGGTACCCGGAATGTGAATCTGGATTCGAATGTCGGTTTGAATATGCAGAACAGTCATCCTAAAAAAATTGGCAATCCTACAGATAACTAAGGTATCCCTGGGATTCAAGTTGTGGGATACTCCTCCACCTACTCCCGTTCTTCAGAGTATAGAACAACCTATTGTACTACCGAGGCCTGTTGGTATTCCTGCTAGGCAAGTGGAAGATGATAAAGTAGGAAGACTGGATGTCTAATGTTGACGTGCCAACAAAATTAGACAAGAAGTTGCATATGCTTGAAGAGCGGATGCGCAGGTTTGAAAGTCAAGGTACGATGGGCTTTGACATGTCTGATTTGGGCTTAGTGCAAGGGGTGAAGATTCCCCCAAAATTCAAGGTTCCTGATTTCGTGAAATACAAAGGCACTTCCTGTCCAAAGACCTATGTTAAGTCTTTCTACCGGAAGATGTCTGCGTATTCTAATGATGAGAAGCTGTTGATGCACTTATTTCAAGACATCTTGATAGGTGGCCCACTCGAGTGGTACATGTAGTTGGAAAGTCGTCGCATCCGTACATGGAGAGAGTTGGTTAAGGATTTTGTTATGCACTATCAATATAAAACTGACATGGCTCTCACAAGAACTCAACTACAGAATTTATCCCATAAGCGGGATGAATATTTTAAAGAGTATGCCCAGAGGTGGTGAGAGATGGCTGTGAAGGTTCAATCGCACATGTTGGAGCGGGAGATGGTGGAAATGATTAGTAGTACATTGTAGGGTCAATAATACACAACTTGCAGTATCTCATGTACTTTTTTCGAGGGTAACACATGGAGAGCGAATTGAAATCGGAATTAAGTTAGGAAAAATCCAAGATGTTGTTGTTGGAAATAATGCTGGTAATACTTATAAGTCTTTTGATGGTCACCAAAAGAAAAAGGAAGCTGAATCCAGTGCAGTCCATTGTCGAAGGAGGGAAGGCAGATATTAGGGTTCAGATCATCAGATTGATGCTGTTACAATACTGATTGTTGGGCCTCAGAAGCAAGCTTATGTGGCTAGGCAAGGCAATCAGCAAGGACAAAGGAGTCCTCCTAGGAATCTTGATGCACTTCCTATGTCTTGTGCTGAGTTGTTACCTCAATTACTTGAGTTAAAGCTAGTGGAGTTGCGCCCTTGGAAGGTCGATCTGGAAATGTTGCCATATAACTTTTATGCTAATGCCCGATGTGATTTCCATTCTGGTGGGCAGGGGTACACTATCGAGAATTGCTATGCTTTGAAGCACAAGGTACAAGACCTATTGGACTCTCAGGTAATTAATTTTGGGCCAACACCTAATATTACTTGTCAGCCTTTGCCGCCTCATAGAGGTGCCACTGTCAATGCCATCATTGAAGATGAAAGTTTGGATCTTGTTATGGATGTGAATCAGTTGATTACACCCCTATCATTTGTGAAAAAGAAATTGTCGAGTAAAGGTGTATTCTTGGGCTATGGGTCGGTCTATGCAGCTTGCTTAAACCAGCTAGAGGGTTGTCAATTGTTGAAAGATGTCGTTCAAGGCCTGATTACCAAGAGGTTTCTTCAGTTTGATCGCAAGGTCATTAAACCCGAGGTTGATAATAATGAAGTGGATGTGATAACTATTCCGGACAAGCCAAAGACTATTAGTGTGCCTGTGACGATTCCAGTTCCTGCTAAGAAACCTCCACTACTCATCACTATTCCTGGTCCTATGTCATATGTTAGTGACAAGGAAGTTCCTTGGAATTACGACGGTGAAATTTACTATCAGGGGAAGAAGATTGTTACTTAGAAGTTTGAGGAAAACAAGACTGAAGAAGAGAATCTCGTAGTGCATGATATTGGCAGCGAAAGCTGAATCACTCGTAATGGTTGAATCGTTTCATCACCTGAAAAGCCTGAAAGTAGTGTGGATGCCGCAGCTAAGGATAGGGGCAAGCAGATCATGATCAATGGTGTTAAGTCGGGGCGAGATCCCCATGTTCCTGTTGTGGATACTGAAATGGCTAAAGATGTAGCCGAGTTGATGAGGTACATCAACAAAAGTGACTACAAGATCATTGATCAGTTGATTTAGACGCCCTTAAAGATATCAATTATTGCTTTACTCATAGACTCAGACTCTTATAGAAATGCATTGATGAAGCTATTGAGGACTTCTTTTGTTCCTCAAGAGATGTCGGTGAATCAATTTGAAGGGATTGTGAATAGTATTTTCGCGAGCAATGGGCTGGGTTTTACAGACTTTGATCTACCCCCTGAGGGGAGGAAGCACAATAAAGCATTGCACATCTCCATGAATATATCAAAGACTACCTTGTCCCGTGTGCTGGTTGATATGGGTTCCTCTCTCAATGTATTACCTATGTCCGCTCTCATGAAGCTTGATTATGATGGGATTTTGTTAAGGCCAAGTGATTTGATTGTCAAATCCTTTGATGGGTCGAGAAGGATAATGTTCAGGGAAGTCGACTTGCCAATCAAGATAGGTCCCTAGGTGTTTAAATCTACCTTCTTTATCATAAACATTAATCCTTCCTATTGTTGTTTGTTAGGTCGTCCATGGATCCATGGGGCTGGTGCTGTCACATCCACTCTGCACCAAAAGTTGAAGTTTATGTTGAATGGGAAAGTGGTCACCGTTTGCGGCGAAGAAGATTATATCGTCAGCCATCTTAGTTCCTTTCGCTATGTTGAGGTGGAGGGAGAAATCCATGAGACTCCGTGTCATGCTTTTGAGACTGTGCAAGTCGTCAGGGCTCCCCGTCAAGAGGATAAGAAGTCGGAGGTCTCCATGTCATCTTACCATCAGGCACAAATGATTGTTCAGTCTGGTCATCTAGAAGGATGTGGAAGAGTGTTGAATCTCCTTACTCATACATATAAGAAAAGTTTAGGCTTCGTGGCTGGTCGACGCATGTCAACTGTTGATCCTCTCCAGGTTCAAGGTATTCCTCTCCTAATTCAGTTTGTCAGTGGTGGGGTTATGCATGATGAAGCTCAGGCTGTGAGCGAGGATGGTGACAGTGACTGCAAGATGGATAAGTGGGTTCCTCCTACCGTGTCAGGTGAAAAACTTACTAACTAGTTTGCTGAGGACGTCATTGAAGTCACCCGTTATAAAGAGTAATTTTCTTTTTACTTATTATCATGCAATAATCCCTACGTCCCTGTAACACGGTGGGAGAACTGACTTGATGGTTCGCGTTTGATCGCAAATGTTGCGGATAGCAAGAGTCGCCATCGAATTTTCTTTTATCCAATAAGGAAAGGTTGAAAAGAACAGGAAATAATTTTCAAGATTATTTCTTGAGTTCGGCGGGTAGGTTATGAAGATGGAAGGTGTTAGAACCCTTTCCATCCGTAGTTATCTACGGGATGTTAGTTGCTTGCTAGATCACTTTCTTTTGTTTGAAAATGTGCTTGTGGTATGGATTTTGAAAGTATTTTGAAAAAGTGTCTTTGTAATGGTTCTCGTCTCTATAAGAACACGCACAAAGTGTTTTATCTTTTGAAAATGTTTCAAAGTGAAATTGTGGGTGTATAAAATGTTCTTGTTGTGAGTAAGCGATCAACTAGGAGCATTCTACCTACTCAAAAGGTCTTTAATGTTCTTTTCCTCCTCCTTTAGATGTTTCTATCTTACCATTGATTTGGTAAGAAGCCCCATCATTGGATAAGAAGGGACAGGCGTGGGACGTTTGTATACTTATAGAAGGCAACCTATGAGACGTTTTAGCAATTTTCGTTTAGGGACTAGATCGTTTACCAAAGGTATCGTTAAGGGTCATCAAGGGACTACGGTCTTTTATCAAGACTCTTTGCTAAAACGTCCATATTCGAGGGACATGACTATTTTTCTGAGGCAACAACTGGGATTAACCTAGGGGTGCAAGTGTGTGAATAGTGTGTTTGATTGCATGCATTTTGTCTTTAGAATTTTTGGTTATCTACTTGTTGTTTTTATCTTGCCATGCATCCTAGTTACTAACATTTATATAAAAGCAATAAAAAATGCAAAAAACAAATCCTACACTATTACAACCATATTAAAATAGCAATAAAATATAAAGACAAAATAAAAATAAAAAGAAGAAAAATGAGTTTTTCGATTCAGGAAGAAGCATCCTTAGATTCTGCACTTTTGACCTCTTTCAATTTGGATCTGGAGTCAGCAAGGTTCTTTCCTTCGACTAGGAGTTGGAAGCCAGGAAGGTTATATCCTTCGACTAGGAGTTGGAAGTCAACAAGGTTATGTCCTTCGACTGGGAGTTAGAAGTCAGCAAGGTTCTGTCCTTCGACTGGGATTTGGAAGTCAGCAAGGCCACCTTTCTAGTTACTTCCTTCGTTTGAGGCTTGGAGTCAGTGTGAGGTGCATTCTTTGCCACAGGCTCCTTGCTGACTCCTTCCACCGTAAGTATCCTAGGCCCTCAATTGAGATTTGAAAGGCTTGAGCATTTAGTCAATCAAAAGGTACAATGAACTTGTCTTAAGTTCTTAAAATGTGACATTCAATTGTAACTACAGGCCATGGGTTAGCACAAAAATCATTGGGTCTCAAAGTCCAAAGCCTAACTAGTCAGAGTTGATATTTTCAGTGTATGGGCAGTCAGAATTGAAATATCTACATTTTTCTTTGTTGGCATGTGCACATGATATTAAAATAGAATAGATTCAAGTTTAAAGGGAACTTACCTCTTGAAGTTCTTAAATCGAAGGAAATTTCAAGTGTTTTCCTTGGTGGTGAATGGAAGTTCTTTGGGGATTTCCTGAGATTAATCCAGTCATTACTTTATGCAAACAATCATTGAATCGAAGGAGGGTTTGTGAGTGGATCGAAGGTTGTTTTTATGACAAGTAACAGAATGAATCAAAGGGTTATTGTATTGTAGTTGGGGAAGTGGGTCGAAGGCTAGCTAGATGGTCACTTGGGGGGTGAATCTAAGGATTTACTTAGTGTACAAAGAGGGTTGAATTTTTATAAGTGTTTGAAAAAAATGTTGGGAAATGTTTGAGAGTTTTAGGAATTTTCACAAGAGTTCTCTTGCAATTCTTCAGGCGCCCCTAACATGTGTGGCGAAGTCTCATATTTATAGATGTCCTGGGCTGATTTTTTAGGAGATAAAACAAAAGGTTTAAACAAAAAAGGCATGTTGTATTTGTAGCTTTCGAGGGACAGTGTTTGTATGTCATTTTGGTGCAAGGAATAAGGCAGTGTTACAGGACTGCTGTGCAGCAGTTTTGGAGTTTTATGGCCAGTGTATCAGGCCTGAACCTTGCAACGCATGGGACTTGGTCAACAATTACCTTTGGGAATCTCAACCTTTTGTCTTGACCCCCTAGCTATATCCTTCAACCAAGATCTTCAAAAATAATTTCTTTTTTCAAATCAAAGTGTCCTTCGAATGACTCATGTGGGTATCCTTCGAAGGGGCCCAAATACATGCTCTTGGGGTGGGTCAGCAAAACATGTCATTAGATTGGCACACTCAGACATGTCTAGCAAGTCCTTCGAATGTGCCACTAATGGTATTTCTTTCGCATGAAACAATGGCATAGTGTAGAATTTATGTGTTGAAGCAATCCATTTCTAAGGGAGATACTGCCTACTTAAACTTGCCTGCAAGGGGCCATATGGCCAAATGAAAGGGTGTATGCAGGAGGTCTCTTCCTTCTGACCTTATGCTCAAACGAAGGTTTGTAAAAAGGGAGCCACATGCCCAAACAAAAGGTATGACCAAAAGCTTATGCTTAAGGATTCAGACGCCCCAAACGAAGAATGCATGCAGAGGATGAAAGGCACAATCGAAACTTGCAACACTGGGAAGGCCATATGCCCCAAACGAAGGAGGCCTGCAGGAGGCAAGATGTGTAATCGAAAGAGAGGCTTTGGCCTCCTGAATCTAAGGACATCATCAGGAGGCTTTTTGCCTTGTGAATTGAAGTTAGTTGATGAGAAGTGTTGCCCTATCGAAGCTTGTAACAAGTTGCTTCAAAGGGTGACTTTGGCCTTGTGCATGTTAACATGGTAAGGAATTTCTGCCTTGTAAATCTTGACTAAAATGCAGGAAAGATGCTATGTGGCCAAACGAAAGATTTTCACAAAGAGAATAAAACGTTCAAACGAAGTCTAGTGCCCAAATGAAGCAGGAAATGAACTCACCCACATGAGTCAAATGCCCTAATCGAAGCAGGAAATGAATTTTCCAAAATGGAGTCCAGCGCCCAAACGAAGTATGCAACCAAAGCCTACATCGAAGGAGCCAAAGTGCCCAATCGAAGGATGTAAAATCAAAGAGAACTTTTTTTCACTTTAATTTTATCAAAAAGAGTATTTTCATCTGTTTTGTCTCTTTTAGAAATTTCCTCTTTAATCTTGACGCTGAAAAAAATCCAAATGTATTTGTGTGAACTTGAATTTTTGGGAGCCCCTTGTGAGAAATGTCTTGAGAAATGAGAGGGAAAATTTTGGAGTACAACAGCTGCCCCTGTTCAATCTTCTTAAACCTGAAGAGTTAGATTGGCGAATCTGCCATTCGTGACTTGAAGGTGGAAGATGATTGAACACTAGAATGCCAAGAAATTTGCACTTGATGATATTGTGGTTGAGGTGTAAGGAATGGACTTAAAGATTCCATTTGGAGAAATGATGGAGAGTTGTCACAGATGGGCTTATAGATGCCATCCAAAGGTGATTGTTGACAGAGATTAAACTAAGTCTAAGCTTGACTTCAACTGGAAAAGAATCAGAATAAACCTTTGGTTAATTTAAATTGAACCAGCAGAAGTCTATTGGGAAAGAATCGAGATAAACCTTTGAAGTTATTTATCTGAACCAGAGAAAGTGTCTATCAGAAAGGAATCAAAATAAACCATTGATCGATTTAAACTGAACCAACAAAAGTCTGGAAAAGAATCAGAATAAATCTTCGAAGAGATTTATCTGAACCAGAGAAAGTGTCTACCAGAAAGGAATCAGGATAAACCATTGATCGATTTAAACTGAATAATCAGAAGTCTAGAAAAGAATTAGAATAAATCTTCGAAGTGATTTATCTGAACCAGAGAAAGTGTCTACCAGAAAGGAATCAGGATAAACCATTGATCGATTTAAACTGAACCAACAGAGGTCTGGAAAAGAATCAGATAAAATCTTTGAAGCGATTTATCTGAACTAGAGAAAGTGTCTACAAGAAATGAATCAGGATAAACCATTGGTCGATTTTAACTGAACCAGCAGAAGTCTGGAAAAGAACCTTTAACTGGGAAGAATCAGGATAAATCTTTAGAGTGATTTATCTGAACCAGAGAAAGTATCAACCGGAAACGAATCAGGATAAACCATTGATCGATTTAAACTGAACCAGTAGAGGTCTTGAATATTATTTAACTGGAAAGAATCAGAATAAATCTTCAAAGCTATTTATATGAACCAGAGAAAGTTTCTACCGGAAAGGAATCAGGATAAACCATTGATCGATTTAAACTGAACCAGCAGAAGTCATGGAAAAGAATTAGAATAAATCTTATCTTAACCAGAGAAAGTGTCTACTGGAAAGGAATGAGGATAAAACATTGATCAATTTAAACTGAACCAGCAGAGGTCTGGAAAAGAATAAGAATAAATCTTCGAAGCAATTTATCTGAACCAGAGAAAGTGTCTACCTGAAAGGAATCAGGATAAACCATTGATCAATTTAAACTGAACCAGCAGAGGTCTGGAAAAGAATCAGAATAAATCTTTGAAGCGATTTATCTGAACTAGAGAAAGTGTCTACCAGAAATGAATTAGGATAAACCATTGATCAATTTAAACTGAACCAACAAAAGTCTGGAAAAGAACCTTTAACTGGGAAGAATCAGGATAAATCTTTAGAGTGATTTATCTGAACCATAGAAAGTGTCCACCAGAAACGAATCAGGATAAACCATTGATCGATTTAAACTAAAGCAGCAGAGGTCTTGAATATTATTTAACTGGAAAGAATCAGAATAAATCTTCGAAGCGATTTATCTGAACCAGAGAACGTGTCTATCGGAAAGGAATCGGGATAAACCATTGATTAATTTAAACTGAACCAGCAGAAGTCTAGAAAAGAATCAAAATAAATCTTTGAAGCGACTTATCTGAACTAGAGAAAGTATCTACCGGAAAGGAATCGGGATAAACCACTGATCAATTTAAACTGAACCAGTAAAGGTCTGAAGGATAGATAGTCACCCATTCCTTTATCAGGAATTGATCTTCAATTGATTCGTTCATGGATAGTTGTTCTGTCTTGTTGAAAATTTGTTAATGATAATTTTCTGTTGATTGATCTTTCTTGAAAAGGTAAAGAGTTATTTGTATGCAATGCCATGATGTATGTAATGCATGGCATAATGATGTCTCTCAAAATAAATGAGATTGATATATGCATTTGTGTTGTCGATTTTATGATGTATGAATGCAATGTATGCACATATTAGTTGTTCTGCTACAATGCTGTTTAGATTGGGGAAAATAAATT
Source organism: Vicia faba (assembly GCA_948472305.1). Lineage (NCBI taxonomy): Eukaryota > Viridiplantae > Streptophyta > Magnoliopsida > Fabales > Fabaceae > Vicia > Vicia faba. Next base: position 908,482,509 of record OX451740.1, read on the forward strand.
CCTGACTACTACTGGGAATGTGGAGTGTAAGCCTTCATATTTTTTTGAAATTAAAGTGTTGATAGATTGGTTTCCATCATTAGATAAGTAAAATCTATTGGGGAAGGGAAACATCGTGCATAGTTTGTGAAATCCTGTTGGGGAATCCAGAGAAGCTAGGTGACGTTCACTGAGGAATCTTTGGAGTGGTAATTGGAAGTTTCGCTCCATCGGGGATATGAGAGCACCAGATACCATTAGGCTGTATACTGGAGATATGGCAGTAATCCTGTTACAGGATGTCTTTGCTTATGCTCCTTCTAGAGAAAGTACCTGCGTGGATTTCATGGAATGGCCTATAGATATTATCCTATTTCTTAAAGCCATTAGTTATTATCTTTCTGTTTTCTGTTCCCTTTTTTATGCGCTCATTTGTAAACAGTAATTACATTCAAATGCATATGTTCAAAAATAATCACTGGACATTTTTTGCAAACAAACAGGAAAGTAAAAGAAAAACAAATAGTTTTGCAATTTTAAGAGAATAACTTTGTATTAACTTGAGTAAGTATTTTTGTACAAAGAGACAAACATCCGAGTAAGAGAATGTCATCGTAAGAATGAAAAATAATACAAAATAATGACAGCTATGTGAGATAATCCCATGGGGTTCCCATTCTGCTATAGCCTTTATGTCTCTGAGTGTCTCATCCATTTGCTGCTTTGTCTGAAGCTGATTGGATTGATTAGTACCGTTTGAGTTTGTCAATTGATACTGAAGGTTATCTGTAAGGTGATCCAACGAGATATAGTCATATTCTTTTAAATCACTAATTTTTGTCTAGACCGCGCTTTCGGGTTTTCAGTCCACCGGGATACCCTTTTTTGCCCAAGCCGCCTTTTCAGGTTTTCAGCTTGCCGGGTGTACAGATTTTTTTTTGTTTTATCCCTAATTTTTTCCTAGGTAAGTCAACCTAGCGGGTCTTTTTCATGCATAGTATCTTTTAACTATGTCCGTGTTTATAGGGTGCGGAAGGTCGTCGCTGTCCATAGTGGTTAAGATCATTGCCCCACCAGAAAATATGTTTTTTATCACAATTGGTCCTTCGTGTGTAGGAGTCCATTTTCCCCTGGGATCACCTTGTGGCAGTATGATACGCTTGATTACCAAGCCACCAACCTAATATACCTGACATTTGACCTTCTTGTCAAAAGCTTTAATCATATGTTTTTGGTACATCTAGCCATGGCAGACAGCCGTAAGCCTCTTCTCATCAACCAAGTTCAACTGGTCAAGTCAAGTTTGAATCCATTCATCTTCATTAACCCTACATCCCTTATGATTCTCAAAGAAGGTATTTGGACTTCAATTGGTAGGACAGCTTCCATGATGTATACCAAAGAGAAAGGAGTTGCCCTTGTTGACGTGTGCGCCATGGTACGGTAGCCGTGGAGAGCAAAAGGTAACATCTCATGCTAGTCCTTATAGGTCACTGTCATTTTTTGTATGATCTTCTTGATGTTTCTATTAGCGGCTTCTACAGCGCCATTCATCTTCGGCCGGTAAGGAGAAGAGTTATGATGCTGGATCTTGAATTGCGCACATAGTACAATGATCATAGTATTGTTGAGATTGATACCATTATCTGTAATAATTCTCTCCGAAATACCATATCAATAGATAAGATTCTGTTTGATGAATCGGGCCATAATGTTCTTGGTAACATAAGCGAATGAAGCTTCCTCGACCCACTTCGTGAAGTAATCAATGGAAACCAAGATGAAGCGGTGTCCATTAGAAGTTGTAGGCTTGATTTCTCCAATCATGTCAATGCCCCACAATGCGAATGGCCAAGTAGAAGTTAGGATGTTTATAGGAACTAGAGGCACATGTACTTTATCAGCATAGATTTGACACTTGTGACAAGTCTGTGAATACTGATAATAGTCTTCTTCCATGGTGGACCAATAGTGTCATGCCCGTAGGATCTTTTTAGCCATTGTGTGCCCACTAGAATAGGTTCCAAAGGTACCTTCATGTAAATCAACCATGATCTTATCTGCCTCACTCTTGTCTATGTACCGAAGCAAAGTAGAGTCGTGGTTGTGCTTATAGAGGATTTTGTTACTAAGCAAGAATTTAGCAGAAAACCTTCTTAGGAACTTCTTATCATTGACTGAAGCTCCCTCCGGATATTCCTGGGCCTTGATATATCTCTTAATTTCATGGAACCAAGGCTTGTCATCTAATTCTTCAGTATCAATCTTGTGATAGTAAGCTGGTTCGTCCATCCTCTCAATGGTGATCTGAGGAGCGTCATTATCCCACCTGATTTTAAACATGGATGACATAGTGGCTAGCGCGTCCGTTAGTTGATTTTCCTCTCGTGGAAATGCTCAAAGTTAATTTCCTAAAAACGTGGGATTAATGTCAACACATGTTCTTTGTAAGGGATGAAACTAGGATGCTTCGTGTCCCATTCTCCTTTGATCGGACTGATGGCTAAATCCGAGTCTGCAAATACACTTAAGGACTTCATTCCCAAATATATGGCAGCTTTGAGACGCATAATACACGCTTCATATTCTGCCATATTATTGGTACAGTTGAAACACAACCTAGAAGTGAAGGGAGTATGACAACCTTCAGGGGATATGATTACAGCGTCGTTGCTGTTGCTGAGTGCGTTGGAAGCTCCGTCAAAAACCATGGTCCATCGGTATCCTTGTTCAGGTCCGTCATATGGTCTGAGTTATTCACAATTATTTACCAACATGATGTCTTTGTCTGGGAATTCGAAATTCATGGATTGATAGTCATCCACAGCCTGATGAGCTAGGTGATCAGCTAGTACACTTCCCTTTATTGCTTTTTGGGTAGTGTACTGAATGTCGTATTCAGTCAGGACCATCTGCCATCTTGTTATTCTTCCAGAGAGGGTGGGCTTCTCGAATATGTATTTAATTGGATCCATCTTGGATATTAATAAGGTAGTGTGAGTCAGCATATATTGTCTTAGCCGGCGAGCAGCCCATGCTAGAGCACAACAAGTTTTCTCGAGCAGTGAATATCTGGTTTCACAGTCGGCAAACTTTTTGCTCAGGTAGTATATTGCATGCTCTTTTCGGCCAGACTCGTCATGCTGCCCCAGCACACACCTCATTGAATTTTCTCAGACTGTTAGGTACATGATCAGAGGTCTTCCCTCAACTGGCGGCATCAAAATGGGAGGATTTTGAAGGTACTCTTTGATCCTATCAAAGGCAGCTTGGTATCCGTCATACCATTCCACCACTTGATCTTTCTTCAGTTATTTGAAGATTGGTTCACAAGTAGCGGCCAGATGGGAAATAAATTTAGCGATATAGTTTAGTCGTCCTAAGAATCCCCTAACTTCCTTCTAAGTGTGAAGAGCGGGCATTTCTTATATTGCTTTTACCTTTATGGGGTCCACTTCAATACCTTTACCGCTGACGACAAAGCCTAAGAGCTTACCTGACGTTACTCCAAAAGTGCATTTATTTGGGTTCAACCTTAGTTTGTATTTCCTCAATCTTTCAAACAGTTTCTGCAGATGGTCAAGGTGTTCCTCTTCAGTTTGAGATCTGGCTATCATGTCATCCACATAAACCTCTATATCGTGATGGATCATATCATGAAACAAAGCTACCATAACATGTGATAGGTTGCCCCGACGTTCTTCAGCCCAAATGGCATAACTTTGTAACAGAAAGTGCCCCATTGTGTGACGAAGGTCGTTTTTTCCATGTCCTCGGGTGCCATTTTGATCTGATTATATTCGGAGAAACCATCCATGAAGGAGAATACTTTATGCTATGCGGTGTTGTCAACCAAAATATCGATATGGGGAAGCGGGAAGTCATCCTTGGGGCTTTCCCTATTCAAGTCTCTATAATTCACACACATGCGCACCTTACCATCCTTTTTAGGCACTGGAACAACATTGGTAACCCATTGTGGATAGGAGGTGACAGCTAAGAATCCGACATTGAACTGTTTTATGACTTCATTCTTAATCTTTTCTGACATTTCTAGTCACATACGACGAACCTTCTGTTTCACCGGAGGGTAGTCTTCGTTTGTCGGCAGACGATGGACCACGATATAAGTGTCGAGTCTTGGAATGTATTTGTATGACAAGGAGAAGACCTCAACATAGTCATGTAGTAACTGAGTTAGGCGCTTCTTGACACTATGCTCCAGGTTGGCACCTATCTTGACTTCTTTCTTGTCCTCCTCAGTACCTAAGTTAACTGTTTCAACCGGCTCTTCGTGGGGTTGTATAGTCCTTTCTTCCTGTTGTAATAATCTGGCAAGTTCCCTTGGTACCTCGCAATCTTCCTCAACTTCGTCCTTGGCTTTGTAGATTGTATTTTCAAAGTCATGATAAGCCATAGCAGAATCGTTACCTATGGGATCCTGAGTGGATGTGGATCTGCATTGCAATATGTGAGTGTGTGTAAGAGCATAGCTATCTTTGAGAAAATAAAATGGTAGAAAAAGAAAAATAAAGAGCATAAAATTTGCATGCAAAAACGTCCTATGATTTATTAATGACATATGAAGATCAAGTAACAACCCTCACAGATGGACCATTGTGCCTCGGGTAAGACACAAGGTTTTAAAGTCTAAATTGTTTAAATATTACAAGTCCGAAAAATTTAAAAGACAATTACTCTTGAATAAAAGTAATAGGAATAAAATCTTTGGCCTCCCAATTGTTGAGTCCTCCGCCGATGGTTGGAAAAATCCACTCGTCCATGTCACAGATACTATCACTCTCTTCCAATGCATTGACTCCCTGATTGCTGATACGTAAAGTTGGTCCCCCAACGTGAGTACGTCAAACAGCTCTTTGGGCCTCCGAAGTAAAACCCAAACCAAATTTGTTGGATTTGTAAGGAATATCCGGAAGTTGACCCCAGATGGTACATCCACCTTCCTCAACTACTGCTCTAGCATCCTTTAGAGATGCCATTTTTAATTAAGGTATGGTAACCTTAGTAGTCTTAGTAGTAGTCTTGGTCACAGCAACCATCTGTGGAACCTCCTCAAAATTCTGACATGGGGTTTCAATGAACTCACCGTCCATTTCAACATACCTGGAAGAGTTCAGGTGGCTAACCATGTATTCCTCCTCCCCATGTACTGTGATGACTTTCCCTTGATTGGGTACTTCAACATCTGATGTAGGGTGGAAGTGACGGCACCAGCCCCATGGATCCAGGTTCGACCCAATAGACAGGAATAGGATGGGCAGATATCCATCATATAGAAGGTTGAATCAAAAGTCTGAGTTCCAACTTTGATAGGGATGTCTACTTCTCCATGCACTATTCTTTTAGAACCATCGAAGGCCCTCACCATAATGTTGCTAGGCTTTAATGTGAGTCCTTCACAATCTAACCGGTCAAGAGAATTCTTGGGTAATACATTCAGAAACGAACCTGTATCCACCAGGACATGGGCTAATATAGTGCCCCTGCACTCAATGGAAACATGTAAGGCATCATTGTGTTTCCTTCCTTTGGGAGTTAAATTAGCGTCAGAAAAATCCAGTCCATTATCAGCAGTTAGACTGGCCACACAATTCTCAAATTAATCAAAGGAGGTCTCTTGGGGCACGTGGGCGGTCTTCAGAAATTTTACTAAGGCGTTAGCGTGGGCCTAGGAGCACAAAAGTAAAGCCAACATTGATATTTTTTAGGGGGTCTTACCCAACTGTTCCATGATGTTGTAGTCACTTTTCTTGATTATCTTTAATATATCTTCCATCTCCTTGCTGGAAGCTTCAAGAATGACCTCTGGATGCGCCTTCGTCTAGACAGGCTCAAACAATACCTCATTTCCCCTTGTCTTAATAGCAAGGATAACAGTAGGACTATCAACGAGAGTATTACTGGGAATGCTAGTAGGAGCGGTAGCGGGAACAATTACAGGAGTAGCAATGGTCTTTAGAGAGATCTTAGGGGAGAAAACCCTTCCACTTCTTGTTAACTTATTAGTCCCAACGATATTGTCGACGTCGGTATCAGTGCCTTCGGCAACTTTATCTTTGATAGCCAATAGATCTTGCTTGACGCCATGGTAATATACGTCATCCCCATAGTTCTAGGGAACAACTTTATCTGAAGAATATGGTATTAGCCCCGGCATGGTGATGATTAGGGGAGAAAACTTTGGAACAGATGTAATCCTAACGAGTCTTTTAGTGGAGACCCTGGGAGGATTGTTGGAAATGGTGATTATTTAAACATCTTCACAGGAATTTCTGGCAAGAGGAACTTTCTCAAACATGATTTCTTTGTAAACCATCAGACGCTTGATGCCCATCTTCAGTAATGAACAACCATTTTGTAGAAACATACATAAGCGACAACTTTCATCACAACCCAAAAACAGACTGGCTTGCAATATATTACGTTTAACAGTCAAAAGGGGAGTAGTTAAATCATCCACGGAGGAAACAAAGTAGTCACCATCAATAGCATTGACACCTTGACCATGTTTGGGCATTGGCGCCATTATTACATTAGGTGTTTCTGGGGGGTCAAACCCAATCTCTTTCGCCTCGATAAGGTCTTGTACCGTATTCTTCAAGGCCCAACAATCGTTTGTATCATGCCCCAGGCTTTCAAAATGATAGGCACATCGAGCATTCGGGTTATAGCGGGGAGAAACAGTATTGGGGTTCTTGGGAGCTTCCTTTAGAGTCACTAGATTGGACTTCAATAAATGTGGAAAAACTTAGGAGAAGGTCATGTTGATCCAGGTGAATCGTCTTATGGGCGCCTATGGCCTGCGTTGATAGTTTCGTTGTTGATATGATACAGGATTGGAAGTTATAACAGCCCCTACCGTTGGGCGACGTTCAGTTTTGTTTTGATTCCTGTAGTCATAAGCAACACTGACCTTCTTCTTTCCGGTAAAGGGTTTCTTCATCGTGCTTGAGGATACATCCTTTTGAACTTTTCCTCTCTTAATACTGGCTTCTACCCGCTCATCGGTCATGGTTAATTCAGTAAATTCAGTCGAAGAGCTTCCGATCAGATGGTTGAAGAATGGACCAGACAAGGTTTCTAAGAACATATCCACCAATTCTCTGTCAGATAAAGAGGGCTGGACTCTTCCCACGAGATCCCTCCATTTTTGGGCATAAACTTCGAAACCTTCACCAGCACCCATAGACATACCTTGCAGTTGTGTTCGAGTTAGATCTAGGTCAACATTATACTGATATTACTTGTAAACGGCAACAGCCAAATCTTCCCAATTGCGAATATTGGTTCCTTCGAACTGTTAGAACCAATCCAACTGTGTCCCTGACAAACTTTCTTGGAAGAAATGTACCCATAGGTTCCTATCAGCAGTATGGGGTTGAATCTTCCTGAAATATGACCTTAAATGCAGTTTTGAACAAGAGACACCATCATATTTAGCGAATGTATGGACCTTGAATTTCTGCAGGATGACTACCCCTGAGACAAGTCCTAGCTCTTCAAAATCCAGTCCGGGTACCCTCTGGATCTCCATAGCATTGAGGCAATCCTCCATCTGTTTGTATTTATCATCAGCATGAGGATATTGTTCTTCATAATAGTCAACCTCTTCTTCTTCTTCAGATTCTGGGTCGTTATTTCCTTCCTTGTTTTTTCCTTTTTGATTATCTCCTTCACCCGACGAGGTTGTGAAATCTAGAGTTCGCCTGGCTGGTCCTTTGAACCTTCTTCCCAGATTCAATACGCCAACTGGTTTATTTGCCTTCTTTTTCTTGTCTTTGATCATAAGAGCCTTTAGGTCCTCTTGTCCTTTAGCTATAGACAAGAACATTTGTTGGAATTGAGCGTTATGCGCTTGAAGGTCCTTTACTGTCTGTTCAATATCCATTTTACTGAAATAAACAGTAGAAAGATACAGAGACCTATTATAAGAAACTTGTTTGTGTTATGATGAATGAAAATGCATATGCAAATGATTTCAAGGAAATTAGAGATTTAAATTTGTTTAGACAAAAAGGAAACACACGTTGTATTAATAAATCCAAGTTTGAGTACATCATGCCTCTTTGGGCTTACAATGAAAGAAATAAAATACAAAAACTCCAAAGACAAAAAGGTTGAACGCATCCTCTTTGGTGTGATGTAGGCGTTCAAGCTCTGTTCTTCATGAATCTTCTTGGTGAGTTCCAGAACTTTCTTCTCACTAGCGTAGAATTGGGCTTCGAAGGTGTCTCGCTCTTCCTTTAGCTGAATTCAATCCTTCTGCAAGTCTTTAAGAGAGGTGGGCATGTTTGGATAAAGGAAAGTATACGGGATATCTCCTTCAGCAATAGGCTCCATGATAACAGGGAGGATGGAGGGGTAAGGAAATGCGAGACTCTGAGCACGAGCTCGCACCCACCTAAGATAAAGCTCAAGGGGAATAGAGTTTTTGTGTCCCAATGCCTTATTATCCACCTTGTTTACCATCCTCCAAGCTTATGTAAACCTCTGACGGTATCCTTGATCATCGCTCTCGTAGTCGAACACCACACCTTGGATGATCACGTCATGAGGACCATCTCTTAGGGCATACCCAAACTGTCGTAAAGCTAAGCAAGGGTTCTAAGTGATACCTCCCCTAATGCCAAGCAAAGGGACATTATGGAATTCCCTACAACGGTCAATGATAGAAGTATCTTCCAAGGATCGAGAACACTAATAAAGTTAGAGTGTGTGAGGGACATCATCCTTTGAGACCAAGTCAATCCTTGCTCGTTCTTTAGTATTGATTGAGGTAGGTGCAAAGTAAACCACTTGGCGAGTAGGGGAATGCAACACAAGAGAATACCTCTTTTCTTCATGGTGCGAGTATGGAAACAATGTAAGATGTCTCCAAGCAAAGTAGGTATAAGATTACGATAGAGGAATACTTTGATGGCATTCACTTCTATGAATTAGTCCGAATTGGGAAAAAGAACCAAACCATAGATTAGAAGGACCAAGATATCTTCAAAGGCTTGAAAATCCATATCTTCCCAGAATGAACGAGCCTTCTCCAACAGAAACTTGGCTAGGAAACCCTTAAATCCGGTTCTTATCTCTCGATTTGATATAATGTCGACTCTCTTCAGATGCAGGGGTTCAGCAATGACTTCAGGTTTTGGAATCCCTTCTAAACCGGTGAATGGTATTTGATCAAGCACAGAAACTCCTAACAATTGAGAGAACTCTTCTAGTGTAGGCATCAATTAATAGTCAGGAAAGGTGAAGCAATGATACGTGGGATCAAAGAATTGGAAGAGCACACAGATCATTTCTTCTTGGAAATTGGAGGTAGCCAAACTGAGAAGTCGACCATATTTCTTGGCGAAAGGAGAATCTCCAGGCACCCTTGATTCTAATTCTTGGATTTGAGGGTGTGCTTTCACGAAGCTGATTCGGATGGTATTTCTTCGGATGGGATTCATGGCCTACAAAACAAAGCAAAGATAAATTCCCAAGTCCTTGAAATGGTTATTGAGAATTCATATGATGTTATGATGTTTATGATGTTATGTACAAGTATGCAAAGCAAGCAAGTTGTTATGTACACACAAAGCAGACAAGTCCTTAGGTTTAGCCTTGCATGGAGTTTGTAGGTAAGTATCCTCTTGAAGTTTAGTTGGCTCAACCTGTCCTAGAAAGTAATCGGGTTCTAGCGGATCTCAATATCACTGACCTTTCTTTTAGTCATTGTCTCAGCATAATCAATCTTTTCTTGCAGCCGAGATATCCCAAAAGTCTGATCTTAATGAGTGTAGTATCGAGTATCAACCAATCTTCAGATTTACACCAAAGTCGTCTATCTCACTACTTCCTAATGGCCAAGTTTTTTAATTAAGGTTCTAAAGTCAGTTAGTGCTTCATGACGCTGCTCAGCGGCCCCGTATTCTCCTCGATTAAACACAAGAGATACCAGTACCAACAAATGTGTCACACTAATATAGCCATTGTTTCAACCATATCGGTCTACGATGTACAGTTTCCACAATCTATTGCTACTTACCTAAAAGGTGTCCCCAAATCCGGGTGGAGGATCAAAACAAGCCCAAACAAGGAACTATAATGTAAAGCAAACAAGTCAAACAAAGTAAGTAAAGGTGATCTAGCCCTAAGGTCACACCACTTTTAATTAAAATTCCCAGTAGAGTCTCCAGTTCTGTAACACGGTGGGAGAACTGACTTGATGTTTTGCATTTCATCGCAATTGTTGCGGATAGCAAGAGTCGTTATCGACTTTTCTTTTATCCAATAACGAAAGGTTGAAAAGAACAGGAAATACCTTTCAAGATTATTTCTTGAGTTCGGGGGGTAGGTTACAAAGAGGGAGGGTATTAGAACCCTTTCCATCCCTAGTTATTTACGGGCTCTTATTTGTTTGCTAGATCACTTGCTTTTGTTTGAAAATGTGCTTGTGGTGTTGGTTTTGAAAGTATTTTGAAAAAATGTCTTTGTAATGGTTCTCGTCTCTATAAGAACACGTACAAAGTGTTTTGTCTTTTGAAAATGTTTCAAAGGGAAATTGTGGGTGTATAAAATGTTCTTATTGTAAGCAAGCGAGCAACTAGGAGCATCCTACCTACTCAAAAGGTCTTTAATGTTCTTTTCCTCCTCCTTTAGATGTTGCTATCTTACCATTGATTTGGTAAGAAGCCCCATCGTTGGATGTGAAGGGACAGGTGTGGGACGTTTGTATAGTCATAGAAAGCAACCTATGAGACGTTTTAGCAATTTTCATTTAGGGACTAGATCGTTTACCGAAGGTATCGTTAAGGGTCATTGAGTGACTACGATATTTTATCAAGGGTCTTTGCTAAAACGTCCATATTCGAGGAACATGACTATTTTTCCGAGGCAACAAGTAAGATTAACCTAGGGGTGCATGTGTGTGAATAGTGTGTTTGATTGCATGCATTTTGTGTTTTGAATTTTTGGTTATCTACTTGTTGTTTTTATCTTTCCATGCATCCTAGTTATTAACATTTATATAAAAGCGATAAAAAATGCAGAAAATAAATCCTACACTATTACAACCATATTTAAATAGCAAGAAAATATAAATATAAAATAAAAAAATAAAAAATAAAAATGTGCTCTTTCGATTCAGGCAGAAGCATCCTTCGATTCTGCACTTTTGACCTCTTTCGATTTGGACCTGGAGTCGGCGAGGTTTTGTCCTTCGACTGGGAGTTGGAAGCCAGCAAGGTTCTATCCTTCAACTAGGAGTTGGAAGTCAACAAGGTTTTGTCCTTTGACGGGGAGATGGAAGTCAACAAGGTTATGTCCTTCGACTGGGAGTTGGAAGTAAACAAGGCCACCTTTCTGGTTACTTCCTTCGTTTGAGTCCTAGAGTCAGTGTGAGGTGCATATTTTCCACATGCTCCTTGCCGACTCCTTCGACTATAAGTATGCTAGGCCCTCAGGTTGAGATTCAAAAGGCTTGAGCATTTAGTCAATCAAAAGGTACAATGAACATGTCTTAAGTTCTTAAAATGCGACATTCAAGTGTAACTACAGGCCAAGGGTTAGCACAAAAATCATTGGGTCTCAAAGTCCAAAGCCTAACTAGTCAGGGTTGGGGTTTTCAGCGTATGGGCAGTTAGAATCGAAATCTAAAACATGGTCAAGCTCCATATATGAAATATCTACATTTTTCTTTGTTTGCATATGCACATGATATTAAAATAGAATAGATTCAAGTTTAAAGGGAACTTACCTCTTGAAGTTCTTAAATCGAAGGAAATTGCAAGCGTCTTCCTTGGTGGTGAATGGAAGTTCGTTGGGGCCTTCCTGAGATTAATCCAGTCACTATTGAAGAAGTGAAAAACACAAGGGGGGTTGAATTGAAACTTAAAAATTAAAAGCAATAGACACGATGATTTTTATCCTGGTTCGCTTGATCTCAAACTACTCCAGTCGACACGCCAAGGTGATTTCGCCTCTCTCCAACAAGGACTTAATTCACTAATCAAACTGATTACAATTCTACTTTGACAACTGCCAAAGTCTTCTTGAGTACAACCACAACCCAGTTTATCTTAAGGAAATTCACTAATAAAAATAAGAATTCACTGTGTACTATATCTTTTTCGTTACAAAAACGGTATCATAAACTGTAATGTATTACACGATTTTGTAGAATATTATGAATATAATTTTGCAACATTGAAAGATTGTTTGGAGCAATTGTGTAAATCGTGAACGATTTAGCCTTGTAGCTTGTTCAAATAGGCGCAGCAATCTGTCCAAATGGAAACATGATAATTGGAACTTAATGCACTTTCCATAATGAGAAGATCCTTGTCTGATTGTAGCCGTTGTAAATGATACTTCCTTGATGGAAAAGTAACGCTTTAGAACATAAGGAACTTGCTTGCTGCTTTGCTTAAGATCTTGGGAGTTCAGAAACATAAGGTTATGTTAGCACGTTAGACTTCCGTTCAGAATAAAGATGTCTTTCTCTTTAGCGCAAATTCTGATCTTCATACATCAGAACATTCTGATTACTCAGCTTGAATACCTTTGAGCTTAATTTCTGGTCCACTTTCGGTCAGAATTGTTGTACAACATAGAACACAAATTTAGAGTGCATATTTGTTCTTTGTGTTTGTTATCATCAAAACTCTTAGGATTTTTCCATAAAAATATACAGAACAAAAAGCTTAAGAGAGTTTCCCCCTGAGTTGAGTACTCAGATAGAGATGAAATACTTCCCTGAAGTTCCTTCTCATCAGAGCTTTTGATGCATCTCCTTCTGTCTTTATCAGAATTTGTTCCTGTTTATGCTTTCAGAAAAAAATAAGAAGTTAAGATATTCAAAATATTTGAGACTTTGTCTTGGTAAACTGTTATTGAAAATATCTTATGTTCTCCCCCTTTTTGTCAAGAATAAAAAAGAAATATAATCACAAATTATCAGAGTCAAAAGGGATGATTTGTATTAAAACAGATTGCAATGACATTTTTTAGAAGCAGATAAGAGAATATGATGAAAACAGAAAACAAGTTAAAAAATCTAAGGTGGAGGGGGAAGTCGTGTGAACAACGCTTCCAGCAAGCTCTTAATCTGAGTGCTTGATTATTCTTTCTTTCCTAGCATATCCTTGATTTCTTTGGTTGTTTCTTATTGCTTATCCAATCTTGCATGGATTACAACATTCTCCTTCTTCATCTCTTCCAGAGTTTGCATGACCAGAGACGAAGCTGGTGTTTCCTCAAAAGTTGCAAGTCTTTCAGAACACTCTGCAACATCTTCTGATTTAACTGCTTCTTCAGTTGCATTTTCCTTTTCTTAAACAGTAGCCAGAGGGTGACTATTAGAACATGGTTCAGTAGCTTCTGAAGGTTGGTGCTCTTTCCATGGAGCATTGTCCAGGAGAAGAATTCCTTTCTTGTCCCATTGACTCAGAACTTGGTCTTTGAAAGCTTTTGGCTGATCACTGAAGTTCTGTTGAGTCATTTCATAACTTAATTCTTTCATCCTTTAGGATTCAGAGTTGAACCATTTTCTGAATCGATCCCAAAGAGAATCAGAAGCAGCAGGATTTAAAATCTCTAGACTTACTTGCTTCAAAGAATTAACCCATTTTTGTAATTCTATTTCAAAAATCAACAAGTTCTTTAGAACATCTTTTTGGTTATGGTTGGTTTAGGTTTGGGAATGGCAAATTTATTGGAGGTTGAAGCTAGGTGGTCCAGTGCTTCTAAATCAATAATTGTTTTGAGATGATCGGCTAGACGGTTAATGGGAGAGGGAGTAGGAGAATCAAAAATTAGGATTGGTGAGCAAGGAGTGTTTGATGGTGTGGAATGATATGGTGAAGGTATTTCTGGAATGTTTAATATGGAGAGAGGTTGACGAACCATAAGAGGTTTTGTTATTCCAGAAATAGGGGTAGTGGTATCAGATTTTGTAAAAGAATCTTCTGATTGGTTTGTGGTAGCGTGTTGATTTTCTGGTTCATGGGTTTCAAAGTTTGGATTTTCAGTTCGGGGAGTGTGAGGGATTTTATTTTCTGGTTGAGGAGAATGGATGCTTTGATGTTCTGGTTGTGGAGTATGGAGGTTTGGATTTTCTTGGGTAGGTGTTTGAAAGTTTTGATCAAATAGTTCAATATGAGAAAGAACTCTAGCAAGTTCTGGCTGGTTTTGTTCTAGATTTTGATTGGGGGAGTGTGGTTCGTTAAGGAAACTGCCAAGGGTTATAGAAGGATCAAACTCTATGTCAAAATCCTCAAAAGTTTAAGGTGAGGGATCTTTTGTTTGTTGAGGGGGGGATGGTTTCAGATGTTTGAAAAACTATAGATTCTACAACAGAAACAAAGGAAGTGTTACCTTTCTTTTTAGCAGGTTTGGGTGTCCTCTGAGAGGATCCTTCTCCTGCTGCCTTTCTCTTTCTGGATTTCTTCAACACAACATATGGAGCTGGCTTGTACAGATCATGAATGTTGAGTTCCGGAAATGTTCCATCTTCCTTGAAAGCTTCAAGGTATCTGACCAAAATCTCTGGAGAAGCATCCATCTCAGAAAATAATGGAAAATCTTTCAGAGAGATTCTCCTAGATGTGATGACTTCATGAGTAGAAACTGTTGGTTCCTTCTTAATGCTTTCAATAATCTTTATTTTCTTCAGATTCTTGGCATTAAGTGGTTTTCTAGCACTTGCCTCCAGAGTGCTGATCTACTGAGCCTCTGTAAATGCTCTATCAATCTGTTCTCCGTCAGAATATCCGAGATCAATCTTCCCAGAGGAATCCAATCCCTCTTTGTCCTTTCTTCTTCCCTTGTTTCTTTTACGCTTGTTCTCAGATGATTGAAGAGCAAGTGTGGAAGATTTATTTTGGACTTCTTTGAAATAAAATACAACAGAAACTGTTGATCAATGTTGATGTAGTCAAGAGAGCTTGTTGGCTTCCTGTGATTTATACATCGCAGAATGATCCTGGCCCAGATTCTGTAGTAATCCTTCAAGTCCCTTATCTTGCTGGATGGCTGTCCATAAGTAAAAATAACTCTAGCAATAGATTTTAGGTCAGAACACTTGTCATCCATGTCAATGCACCTAACTCTGCCGCCATTGTACCCAATAAGTTTTCCAATCAAGTCTTCTGTAATCACTATCTTCTTCCCTATTACGTATGACGTAACTTGATGATTAGATGAAGTTGCGTGAATCTAAAATTCCTTAACAAGAATGGGGAATACTTGACCTAGAAGACGATCAAAGTACTTATTCCATCCTTGAGCTGTTACATCTTCATACAAATCAAAACCATTTTCCTTTAAGCTTTCAAAATCAATGATTAACTCACATAGAACTTCAAGAGAATCGACCGGAGTGAGCAAAGTTCTTATGGGTTCCTCATACTGTTCAGTTGTTGAAGAAGAACCAGGAGCACTTTAGAGATTTTTGATGCTTAAGGAAGATGCCATTGTTCACACTGTTTGGTTTGAAATTACTGAGAAGGGGTTTTTACAAAACGAAAGCAAGAGAGAATAATGGATGCAAGAAGAAGTGAATGAAATAGTGATTGTTTATTTATAAACGGTTTTGAAAACTTAATTAGTAAGAAAGAGAAAATAAAATAATGATTTTACTGTAATTATGAAACCTGAAATTGGGGGATTGCGTGTAGATACTGAATAGTTACCATTGACATATGTCTCAATGCATCCAATCAGAGCCTTAGACCCTTTAGAATTTGAACGCGTGTTCAGCCTTAGAAGGTAGCTTGTGAGAGGATGACAGATATTTGATAGTGTGAACTGTACACCTCTATCTTTGAAATGAAAGGTTCAGATCTTCTTAGATAGATTCTGAAGCAACTGTACTCCTAACTTCTGAAGGCAAGTTGATCAGACGTTCATAGAGAAAAATATAAAGTTTTGAGGGTTACATAATATGTAAATAAAACTTCTTATTCTGGGCATAATTTCATGTTGAGATGCTTCAGAATGAAATTAAACCTATCTTCAGAAAAGGGTTTTGTAAAAACATCAGCCCATTGATGGCCTGTGTCAATAAATTTTAAAGTAAGAATTCCTTTCTGAATATAGTCCCTAATAAAATGATGTTTTATTTCTATATGCTTAGCCCTAGAGTGCAAAATTGGATTTATAGATAAACATATTGCAGAAGTATTATCACAGAAAATAAGGATGTTACTCTCAAATATGTTGAAGTCTTCAAGCTGACTTTTTATCCAGAGCATCTGTGTGCTGCATCCAGCAGCCGCAATGTATTCAACTTCTGCTATTGACAACGCAATTGTGGAATTCCTCTTGCTGGTCCATGAGATCAGATTGTCTCCCAGAAACTGGCAGCTTCCAGAAGTACTTTTTCGTTCTACTCTGTCTCCAGCAAAATCAGCATCACATTACCCTACTAAACTGTATTCATTGGTTTTTCTATAAAACAAACCTAGGTTAGTACTATCTCCCAGATACTTGAAAATTCGTTGAACTGCTATTAAGTGAGATTCTCTAGGTTCTGATTGGAATCTGGCACATAAGCAAACGTTGTGTAAAATATCAGGCCTTGAAGTTGTCAGATAAAGGAGAGAACCAATCATACCTCTGTAGATCTTCTGCTCTACCATTTTACTTACCTCTTCCTTTTCCAAAATGCACGTGGGATGCATTGGAGTCTTTGATGGCTTACACTCTGAGAGATCAAATTTCTTCAGAAGTTCTCTGACGTATTTGCTCTGGTGAATGTAAGTTCCTTCTAGAGTTTGGTTGATCTGAATGCCCAGAAAGAATTTAAGTTCTCCCATCAAGCTCATCTCAAACTCTGCATGCATAGACTTAGCAAATTCTCTTCCCAGAGAAGGTTTAGTAGATCCAAATATAATATCATCTACATAAATCTGACAAACTAAAATGTCATTCTTAAATGTCTTACAGAAAAAGGTTGTGTCCATTTTCCCTCTGGTGAATTCCTTTTCTAACAGAAAGTTACTTAGTCTTTCATACCAAGCTCTGGGAGCTTGTTTCAGACCATAAAGTGACTTCTTTAGTTTGAAAACATATTCTGGGTGTTTAGAATTTTCAAACCCAGGGGGTTGGTGCACATATACCTCTTCTTCAATGTAACCATTTAAGAATGCGATTTTGACATCCATATGATACAAAGTGATGCCATTATTTATAGTAAAAGAGATTAAGAGTCTGATAGATTCTAACCTGGAGATTGGAGCAAAGGTTTATGTATAGTCTATCCCCTCTTGCTGACTATAAACTTGTGCAACCAGTCATGCCTTGTTTCTGATGACTTCTCCTTGTTCATTAGTTTGTTTCTGAACACCCACTTTGTTCCAATGACGAATTCTTTTGGTTTGGGAACCGGGTCCCATACGTCATTTCTCGTGAATTGGTTTAACTCCTCATGCATAGCCAGAATCCAGTCGTTGTCCAAAAGAGCTTCATCAATTGTTGTTGGTTCAATTAGAGATACCAATCCCATGAGGGATTCTTCAGAATTCCTGAAAGTTGATCTTGTTCTGATTGGATTATCCTTCTTTCCCAGAATTTTATCTTCAGGGTGAGCTATGCTGCTTCTGGATAGTCTTTTCTGGATTTGTTCAACAGAAGGTTCTTGAGTGCTTGTGACATTTCCTTCTGATGTTGTTGGAGCGTCTCTGTTGGGAACTTCTGATGAGTTGCCTTCAGCACCTGTGAATTCAACTTCTAAATCTGCAAAAGATTCATTCTGCTTTGACTTTTGAGGGTCAAGCTTATCATCAAATCTAATACTAATTGACTCTTCTACAATCTGAGTTTCTGTATTGTATACTTTGTACCCTCTTGAGTGTTCAGAGTATCCTAACATAATACACTTATGTGCTTTAGAGTCAAACTTGTTCAGATGTTCTTTAGTGTTCAGAATAAAACAGGTACATCCAAAAGGATGGATGTAAAAAATGTTGGGCTTTATGTTCTTCCACAATTCATATGGAGTCTTATCCAGAATAGGTCTTATAGAGATTCTATTCTGAATGTAACATGTTGTGTTAATTGCTTCTACCCAGAAGATCTTAGCAATGTTAGTCTCATTGATCATGGTTCTGGCTATTTCTTGTAATGTTCTGTTCTTTCGTTCTACAACTCCATTTTGTTGTGGAGTTCTGGGACAAGAGAAATCATGAGAAATGCCATTTTCGTTAAAAAATATTTCAAATTTTTTGTTTTCAAATTCTCCACCATGATCACATCTGACTTTGACAATTCTAAGATCTTTCTCATTCTGAACTTGGTTACAGAATGCAACGAACACAGAATGTGACTCGTCCTTGTGTCTTAAGAACTTTACCCATGTCCATCTGCTATAGTCATCTATGATCACTAACCCATACTTCTTTCCACTAACAGACACAATTTTCACTGGTCCAAATAAATCTATGTGCAAAAGTTCTAATGGCCTAGAGGTAGAAACAACATTTTTTGCTTTAAAAGCAGGTTTTGCAAATTTTCCTTTCTGACATGCTTCACACAGAGCATCTGAGCTGAACTTCATATTAGGAAGTCCTCTGACCATATTGAGTTTGTTAATCTGAGATATTCTTCTCATAGTAACATGCCCCAATCTTCTGTGCCTGACCCATTGGTCGTTGTTAACAGAAAGAAGGCATTTTACATTCTGACTCTTTAGTTCAGAAAGTTTTATCTTATAAATATTTTTTTTCCTCTTTCCATTAAATAGGATAGTTCCATCTTTCTGACTAACAGCTTTGCATGAATTTTGATAAAGATTATATTATAACCATTATCACTTAATTGACTTATGGATAATAGGTTATGCATTAATCCATCAACTAACAGCACATTATTAATAGTAGGGAGATTACCATTACCTACTATTCCAGAGCCAATGATCTTCCCTCTTTGATTGCCTCCAAAACCCATGTAATCTCCAAGTTTAAGTTCCAAGCCTTGGAACATATGCTTTCTTCCCGTCATGTGTCGAGAGCATCCAGAGTCCAGGTACCATGACTGGTGTTTTAGCCTTGCTGCTAAAGATATCTGCTACATATATAATTTTGTTCTTAGGTACCCATATCTTTTTAGGTCTTGGTTTGTTAGTTTTACCAAAGTTCTGTTTGAATTTTGGTTTGGAAGAATAATCATTACTAGTGTATTTCAGATCATGTGTGTGCCCATAAGTGAAGTGAGATTTTAATGGTGTGCGTTTAATTACTAAGTGTTGTACCCCAAAAATTTCCCTCCCATTTCTCATTGATTTCTCATCACAAAGCCCTTGGAGATCAAGATCCAGTTAGGGTTTCATCTGCTCAAGACTTCTCCTTGCACTGTTGACCCAAATTAGGGTTTGTGTTTGCACAAAGATGTTTTGACCAAAATTGCCTAAGATGACTTTCATGCTTCATATTGGACTCCCAAGTTTATTCATAACAAGTTTCAAGTCTTGATTCCAAGTTTTGCCCAGTCAATTGGATAGTTGACCTAGAAATCAACTGTATTGGGGAAAAAGTCAACTGTGGCCAATTGACAGTCAAATCTCATGAAAATTGACCCACATCAACATTATGAACTCACATGGACCATTTGATCAAGTTTGGATCACAATTCCACAAGAAATTTGATCAGATCATCAAAAGGGCAAAATGGTCATTTTTAGGGTTTTGATTGTACAAAGGCAATTTTTGACTGTTTGACCTGGCCAATGGCAAACCAAGCTCACATATGGACTCAAGGACCCCATGGAATTGTATTGACATGCTCAACAAGTTCAAAAGATCCCAAATACACAAGATTGGCAGTTAAATTTCCCAGTCAATTGATCAATTTTGACTGTATACTGAAAAGTCAAACTTTGACTTTTTTGGTCAAAATCAAGAGTCAAGATTCATTTTTCATCAAAACATGCCAAATCATGAAACTTGTTCATCAAGAAATCAAGAATTGCAAATTAGGGTTTGAAATGAGAATTTTTCATAACTTAGAATTTTTCTAAGTTATGAAAAACCCTAATTTTTTCCTAACTTTGCTCCACTTTCTCACCAAGATTCATTTGGATTTAAGCAAAAGTCAAAACATGAAAGTTGTAGCCTATTGCATAATCTACAACTTTGATTCACAAAGTTTTCCCAAAAGAAGCTTGTATCTCAAGTTACAATTTTTGGAATAAGGGTACCAAACCATTCTTAACTTAGTGAAAATTTGACCTATTTTAGGCAAAGTTTTTACCTAAATTCAAGACCATTTTTCACATACTTCCACTTGGAATTTCAATTTGCATTTCAAATATGGATTATAGTACACATTCCAAGCTTTCCAAAATGTCCAAGAACTCATCAAACAACCTCATGGTTAGGGAGAATCGAATTTGGCAAGTTGGGCAAAAATCACTTTTGTTCTTGACCAATACATGTTCATACACATTGCCATTTTCAAGTCAGCTTGGTTTATGCTACATTACAGGCCTCTAATCCCATTTGAACTCAATAATTTAATGTATACTCATTGTGCCAAAGTCTTATTTTGTGTGTCCAAACATTATTTGCAAGATTAAGCCATTTATGGATAAAGCATAATATCCATTTTTGAAAAGTTAAGCTTTATGTCAAAGTTGCAAATCAGCAAGTACAGATCAAATCTCTTTGGCACAAGTTTAGGAACTAATCACACTGATCAATGCCAAGGTTTGCAGCATATTATGGGGGCCTCTACCTGTCTAAACACCAACTTGGCCTTTGGTTGCTTAAAGTGTAAGAAATATAGCATATTACAACTCAACTTTCATCTCAGCTAAAGAACCCTCAAGCAAATACTTTGTACACATTCAAGACATCCTAACTGAGCTAGAACACGACTCCAACACCTCCAATGCCCTCTAGAACACAGAACCACCCTCAAACTGCCCAAACAGAGCACCTGCTGCAGTTTGAGTGTCAACTCTCATCCCTTCCATACACTCTTGCTAAATCCACCTCAAATACATCCCATAACATCCCTTGAAGCTAATCAAAACCTCAAACACGACCTGTATACACTCCCAGGCAGGATCACCATTTTCATTTTCTGTTTTGCAGCTGAGGTTCCATAGCACGATTCAAAAGGTTTCAAGACAAAGTAAAGCTTGGAATAGCATCCATGGACATCAAGGAAGCTGTAACCAATCATCACCTTGCTCTGAAAGTACCTCCATCATCAGATACAACTTCAACTGAACAGGTATCTTCTTGAACTTCTAACTCTTAATGTAGGCATTGTTAGGTTCTAGGTTTGTGAATAAAAGTGTTCTACTCATGCCCCTGAATCTGTACATACCTTTACTTTTCATTTATTTTGCCTGTGCTATGAGAATTTAAGGTCTGAATATTGATAAAAAGTTAGGTTAGGGATTTGGGAATGATAAAATTCTCTCTCATTTCTGAGAGTTAGGAGGATTTCTTTACATATTCAGAATCGTGATTCAATGCTTAAACATTTTTGGTGTTGTAAGTTTTTGCTAAAACTCAAAGAATCAGGACCTTGCAATGGAAGAAAGAGGCGCGTGTTTTTTATTCAAACAGAAGTCTGGAGGTTGAAGAAGGTCTTCATGGGCTGGGCTTTTTGTGCTATTTCTTTTCACACCATATTTTCACTTTGACACCCCCTGAGCCCATTTTGTTTGTTTTAATGATTTTTTTACTTTTCTTTTTTTATTCTGACTTATTTATTTTTGTTAATAATATAAAAACATAAAAAATATTTTTTACATCATTTTTATATTTTTTAGGCATTTATTTGTTTATATTCATATTTGTACATAAATAAATATATAAACTTACTTTTATTTAAAAATACCAAAATAATGTAAACACATTCTTTTTTTGATTTTTATTTTCTTTTATCTTCTAAAATATTTTTATATAAAATATACCTTTTTTATAAAATATTAAATATTATTATTCTTGTATATATAATATATATTTAGTAA